>JALDNG010000017.1:7295000-7645000 GCA_024349245.1 Neodontobutis hainanensis | reverse complement strand
TGCCGCCCCCTGGTGGAAGTGCGCCTCCTTCAGGTAATCGGAGGAGATACTGTATGTGGAGAGCTGTGTCATGCAATACACGTGTTTGGAAATGTTTATAAAGGACAACAGACATATAACAAAAATTTTCTATCATTCCTCACAGCATCTAAGAAGAAGAAGTCTATCCAGACCAAGTATCGCATGCCTCTGCTCAACTGGCAGGCCCTTAAATCCAACCAGGTGGCAGGGACCATCTTCAATGAGCTGGACGATGAGCATGTGTTAGAGGTTCGACCAGATAAACCTCCCACTGCTTTCCTTGGTTTAGTGTCTGTTATTTATTATGACTTGTTTTTATCTTCCATCTGTTCCATAATAGTGTTTTAGGGCACATTTATATCTTAATATTAAGTAACAGTGGTTTTTTTCCACCATTAGGAGCTAAACATGATTGCATTCGAAGAGCAGTTCAAGACCAAAGCCCAGTCGACTCCTGTCCAGCTGGGGACCCTGAGGATGAAACTAGCCCACAAAACTCCTAGTAAAGTGTGTCTAATGGAGCCAAACAGGGCCAAAAACCTCGCCATCACTTTACGAAAGGAGGGAATGGCTGCGTCAGACATTTGCTGTGCCATTGAGACGTATGTGTTCATCAAAGACTTTGCACTTACATAATGCACTCGAGTGTGTACCTGACATTTCAATGTGCTCGCAGTTATAACCAGAAAGCCCTGAGTCTTGATTTCCTGGAGCTGCTGGAGCGTTTCATTCCCACTGAGTACGAAATGAAGCTCATCCACAACTACGAATGTGAGGGCAGGCCCCTGGATGAGCTCAGCGAGGAGGACCGCTTCATGGTGCGCTTCAGTAAGATTCCCCGTCTGGCACAGCGCATCAGTACGCTGACATTCATGGGCAATTTCACAGACAGCGTCCAGCTAATACAGCCGGTAGGTTCTGGTGCAGTTATAAAACACCCAAAACTATTTTACTTTCTTTGAGATTAAAAAGAATGAATAATCTCATTTATTTTTGACAGCAACTTGATGCTATCATTGCTGCGTCAATGTCGATCAAATCATCAACCAAACTCAAAAGACTCCTGGAGGTAAGGACTGATAATGCTTTTTTTTATTCACTTCTCTTCAGTAACATCTGCCTTTGACATTTTTATTACCAGATCATCTTAGCGTTTGGAAACTACATGAACAGCAGCAAACGAGGAGCAGCATACGGCTTCAGACTGCAGAGCTTAGACCTGGTACGTGAAAGGGCTGTCAAATGTGCTTTAATGATTCTAGCTTTTTTTTTTGCATATGGTAAAGATGTTTTGGAGTTTTACACTGTGGATTTAATGTTGTTGTCTCTGTGCCAAGCTGTTAGAAACCAAGTCTACAGACCGTAAACAGACTTTGTTGCACTTCATAGTCAACATCATTCAGGAGAAATATCCAGAGCTCCGGTCTTTTTACACCGAACTGCACTTCCTGGATAAGGCTGCCATGGGTAAACACATTGCACAGTTACATTCCACATTGTGGTGCTATTTTAGGTGCATTGAGAACAAAATGAAACAGCCAACAGTCATGTGTTTAATAATGTGTATAATCACCTCAAAAAAAGGGTTAGACAAATCTATCTTAGTAAAGTAGACGCTCCATAGTATCCACTGGAAGGACTATTACCTCCTATCAGCAGACAAAATGAGCTCCGCTGGAGGAGAAGCACGCATGTTTCTTTTTCAACACACAATTTTAAATAAAGTCTTTGGACATCTTTTAACTTAATTACTCTGAGATATGCTCCTGGATTTCTCCTTTTTTTTAGTGTCTTTGGACAGTATCCTGCAGGATGTGCGAGCACTGGAGAGGGGCATGGAGGTGACCAAGAAGGAGTTTACAGTTGAAAAAGACAATCCTGTTCTGCAGACATTTGTCAGCAGCAACAAAAAGCTCCTGGATTCTGTCACAGCGGACGGCAAGACTGCACAAGTCAGTTCAATGACATTAATGATTTCAACTAAATATACACTGTAATATTCACCTTTAAGAATACTTCAAATGTCTCTGTTGTACAGGACGTCTACGACTCATCAGTGGAGTATTTTGGAGAAAACCCCAAAACCACGCCACCATCAATGTTCTTCCCTGTTTTTGTCCGATTCATCAAGGCATACAAGGTCAGATCACAGTCATTTATTGATTCCCTCAATTCAATGAACTGTCAGATCAGATACATGCGTCACTGCTAATGGAAACCTGCTTTTACTGTTTAAACGAGGCGCGCATTTGGGACTGGCAGCGATGAGCTTCTGTGACCTTCAAATTTAAATAAACTCAGCTTTTCATTAAAGCAGTGTGTCTCCACAGCAAGCAGAGCAGGACAATGAGCTGAGGAAGAAGCATGTGCCGAACTGTGACGCTCCCATGACTTCACCCAAACCTGACTTAAACAAGGTAAACACAGAAAAATGTCGATGGGATTTTATGGGTCAGGATGCTAAATATGCCTAAAAGGGGGGACTCGTTATAACCTGTTGGATGTGGATCGTCAAAACATCAACCCTGTGGTTCATGTATGCACTAAGTAGTCATTAGCCTACAGTAGTTTTTTTTGTGTAGCCTGTGAACTCTCTTTTTGAACTTTAGCGTGCATTACTTTCAGGTTTCTCCGATGCTGCGGCTGCCACAGATGGACCTGATCGCAGAGCTAAAGAGGAGGCAGGTGTCTCCTTTAGTGAGAGAAGGAAAGGATGGAGCCATTGAAGACATCATCACAGGTACACATCCCCGACTAACACCTCACTGTGAAAATATAAGGAAAAATCTATTTTGATTACTGTCCTTACACAAATATAATGGATTTAGACTTGCGGTTTATAATCCCATTATTTTAATTTTTTTTTTTCACTTTATTATTGGCCGTGTTGTTAAAATGAATCCGTTCCTTAATCGGCTTTGTCCTTCACTATTTGCTTTTCAAACAGCCGTTAATCTCACATGGCCAGCTCTCTGTCCCAGTTCACCTACTTCTATTTTCTTCTTTAAGCCTTGTCTCACTTTTATTTGTCCTTGCTTTGCTTTCACATCTTTGTTTCTCTTCTTTTTTCCCTCTTTTCTGTTTCTCTGGTGTGTTCAGCTCTTAAGTCTGTGCCCTTCACGGCTCGCTCTGGCAAGCGCTCGTCCCGTCTCCTCTGCGACTCTGTCTTCACTGACGACAGTCCTCCTTAGACTGATGGGTACTGCGCATGTCTGTCTCTCACTGCACCAGCGAGGCATATTATTACAACATTAAGAACATGAAATTCTTGTTTGGCTGGCCTCGTGGCAGTTTCAACCTTCCTACACCTACTCTAATAACCACTCCATTCAAAGATTTTATTATAAGAAAGAGACAGGGATTTTAATTTGGTGATTGGGGCATACCAACATAGCACAGATGTGTGTCTTTAATGCTGTCCTTTTTTTAGTTGGATTGGTCAAACAGCCCACTCAGTGTCAGCTAAACTAAGCTAAGATAAACTAGCTTAATTACTGATGTTGTGCCTTTATTACAGGTGGACATTAAGTTGTACAAAATTACACATTTATCCAAATTTGTGGCTCTTTTTTTCCATTTTTCCCACAAACAAAGAATTAATGTTGCAGCATTTTATACAGTAGTGTATTGTCATCTTCTTGCTTAAATGCCTTTATGGTATTTTCTCACATATCTTTCCTTGTTCTCAACGGCAGACCTCAGAAATCAACCGTACAGACGGGCAGATGGTGGGCGGCGCAGCGCCAAGTGGAAACCAGGACAACAGCTCCAAGTCTCCTCAGACATCTCCCTCTAACACTACAGACTGGACTGAATGCTGCATCGGTCTGACCAAGCACAATAGCTGGGACTTAAATTTCAACACGCAGAGACCTCTTGCATGTCCGGGAATGGAGAGGTGAAAAAATAAATAAATCAATAAACGCATGTTAATAAATACAGTGATGTATGTTCAGCTCAGCATGACAATGAATCCTCACAGTATCATGTCGTGAAAGTTGGCCACTGGATAATGCTCAAATAGATAATCTATGGGATTTGAATCCAATAATGTGAGTTTAGATTTACTTGATGTTAATGACACTGGATGTCAGATGATCTAATATAAAAAACAATTATGTAAATTAGGAAATGATAGCAGTGTAATGTTAGCACTCAGATTTCAAGGCTTGAGCTCAAATTATCCACTTTAAGGAAAACGTGCCCATGATTGATTTGATGAGATTTTAAAATGACAAAAACTGCTATTGTCCTCTCTGCTTTCGAGTGAATCCCAATGATCATGCTGGAGATTTGTACAATATAAATTATTTTTAATACCGGAGAATTCATTAATTTGCTTCTGCATTTCAAGAAATAAATGTTTTATACTGTTTTTAGTGTGTGTGTGTGTTTGTGGGTACAAGATGCACTACAACCTATTATGGTTTCTATTTAAAGGTTTTATTATTATGAGACCATCTACTGGAAAAAGATTTGTAAATAAATATGACGAGATACAAGACAATTGATGATTGTTGTATATTAACTTTGTGTGTCTGTAACTCATGCACATATTATTTATTATACACTTACAAACAAATGCAGCCAAGAGACAGAACAGGTTTGTATGCAAAGGTAGAAAAAAACTTTTAGGTACTAATAAATGAGCCTTTACACAAACAGACCTAAATGACAGGCCTATCTGTATTCACGTGTCACTAAAGCATTTGCTCCATGAAGCCAAATGTTTCTCTGCCTCAGTTTTCATCTTCCCAAACTCTTCATCAACCTGCTTGCATTGCTCTATTGCTTTTTCCAGACAGGAAGTGATTTTTGCCATGCTGTCGGACTTTTGGGCATCGCTGAGTGCTTTCTCCAAGCTGGCAACAGCTGCAAGACTCTTGGAGCTTTGAGCAGCGACGGCCTGAGCACCAGCCCTTGCGTCCATTTTGCTGCTGATGCTGTTGATAATGAAAAGCTCACCCACTACAAAGTTGGTATTTTTACAGAAGGTCTGTGCGATCTCTTTTATGGTCGCCACTTCCTTTGCATTTTTCGGGTCTTGTTCTGGATCTTGGATGGAACGTATCAGCTTAATGTTACCTAATACTGTTTGCACTAAATCAACACCGACACTTACACCAATAAGCCCACCCATCCCGCCACCAAATGCCCCACCTGCTGCACCAACAGTCCCGCCAAATATATGACCTATCCCAGCACCAGTAGCAGTTCCAATACAGCACCAAGCACTGTTGTACACATCTTTATCAAATGAGTGATTTGCTGCCTCTGCTGCAGCACCGAGAGCACCTCCTATTACACCAGAAAATATTGCACCAACCATGCCCCCTGTAATACCTCCAACGAGACCAACAGTGGCATTGACTGCGTTAAGATCTTGATTGTAGACAGCAGCTGCAGCCACAGCTCCCAAAGCACCACATATACCCCCACTAATGCCACCAAAAACTCCCCCAAGTGATGCGCCGCAGAAACCGCCAAGCAATGCTCTTGCTGCATTGTCCTTTTTGTCATGCTTAGTCTTCCTCTGAACTTGGATGCAGAGCTGTGTGAGCTTCTCCGAAGTCTTTATAAAGACGTCTTTACTGTAGACCTCTATAAAAGTTGTTGAACTTTGTAGCAGTTTCTCTTGCATTATGTTACACGACCTGTCCATGTCAGGTTCCCTTCTGAACATCCACATGGTGACTTCTCAAAGTACTGGCGTGCTGTTGTGTAAGGCTTGAGTTTGTGTGTTTCTACAAGTGCGGAGAGGATTAAATGTTAAATTACACATGCCTAACCCAAGAGATGAATGCATGTCTTTGTATTCCCTGAAGCAAGCTACACTAAATGTTAAAAATAATAAAGCAAAGTTTTTTTCAAGACTTACCTTGTATCTTGCGTTCAGCTACTGCCATAGACACTACAGAGGCAACTGCAGTCTGAAGTGGATTGGGCAACTGGAGCAATGATGACTCAAAGGGCAGGGTTTTCAGGTGCATTTACAGAGCCTCGAAAAAAAACAGGCTTTGCAAAATGTTTTCATGTAGTAGTCACAAAGTCGAATGTGAAAATTGAAGCAACCTTTTGTAATGTGGTTAATCAGAAGAGGAAGTTAGAGTAGCACTAATTATTGTAATGTCAGGATGAGATTGTTGATCAAGCTTGGCTACTTCCTCATAATTGTACACTGTAGTAACTTTTACTTGAACAAAGGCAACACAGAGCTCCAAAATGATGTCATAACAGGGGCGTAACAGTACAGTATACAATAATAATATCTCTTTCTATTTAACTGCACTGCACAAATATATGCTGGTCTCTCCCCATATGTTTCTATCAATATTATTTATGTGTATGAGTAACTTTATCATGATCTGTGACCTACATCCTACTTGTAATGATTCCCCTGCTCTCTCCGATTCTCTATTTCCGCTCGGACAAACAAGGCCTTCACAACTGTTATGTATAAGAGAGTCACTTTTATTGTCACAAAAACACAACAGGGACGTACAAAAGCAGCAACCTTGGTATGGTTTACTTTTCTCACACGAAGCAGCAACTTTACCCTCCATACACAAACGTCGCGGGGTGTTTTTGCACTGTTAGGTTGGTTTTTAGTATACTGACTTTGTAGCTGATTATCATTCTTCTTCACGATTCACAAACAACACTTATCCCACACAGCAAGCATCACTCTCAGACTCAAGGAATAGGATTTAACTGATATACTTATTCATTCAAATAGCTTTCTCTATAGACGATAGGATATTTTTTCTTTTTTTTTTCTGACAGTAAAGGGCCAATGGCCGTCTATTTGAACATATTACAAAATGTTACTGTACAGTTCTTTACTCTATCATACACTCACAAGTATACACAGAAGTATTGACAAGATGAGACCTGTGTCGACCCAGCGTGCAGATTTCCAGGAATGTATACAGTATGCATGCCATCTTGGATAATTCTTTGTCTTTAGAAAATACGTAAAATGTGTATATAGTAATATTTGGGTCTATGTACATAATTTGAACATCCACAAATGATTTGAACAATCACACATTCATCAAGAAACCATCGACACAATTAAAACTTTATAGTCTGTATAGTGTACATACACTATTGGTTACAATAGAGAACAGCGACAAAACTGGGGTGTGTCCTCTCAGTGAGGGCTGAGGGATGAGGAAATGTGCTTATTCAGTAATAATGAGGAAGTTCTAGTCTGTATTTACATAACTCTACTTTTCCACTGGTCTCCGATAACAAATGGACATGTCATGTTAGCAGAAAAAATAAAACATCTTTAAAATAATTTACAAAATTAAGGTGTTACATGCGCATGAGTCCTCTTTTACAAGTATAAAAATACAAAAAAAGCTTGATTATATAAAACATAGATGACACTTTCTTTTGTACATGTTAATAAAGCAATCTCTTCGAACAAAAACTAAATGGTCTTATAATATACATGTAATATTTAGGTTATACTTGAATAACTCTATTCTCGTGCTTTAAATGCTGTTTGAGACTGATACATTCCGTAAATGTATTGACAGTATGCTGCGTGTGTCAATGCTTTTATCAGCGTTTACATAAATACAGTTGTAATTGTGGAGTCATATTTTCCTCTGTTAGAAGCACAGAGATTATTAATATTCATTTTACATGTGCTTTACACCACTTTCATTCTCCACTCTTTATTTGAACCATGTTTAATGATTGTGTTCCCCAAAGACATTGTAGCATGGTGGCCCCAAAATGACCGTTAGTAATGCTCAACGATGGATTTGCAGAATAAATGTTAAAAGCTAAATCTCCAGGCAGAAAGCAAACATTTTAATCTCTTGACACTCAAAAGCAAACAGAGCTAAAGTACATCGACGTGCCAATAACTGAATCATTCACTGGAACGTTCTTTTGGCTCTACTGCACTAATTTGGTCGACCTCTACCTGATGGTCATGTGATGACTCAATTTGATTCATTTGAAGTCCAAAACCAGAGTGATGCAAGTACTCACTGCTCACGTATTTAGTCCGGCTGAGACCTGAGAGACCTGAGAAGCAGACAGAGAATGAAGGAAAGCAAGAGGAGGCAAAAAATATTGGACTGGCTCGCAGATCGAAAATAATGTAGAAGGAAAAAGCAGCAGGAGCAATGGTGGGGCAAAATGAGTAAAGGTTTATATAGGCTGTATAAAGCGAGACAAAAAGAAGCAGTTAGTGACAAAAGCTCAGCACTGCCTCGTGAAGCACAGAGGAGAAATGTTGAAAAAAGCAAGATGGGAAGATTTTTGAATGAGAACAAGAAGCAGTGAAAGGGAGGGGGAAAAGAAAAAAAGACATAAATCAAAATTAACAAATAGACAATGTCTTTCAAAATTGTTACATCTATGAAAATGCACCAACTGTGTGAGTCTCATGAGTCAGTAAAGCTGAGCGCTCCACCCTGCCCGGTCTATCAGTCTGAGCTTCTGTTCTGTGTGCTGATTGGCCACTGGGGAAGCCTGCTTTTGGTGCAGTGGATGTCAGTGCTCGCAAATAAGAGAGAGAGAAAAAAAAAGGGGCAGTAGCCTACGTCGCTGAGCTTTATGGGAGGAACGAAGCTGGTGATCGGCAACGCTTTGCTGTCAGTGCACTGGGATGGGCAATCTCCTATTGGAAGGGTGGGGGTGGTTGGTGAAATGTAAGACCTTGGGAGACGGGAGAGCAACGGGATAATGCGATGCAGAAAAGACTCCAAAAATCACTGCCCACAGCTGTTTATTAGCCAAAGCTCTTGGGTGTTGCTAAGAAAACATTTGCTTCTCCCTCTCCAATGCTCCTGTATGTGCCAAATAAATAAAGTCCTTGGGAAAACAACCAAAATGTAGCTTTTCAATTTGGATTTACAACAGCCAGTGTTAATGAATGGCTTTTTGAAGCCCATAGATTATCCCTTTGATTAAACGTCTATTGCACTTAAGGTTGGTGGTGATGCTTTGTCCACCTGAAGGTAAAAGGGTAGAGAGGACAAACATGTAGTGTTTAGTAAGATTAATGGTTGTCTGCTTGGGAAAAGCATGACTGTGAGGTACAGGAGGGAGTGGGTGATTTTGGGGAGTGTGACAGATACAAAAGAAAAAGCCCAAATTCACAGGACAGTGCGCCTCATTGCAAAAGCACAAGCAAAATCAAGTTTACTGAATAACTACGACACGTCACAAAACGTGTGGCTTCAAATTTCCCCTTTCACTGTTTATATTGTCAGTAAATGTGTAACAAAAACATACAAAAGGAAGGAATCCCAGCTTGTCAACAGCTTAACTTGGCAATAATAAAGTCGATGCGCTTGTGGTGACAAGTGGCTCAGTCATGCCTCCAAGGGACACCAGTGCATCTACGTGTCTCTCAGTGCTCTCAGGAACAAAAGGACTAGAAGAGGCAGGTGCGCCACCCAAATCTGCAGGGGGATTTAGGGCATACAAGGTTCTGCAGCTTTATGTAGCAAGCAAGCAGCAACTAATACTTGTTTTCTCTGGGTTAGGTTAAAAAATGGCTTAACACAGTCAACAATGTGTTTAATTATCTTAATGCATTCATTGGCCTGAAATAGACACAGACATCACACCACTCATTCTGATCTGTAAAACATGCACCAATTGAACTTTATTGCATCCCTTATTGAGAAGAATGGCTGAATTAGCTGAGTGTAAATACTTCGACACTTGAAATTCCCCTTTAGGCTTTTTACAGCCTGTTAACGCCATGAAAACATAGCCCATAGCTGATGTTGTGACCATCATGCTTCTAGTTTCAAAACTTTTTTAAATATGGTGATGACTTCTACCATTTCTGTCGCAATTTCAAGCCATAACTTTGCCATAAAGTAAAGAAGTCATATGTTGGATCCTCAATGTTATATAGACACACAGAAAGTCTTCTTGTTTTCAGATTACATTCATGGAAATGTAAGGTACTGAAGGTAAAAACCTGGAAGAAACCTGATTCCGAGTGGTTTCCCGTTCCCACGAACAATCCCACGAATACTAATGCGTATCATTTTGCGGAGAGTGCCATGAGTGCCCAGATGGCATTGCTGTGTCAAGTGGAGGTCAGCCATGTTAGCCGTGCACTAATTGCTGTTACCACTAATGGGATGTACTGTCAAGAGTCGCTGTCCTTCCTGGGAATGTCACCGTCTGATAGGTGGCGGAGGGGAACAAGCTTGTGCAGTGAGCAGCAAAGTCACTCTGAATGCATATCTTAGACAGTGGGGTAAAATGAGACTGACTTGAACTTGAATCATTTAAAACGGGGGTCTGCCAGTTTGCATTGAGCACTACTGTACAGGACAGGCTGGTAAGGCACAGTTTTAAATAGGTACACAACATTTAGCATATTACCATTTATCTCAAGAACATTTGTGTTTTTCAAAGTGGTATGGTACACTTAATTGGGAAGCTTTGTACTCCTCCTGACAATATACATGCCTCTAAAACTGAGCTGTACTAACCCGAGCTGTACCGTGATGCTCCCATAGAAATGTTGATTCCAGGGTCTACTGAGAAATGACTGGGGATCGGTGTGTGTAGTTCCCATTGCCCAGTGACTGGCTGAGTTACCAATGTGTGCTACCACGACAGGCTCTTTTCCAAAAAGAATGGGGGACAAGGGTGGGTCAAGGTTGTTCTGCACAGCATGGCGAGGGGCAGCTTGAAAAGTCTGCAGGCACTGATAAGACAAATGAAGCTTCACTCCTCAAATGAATGCTGTCCTGGTCAAGCCTACCACCTAAATTAATCTTCCTTCAAGCTTTTGCTTAAAATGAATAGTTTGTTCAATAATAATAGCAGCCTTTTTAAGTCAACTTGTGCTTCAATCTTTACATTTTACATAAACCTTTTAGCAATAAAGCTGTTGAAAGGCCATTTTACGCAAGCTAGCTTAATGGACTGTGTTTTCATTCTGTAAACTCTGGAATAACAGCTTCTTAAAAGGAAAATAAAGAGTTTCCAGCTAATGCAGTTAGAGTGCTGTTTGATATGCTTGGGTTTAACAAGGGGGGAATACAAAAAATGAACTGCATGTAATTATTAGATGAATGGAGTGAGCAATAAAGGGAAGAACTCAGTGAGAGAAAACATGGCAAAAATATCATCTCTGTGACCTTGAGATAGGAAAAGGTCCGTGGCATTATTCAAGATTACGTAGCATATAGGAGGCAGAGGAAGAATCGGAATAGAGTATTATAGTAAAGCTGTGTAATCAGTCACAAGCACCAGTGAGATCTTCTTCCAGAAATCAAGACATCGACATATTTGTACGACAAAAAAAAAAAAAAAAGTAGTTTAAGCAAGCTAGTTTAAATCAATATCTCAAACGGCAAAACACACACACACCAGAAGAGACGGGTGAGAATTAACAGTAAGACAACCTCCCCATTCTCCTTTTTCTGTGAGCTCACAGTGTCTGCTAGTAGGACCTACAGTTTTTGGCATTTTTGTCACCCCCAAAGTCTCAACTGGGGGTGAAAAGCTCCTTTGAAGTTACAGTCAGATAGCGAGGCAGACGTAGGATCAGAGGTGGTGTTTTTTTTTTTTTTTTTTTTTTTTTAGAAGTGGAATACCTGCTGCTGGCCCTGGACTTTGGGGATATCCTCTTTCTGCTTGCCACGTGTTTTGGGTCTCTCCAGGCTGCCCTGCTGAAGGTGTCTGAGCCGGGCTGCCACTGTGGGACCCTTGGTTGGTCCAGGGGAGTTAATGCTATTCTATAAGCAAAATAAAGAAAAACTTGATGTTAGGAAAGTTAGCATTCGAATATGTACTCGAGTGCTTTTTCCGCTCAATACTGATTCTCAAAAACATCTATTCTGTCTATAACATGCATTTCTAACTTAATTACCAAACAAATGTATGCTAATCTAATCAGACACAGCTCAATTAACAGTCTTTAAGAAGGAAGCACAGGTCCCAAAACAATGTGTATAATTCATCCGTGTCATGTACTTGGCGTTCTGTACAACTGCAGTCTAAAATACACTGTGTGCACAATTATTAGGTAAGTTGTATTTTTAAAGATTAATTTTGTTATTGTAATACAAGTGCTCGGTCAATCTAAAATGTTAACACACCCTCAAACCTGAACATTTAAGTAGTAAAAGTGAAGTTTTGGCTTTCTTAAGAGAATAGCTACATGTACACCATTATTAGGGATCTATTAGTGTGCAGAATTATCATGCAACTATATGAAAAACAAAGATTTTCCCATCTCACTTGTTTATTTTCACCTGGTAAAGTGAGAATAATAAACATACTCAAAATTTACAAATAAACATTTCTGAAATAAAAAAAAACAAAAAAACTCAGTGACCAATATAGCCACCCTTCTTTTCGTTGACAGTCACAAGCCTTTCATTCACGGAGTCAGTCAGTCTCTTGATCTGGTCACAATCAACTTTTTGTGCAGCTGCAACCGCAGCCTCCCAGACACTGTTCAGAGGTGTACTGTTTACTTTCACTGTAAATGTCCTGCTTAAGAAGGGCCCAAAAGATCTCAATAGGGTTTAAGTTCAGGTGAAGAAGGGGGCCATGTCTTAAGTTTTTCATCTTTAAGGCCTTTACTGGCCAGCCACGCAGTGGAGAACTTTGATGCATGTGATGGAGCGTTGTCTTGTATAAAAATCTAAGTCTTCTTGAAAGATGCAGACTTTTTCCTGAACCACTGCTTGAAGAAAGTGTCTTCTAAAAAATGGCAGTAGGTCTGAGAGTTGATTTTGAGTCCATTTTCAAGCCGAAAAGGTCCAAATAGCTCATCTTTAATGATACCTGCCCATACCAGTACAACACCTCCACCTTTCTGGTGTCTGAGTCGAAGTGGAGCCACGGGCCCATCCATCTGGTCCATCAAGAGTTACGCTCATCTCATCAGTCCACGGGTGGCAGTAGCTCAGTGGGTAGAGCAGTCGTCTTTCAACCTGAAGGTAGGTAGGATTCTCACTCTCCCCACAGTTCATACTGTCACTGTGTCCTTAACCCACCTTGCCTCCAGTGTAATTACTGTAGAACAATGTAAGTCGCTTTGGATCTCCTTAGGCCACGCCCTCCCTCGTTACACAAATACACATCACCAATAAGGAGTCAAGTTTATACAACTCGGAGTTGGAAATTATGGATAAAATTATGATATGGTCAAAATAATCACTTGCCTAATAATTGTGCACACAGTGTAGTATCCAGTATCCAGTGGCTTGTTTGTAGTCTTTAGCGGCCTGTAGCCTTTGGAAATATGCCAGTAGTACCCCTACATTTAACCTCCAACCCCTCATCTTTCTTTATTTTGACATTTATTTTCACCTCATTACAACACAACCTTTACCGCTGCCAAATCTGTCACCACAGCTGTCATATTAGGAACACTTTCTACAATCTGCAGAGAACCTACTCTGCATTTTCTGTAAGCTTACTCCAAATTACACCCTCCATTACTGTACGTTCTCACAGATACAGCGCTGGTTAGCTGAGAAGAAACAGAACAAAAGCTCACTGCCAGCTCCTGAACACATATTTGCAGAGCTTATGTAGCGAGCTTCAGATCCCACACATAAAAAAACAGAAGGCGGCGAGTCGGCAGGAGAGTGCAATGTTAACAAGATTAGAGGGAAGTTTAGTACAGTGTCTACTGTAAGCCAAAGAACCACACAAAAAAAACATGCAGTCAAACCAGAGAGGAGATATGATGCAGGGATATTTTACTTTGGGCTCTGTGATATGACCTCAAATCCAAATCACAATTAATTGATCAAATATGACATCTTGATTTACAAATAAGTTTTGAATTGTAAATATGTTATTATGGTCTTTTTCTAGATTTCAATAACACAAACCTTAAAATCAAATACAATTTATGATATAAAAAACATATAATTATATAGTTCTGATCTTATATAATTTCTAAATATTATGGAAACACAGTTAGAAAAAAGCAAAGTTATAGCCAGTAGAGAAGGGGGCACTGCAGATTTACAAATTTACCTTTCTGCCCAGGGACCCAGGGGTGCATGCTGGGGTAAGGGTGCTCTTTGGTTGGGTGATTTTACAAGGTGTTCTCTGAAATATCTTTGGTCAGGAACAGTGTATAAGCATTAATGCAAGCTGCCGTGACCAAAATGCAAGATGTACGATGGTTTCTGAATGTTTGAATTATACAGCTGAGTGTTATAGCCTGTTATACCTCCAGCTCAGCAATGATCTTCTCTTCATCGTCTTCATCCTGGATAGCAGATGCCGCAATTACAGGTGGTGTTGAAGCAGGTCTAGGGGTGTCAGAGGGGGTCCGCCTTAGTTTTACAAGAGTTTTTAGCATTTCTCCATCTTCCTCCGTCTGGAACCAAAGAAGTTTTTTGTAATTAATGTTCAAGCATCTATAAGCATCCAATTGCACAGTGGTCGTGAGGCAAGGAAACTTCTAAAGTCAGAGTGAGCTGGCAAAGCATGTTTGAAGTAACTTAATTGCTTTAGGATAACAATTTCTGAACAGCAGACAGCTTTCTGTGCAGTTTTCTTTGACTTCAAGGTACAAAGTCTACCCACGAGTGCCAGCAAAGTGAAAAGGCCAGAGAGAAGCAAAACCTTTGAAAGTAACAGGAAAAGTAAACAAGTGGAGTTTAAACAAGCAAGAGGGAAGAAATAACTCAGCATGCATGATTAGTAATGCTATACAAATCAATTAATCTATGGATTTTTCTAGTTAGCCTCACTTTCAGGTTTTTGGTGGTGACGATGACCTCCCCGGTGCGGTTGGTGGTGAGCCCATGAGCCGAAGGGAAGCTCCTACGAGGTGGAGGAGGTGGAGGAGACTTGGAGGGCTTTTCTGTTCTGTATCGAGCCACGTTGAGGTCCACTACTGATAAACACGTGACAGAAATAAGTGAGAATTTGATAATAATAACACTACATACTGCATATATAGGTCACAGAGTAAAAAAAAAGTCCCACCTGACCCTCGAGGTGACCCTGGCCCCTCTCCCATGCTGTTGAGCTTCTGAGCGGCCATCTGCACTTTGCCAGGTTGGTGCTGGTCAGTGCTGGGAGCGGAGGAAGTGGTTGTGGTGGTCATGGATGTGGTCCCGGGGGGCCCAGCTGCAGAGGAAGTGGCTGTTGCGGGGGTTATTGGGGTGGTTATTTGGGGCTTAGGGGGCACTGCGGGCTTGTTGATGTGCTTGGCAGCAAAGTCCAGATCCGGGATGGCTTTCATCAGCTCTGCCTGGGTCTCTTCCAACAAGCGATTGATGTCCTGCGCGCTGAACTGGGTCAAGCTGGCACGCTTCTCCTCCCAGTCCCGCTCTGCTGCCTGACACATATACGAATATAGACAAATGATGAGCAGGAGTTGTTACACTGCTAACATTATTTAAACAACATTGAAATACAACAGAAATGTAATTATAAATCACTTCTCCGGTTGTGTGATGTCTCAAAAGTCTCCATGTTTGACTACATTGAAGCTATAGACTGTGGATGGATGTAGTGACAGAACCCAAGGCACCACTATGTTAATCAGTGATACTTAGAGTTCAGGCTAAAAGTACAGTCATTCTCCAACACATTTTACCCAAAGGGGAAATCCATGTTTGAGGAAACGCTATATTCAATTTTCCCATTTAAAATCTGGCATATTTAACGTTTTCACTCAAACACATCACTTTTTCATTACCTGCATTTAATGGGATGATAATGTACCTCAAAAATGTAACATCCCAGACTTTTTATTATCCAGTTGAAGAAATATCTAATTTATAGGATGTATTAAAAAAGTGCATAGATTTTAGCTTATTACCAGTCTAACTTCAGCCGACACAGACTTATCAGAAGGACGTCGACCTGGCAGATCATCCAATACTCGATTTCTAAAGGTCATAGAGGGCTGAATGTCTTGCTCAGGGCCTGAGGTGTCAGAGTCATTAGAAGACATGGGCATCCAGTTGGCCAAGCCAGAGCTAGAGCTCAGGTCACTCAGGCTGAGAGGTGGACTGTTCAGGATGTCCAGATCTGAGCTACGGTCTTCAGACCTCTTCTGCTGTTGGCTCGGCAGGTCTTCAGGTCCTTTCCAAACGCCCTCAGTGACTTGTCTGTACATAAAGGGAGGGGAACAACTATAATACATACACACATTAGAAAAACAATCTGCAAATCCACTTGTGCTGTGACATCATGCATTTACAAAGATCACGATGTAATGTTTAATTTAAAAAGTATATCTAAGGCGGATGATGAGAGGTGTATACCTGCGTAGTGTGCTTAGTGCATCAGTCATGGTACTACAGCGCTTCAGCAGAGCCTCCAGACGATAAGGCTCTTCTTTCAAAAACTTAACAGCCTCCACCTCCACCCTCAGCACCACCCGCATCTTACTTTGCAGGCTGGGAAACTGGTCTGGAAAAGACAGAGACAAAAGCCGGATCAGAATGGAGTAGAAAAGAGAAGTGCTGACAGACGGTTATGGAAAGATGTAACGTGTATATATGAATATAATAAATATATAGGTATAAAAGACAGGCGTGAGAGCGAGAGGCTGCTTCTGTCACAGCTTTATGTTTTCTGTCTCAATGTGAAGGCAAGGGGGGTTCAGAGGAGGCAGGAAGAAAAATACTTTAGCAAATTTTTGACATCTTCTGCAGTTTTGGGTCATTAATAGATTCTTTATGAAAAACATCAAAATAAATTCCTTCATTTAAGTATGAGTTATAAAATTGCATTGTGGTTAACATATGTGTAAAAACAGTGCTGTGAATGCAACAACAGAAGAACACAAAATCTGTTGAAGATTGATCCTCACAAAGTTAGCTTAAAACTTTGTAACTAGTGATACTAACGTTTAGAGACGACATTAGTACAATATTTAGTAGAAGGTCACAGTAGTTTACTTTTATAATCTTTACTTTAGAATCTAGAAATGGGCCTTGATTGTCAAAAGTAAATGAAAGCCACGTATCAAGCAGCATAGCCTCATTTCTTCACTATAATACCTGTCAGACCTTAGTCACAACTATTCTCCTGTCTGTAAGAAGCCACTAGTCAAGCTTTAAGATTATTAGTGTAGTGGTTTATAAAAAAAAGAAAAAATAAGACCCACATAGAAAATATGCTAAAATTAATAATGAGTTTTATATGTATAGCACTCTTTGATTTACTGCAGTCAGTTTTTAATTCTATTATTATTACCACTGTTTACATTAAATATGATAAATCTACAGGCACCAAGGATGGCTAGAATTTGAAGCATGTAGATATATTGATCCTTGATTGAAAGGCGGTTTTAATGTAATGTCATTAAAAATGATTGATGTAATTAAATGTCAGTTTTATGTGAACCCATCATAAAACTCACTTTAATGGCGCTATAATGTCAAGCGAAGCTGTGGTCTTTTGAATATACTGTAGCAGACGCACTTGGAAATCGAATGCACTCTCAGGGCGTAATTGAAACAAGTTGATTCTAAGACCTTAAGGTAAGTCAGACATTTCTTTAAACTCACGTTTTGTAAAAGTAAGAGTCTGAAGAAAAGGACGACATATGGTGAATATTAAACATACTCACTATAGGACTTAAGGGAACCTTATTAAGTGTTTCAGAAAGTGACAAAGACACACGCGGAGCCGCCACTTTCAAAGAGCTTACTTTTGAGCTCAGTGAGCGTCTCTCCCAGCATCCTCAGCTCCTTACTCTTTTGATCTACGTCTTGTTCTGTCACCAGCCCATGGTTGACTGACGAGTTCCTCTGGAGCTCCTCCACTGACTTTTCCAGATCACTATGGAGAGGTCAAAACAATTTTAAGTTTAATATTTGCAGATCATACTGACTTTGCTAACTCGCTAGCTTCTGTCTCAGTGTTTCCCATTAGTTGCTGTGTGTGATATCATTTTACCCTGAAGGGATTTCTAGGCACTGAAACAAATGCTCTTATTATATTTATTATTTCTGCTGTGGACTCACTGCAACTGCTGGATGAGCAGCTCCTCTTGGTTGAGGTACTTCAGCCTCTCTTCTTCCACCAGGAGGCGTTGTCTTTGGAGCGGGTCCTCATGAGTTCGAGAGGCATCAAGCATCATTAGACTCAACTCCGACTCAGTCTGCCTCAGCAAGGACAGCACTGCGTCTTGGTTCTCCAGCTGGGATGAAAGAAAACAGTTATTTTAGCTCCCAGTCTTATAATATGGGCATATACTAGATCACTTTATGGTCAACTAAAAAAAGATACAGGTGTCTTCTGCCAAAAGAACTAGTGGTTACAACTATAGCAGTTATACAACAAGAACATTTTAGAAGACAAAAATATCCAGTATTAGATGTGTGCTGTTGTAGAGCTGAGACAAGACCATTTCTAGAGATGCTTTCGGTTCAGATGATGTTACCCCCATTTATGTTGGTGTGGTTTTGGATTGGACACATATCTCAGCAGCACATAAGACTTTATTTAATTATAACAAAAAACAAAAGGTAGTTTGTAATATCTGCTAAAGTCAGGAACAATAATAGGCTCTATACTATAAAGGCATTTAGGTATTTATTGTCTCAGAGGTCCACTGCTCTAGATCACATGCATACAAATCCCAGCATAACACTGAACGGACTTCTGATTTGAGAATGGCCTATTATTTACACATAAAACCTGATGTATTTGATTCTCTATATATAGAATATAGGATATTGCAAACTATTCTGCGACAACACACCTGTATGTTGCGTAGTTGCGAGAGCTGTTTGCGAAGTGCATTGGTGTTCTGTTGCAGACCTTGCAGGTGGTGCTGCATCTGCAAACGGGACACTGACACTGGCTGGCTGGCACCTGACGATGGGGGTGGCATCAATGCCAAAGGAGCAGAAGGTGTCAGGGCTGCACATCAGAGAAAACATGTTAGCTTATTTACACTGCACTGAAGAAGGTTACCATAAACCAGGGTCATGTGCATAAAATAATGAAAGGAAACATGGTTTGACATTACCTCAGATGTTGGGACAGAGATTATTGTTTATATTTTATGGATTTGACATCAGAAATATTAGGTCAAAAGTGGATAATACAGTCTTACAAAGACTCGATGAAAACAGCATGGGAAGGCTTTGGGGACTCAAAGGTCACTAGTGAAAATATTATTTTCACTAAATCCGTGCAGACTATTTATTAACAAAGTCCCCAGATAGCCCAAGCATGAGTGTTTTCAACTCAGGCAAAAACATCAGCTAATCCTTTGAAATGGGAATGAGATCTATGCTGTGACGGTAATTAGGGTGTAGAGTCACACGCGTCATGCACAACAAGACAAAGGGAAAATAACTAGCACATAATCAATCAGTCAATAACAGATGGTGGGTTATTTTTCCGAGTTGCATTTCAAGGCAGGTTTATTTGTGATTAAATTTCTGAAGGGCTTTGAAGCAGTGGGAAAAGCACACATTACAAAGAGTGGAACCACCTGGATATCTCACCTCACACCTAAACAGAAAGTCAAAAGGTGAAAACTTCCAACTATTAAGTGGCAACGTGTAGCCTAGAAACCACAGTGAGCCTGAAGAGCTGACAACGCCTGACCAAGACATCTCTGAGGCAAGAATGTGGCTGAACCTCTGAAAATGAATCCACTAAAGTACTCCCAGCTGCTCACACCAGTTTAAACGAAGGCCTGATTTTAACAGAGACATATATCAGTGTGACTGACTGATAAGTGGCTGATACAAAGCAAGAGGCAAGTGAAGCTATGCTGAAATGCGGAAAGGATGGCCCGCAGAGATCCCTTGCTGCAAGCGATTGAAAATATCAAGAACGATCTTTAATTTAATGTAAGATTAAATTTCTCTGAAGGTTATTTACAATCAGATAAAAAGAAATTCAATTAATTCTCAAAATGCCTCTTCTTTCCGCTTCACTTTTTTAACATCAGAAACCTGATTATCGCAATTTGGACTTCCTGTAATATATTGAAAATAAACATTGGAATATAAAAAACTGGAATATTGTGGGAAGCCTGCTGTAACTCAATAACCTTTTGCCTTAAGGGCTGATTGGACTTTTTGTGACTTATACTAAAAATGCCATTAGTCTGTAGAGACAACTATTCTTTCCAGTGTATTCATTATGTATCTGCATAGTGTATCATACCACTCCTGCTTTACAAAGTTGTGTGATATGTTTTATAAAGAAGACTATCTGCAATGTCTGTACGTATTTAACAGAGGATACAGAAATATGCCAAAAAATCCCTGTAAAGCCTTTTTTTCACAGAGGTTTAATGCAACTCACATGGTTTACACAGATAACAAGTGAAAACTGATGCACGTCAACTACTTCAGGAGGTTAGTCCACATTAGGCGGACACATAAACACATAGGGTTAGACTCGACATAGGGAAAGAGGCAACCACACACTTCAGGAAACACATAGCTACCTTTCTTTTTTTTAGATCGTCCAGCTAAAACAAGAAGCATGGGCACCAGTTACACGGCAGCAAAAGGCCACACATACAATACGTAGAAGCTTGTACAGTTGGCCATTACGATCACATTTGACACACTTTAGAAATTATGCAAAAAAATCTAAATTAAACAGTGCCAGCTCTGTGAGAAGAAGAGCCAATTTATGTTGGTTTCAAACAGGCAGCAATGGGAAGCAGTGACAGGCAGTGATAGGGTATAGTTTGTCTTTTATTTTTGTGAGCACTTACTGTCAGTTCCTGAGCAGTCGCTGGCTGACTCCATCTTCTCCCTGGAAGAAGCGAGTGTTAATGTACTTAGAGCCAGAGCACACTATGCAGTCTGCCACTGAGGGGCTATTGATATACGATGGAGAATGTGGAAAATGTATGTGCTGCTGGCTGCTGAATGTACAATGAGTTGTGTGTTTGACAATCCTCACAAGACGAATGGTGATAGGGAGCAGAATCTGAATTAGAAATGACTCACCACGATTTATACCGTCAGTGACAGGTGTAAAAGCATATTTCAGGAAAACCTTGCAGTGCTTTTCCTATTATATTTTCTTCCCATTTGTTTTATTGCACTCTATAAGGTCAGCTATTATAAAGCATTTGATGGCAAATTGATTTTGGGTGTAGCTCGTGTGCCTGATGCGATAATGATGAATGTATGTATATGTAAGTGTTCGATCCTTACGGGCTCTCTGCCTCAGGCGCTCTGCTAAGGACTCTCTGCAGCAGGCCGGTCAGGCTCGCTATCTGCTTCTCCATGGCCTCCATACGCTCCCTGAATCAAAGGAAAAGGCTTTTTACTTTGATGCAAGAGGATTTAAGAATGTGCCTAATCCCTGTCTGCTGATACTATGTTTGTCATTTTTCAAATGTGGAAAAAGGAAGCATTGACAATTTCTTATCCTTGTGGTAATAATTAATTTGTTGTAGTAGAATTCAAAAGGGATTATGCAAGCATAAATAGTTAATGTAACATCTACATTTGATTATCTTCTTGACAAGATTAAAAAAGTAACAAATTCTCCATATTAATCTATGAATCCCACATCTCCCATACGAAGGATGTACAGGTTTGTCTAGAATTTTTACATGACAATAATATACTAACTGATAATACTAACTAGCTAATTTAGTATATGATCTGTTACAACAGTGCTGTAAAAAGATTTGTCAACAACAAATATTTGTAAGAAACACCAAAGAACAACCGAAAATGAAGAGAATTGAGCTCTTAATTATAGTAAAATACCTTAAAAATATATAAATTGTGTGGTGGGATGAGCCAGCAAAAACAGGGCATGGGTTACAGGCATAGTGTCATTGTACCTTGTTTCTGATTCGTTCCCCATCAATGGGGAGCCAAATGTTCCCGCGCCTCCTCCGTCCCCGCCAGCCATCAGACAGAGCTGCTCAGCAGTGAGCCCCAAGCCTGTGGGCTGCCCTCGAGCTTTGGGACTGTCCCCAAATACAGACGAGGTCACTGAGTCCCTTCGTAAACTTTGCCTCCCGGGAGAGCCTCGCCCCGGCATGGTGTTTGCGTAGGGATCATGCCTCATGTCTGGAATCTTCTGTGGCGAAGAAGGCGGCGCCACTCTGAGTCCCATGGCCAGCATTGACGCAGCATAGGTGTCATTGTAAAGCGGCCCCCCGGGTCTGTACAGAGCGTCACGTTCCATTAGCTCGCTTTGTAAAGCAGCGGCTGAATAAGAAGTAAGTGATCGCACAGAGCCCGCGCCACCCCCTCCTCCTCCACCACGTCGATACAGTGAACCATAGGGGTCTGCTCTGGCCGGGATGGGTGAATGCGGACCTCCTGCAAGACTTAATCGACCTGTGTCTGGACCAAGAGAGTATGGATCCGCGTAGATTCCCCCTCCACCACGATCGTCTCCCCGCAGCAGCACCATGCTCCGGGACCCTCCCACCTCGTCATCCGGCTTCACATCCCGCCGTTCCAGGATGGCGCTGGACGAGGCGCAAAAGGTGGCCTGGGGGTGGTGGGGCTGCTGGTGAGGGGACGAGTGGTGCGTCTGAGAGTGAGGGTGAGGCAAAGAGTGGGTGTGGTGAGGGGGTCCAGCATAAGAGGAAGGCCTGCCGCCGCTGTACAGAAGCCTGGCCCGGGACGGAGAACCCTGGGGAGGTGAGGCTGAGGCAGATGAGTGCTGGGAAGACATGTGCGCATTACTGAGGCGACGGTTCTGAGGGGAGTCCTGAGGCGCATACACCATCTCCCTCTAAAACAAAAGTAAGACATACTGTTTTAGTTACATGTTGCATTGGTGACTTTATCCAACAAAAGTAAAGCCATTATGGTTTGATAAATAACAGCAACTACAGTTTTTCACAGAAAACTGTAAATACCGCTGGCACCACTTACTGGAGGGTTGTCAAATAACAAAAATATTGTCATTGTAGCATACACATTCACACAATTATTATTAATTAAATTTAAACACCTCATTCAACAGCTATATTCCAATTTTAATTTGATTCATATAATGTGTATAAAGTAGTAATAGGATTCTCATAAGGTACAAAAACATTGGACATAAATGAACCATGACATTGATACAATCAAGAAATCCAACAAAACAGGAGCTGGGGTGAAGGTGGGTTGTGAGTGAACTTTCCCCAGCCAAGTTTGTAAGTCTCAGCTGAAATAGGCTGGCTTCAGATCAGTTGGCTGCAACAAGCTGCCATGACACTGCCTGAAACTGTTGCTGTGTGAGTTATAAGCTGCTAGAGTTTAGACTTTTTCAGCAGTATATTGCTCATGCTGTTTCCCAAATTAAAATTGTACGCATTTTTACAATATCAGAAAAACATTCCCAGAAATAGCCATTTTAAATATATTTTCCATATGCCAAGACGTTGTACTGTAACATACAACAACTCTTCATAAATGCTGCTTTCATATTGACATGAAAAAATGCATTTTAAATTGCACTTGATAGTTTATTGATAGACTGAGCAGGACTGGCTTATCTCTGGCATAGATCCCAAATGTCAAAGACGAAAAGCAAGACAAAGCAGCGCAGAGCACGGAGTAAAAGCCTAAAGCGGACATGTAATAGATACAGCAAGGGAACACAAAAGAGAACAACACTGTAATTGCATACGACTCATACAGACATCTCCTGGATACAATGCAAATTGAAAAACCAATAGTTCCACATAATAACCCCAAGGCTTTTACAACAACACCCTGTGGACAGCCTCGCAGTCGGCTAATGACTCTAGTGCCATCCTCTTCTATCTTGTATCTTAGCAACTGCTCCTTATTGACATGAATGCTGAGTACAGGGACATTTCATTGCACCTCCAAGACCCCCTGAAGTCACAAGATGGACCATGGCAGGTAAACTCCCAGCAGGCTCGTCCCTTGACACCATTCACCATTCTTCTGCGGGCTAAATATGCCTATCAATCACATCCTAAACTACACTCCACTACTGGATTTAAATAATCCTGGTCATGCTTTTGTGGTCAGCAGTCAGGGAGTAATCTTGCCACGCTTGGCAAGGCTTCAATAAGCTCACACACAAACGACTAAGTCACCTTGGCAGTAAAAGAGGCAGTACCTTACACACATAAAAACCAAGGTAAGTTATAATGTTGTAAAATGGTGGGAAGATATCAGCACTGTGACAGCAAACCTGTCCTATGGGAGTCATGGAACAGCTGACCTCCAAAACACAACTGGAAATGCACACCGGCGGGCAGGAAAGCACTCACACACACAACCAAAGTCCCGGGGTGTTTATCGACAGCAACACAATCAGCAGATGTGTCAAAAATACAATAAAAATTTGAATTCTCTCTATGTTTTTAACAATGGACACATCCTACATTTTGTCATCTCTATCTAGTTTAGCATTTATTTAGTCTCTAAAAGCTGTTAAATTACTGTTTTCTCATTTCCATAATCACAATATAATTAGATGGTAACAAAATGCAAGGGCTTGTACAGAAAACATAAACACTGCAAAATTGAATGATATTAGGCATTTGTCTATTTATTAGCAATGGTTTCATTTTGTTCCAGCACTAACCGAATGCACAAAGCATTAGTAATCATGCTAATCAGTCTGGTGCCAGAAGCTCAGCGATGAATTAAGATAAATCCGTTTTGTGGCTTGTCAGTCTGACTGCTCCTACTGAACATGAGAAATTACAAGCACTGATCAAGGCAGTGATGAGGCAGGTAGACAGCGCTACAGCTTCTTTTTATGTATTTTTGTGCCAGGCGGAGTGAGTCACTGGTAAGTGGCATCTTCTCTGTTCAATTGGTTTAGAGAAGTCCATTTTCCATTTAACTGTACTTCTACAATCACAGTGTTCATCCATAACACAGTCCTTGGCTGAACCGGGGACAGTCTATCATCTGGTGTTTATGCTGTTTTGCAGTCTGTCAGCATTTAGCTGAGTCAGCACCGGTGATGCAGACTGGCACCGGTCCAAGAGAAGTCAGAGAGGAGGCGGATCACGTAAAACTAATCCATAGACAGTAAAGAATAGTGGATATAGTCAGGCACTAATGCTTTGGAATTGAGGGTTTGCACCAAGAATCTGATACTCAGTCAAAAAATAACAACATAAAAGTCAAATATTAGAATACCTTTGTCCGCTTTTGTGTCTATTCTCAAAGGCATACTTTCTTTTTAAAGCACAAGAATGACTATAAATAGATGGCTTTGACCATGTGGTAAGCTGTGCTCTTTATTATGTGTTCTACAATGTTTTATGTTTATTTATATTTTTACCAATTTTATTATTTTATTTATTTTATATATTGTAAGTTCATACGTGCTTTTTTATCTTAGCATCAGTAATGAGCACCGACTAATATATATTTATGATCTAATAATGAAATAAAATCACTGTTACAGTAAGCAGAAGCTGTATTCTGGTGTGTGGGTGAATTATAAAAAAGGAGATTAGTAGATAATGCAGTTCATGGATATCTGCAGCTGCCCCAGTGAGACATCGGTTTGTGTCTCTGTCTAATGTGTGAACCATGAGCCAGCTGCGCACACAATGAATTGGTAATGAAGGAAAAGGTGACTGTGACTGCATCTGGATCATTTTACTGGTATCAGTTTACACTTTGGCACTTTTACGACTCTATTTTCCTTCTTTGATTTTGTTATTATGTTAAGTTATCAAAGTTTTTTAGTGTTTTAAAGAACATTTATCATAAGAGACCGTGGTTAACACCCAAACAGAGGCAGACACTTACCCGGAGGTCTCCGTTTGCTAAGTGTGGGTTGTGGTGTCCAGGGTATGTTCCATAAATGGGCTCTTTGCAATAAATCTTAATTACACAGCGGTCCTGAACGTCCCGCGGGTCCTCCAGCTCATAGAAGACATTACGAGTCTCATCTTTGATCAACAGCGCTGTGGTAGGGGACCTAAGCATCAATAGCCATCAACATAAAACATAAAGGAATGCCATATTAATGAACAGTACATGCAAAAACAATTTCAACACCTATAAGCAGTGATGCACATCGATTACCAGACTGGTTGGGGAATTGGAAGATCTTTAGGGCGTGAGGTGGCCATAATGAGATAATCAACTGTGTGGATCATGAAATCGAACTCATTATAAATGTAGTACAGAGTAAATTTGGAGTTACAAGTAATACAGGCTGTACAGATAATGTATAGTTACAGTGATTTACTTTTGTTAAAACTGGAGTTAGTCGTGTCTGCACACAGACAATAGAGCTCACTTGACTTGAATTTGACTTTAATAGAGGGCTGGACAAAAATGTGTCAATGTGAAAATAATAAAAATCTAAATAAATAATGTTTATGTAATTGTGCTTTGGACAGACATAGTGAGCAGTGCCTCAAAACTTTACCAAATAACATGTCCTGTTTTTAATATCTATAACAATATCACATATTGTGTCATATAGTTCATATAGTTGTATGTCAGGTGTATTGGCAAAGTTTATGTTGCAAAGACAGTAGATTTTTTATACAAGTTTAATTACCTAAGAATAATTCATATCCTAGAGTTACAAAATGCTGTCTCCCCATTCTTCTCATATTTATGTGGATGCTTTGCTGCAAAGCCAGAGTAAGAGACATAAAATACTGCAATTTGGCTTTTTATTAACTTCTGTGTGTTGTTTTTAACCATGGTACTGGTGTATAAATGTGTTAGAATGTTTGGAATTTGGAGAGTCTGTTTGTCCAAAATGGCTGCTAAGTCTTCACCACCAGGGTGTGACTATGGAGTGAATGAATAGACTTTGTAAAGCGCTTTAAGAGACTTAAAAAGCGCTATATAAAATGCAATCCATTCTTAGAATTTTTCTGTTTTCATCACCTTAAAGCTGACGGACAATAAACTGTCACTACAATTCTGCAGTTGTTAAGAAACAGATCTTATATAGTTATCTGAATGAACGCAAAGTCAGTTGGTTTGTCTTATCAGCGTACCTGAGCATGGCCATAGTGAGCCTCTGGGGAAACATGTGCACGATGAGGGCCCTCAGAGTGTCCAGGCTGGTCAGCTCGTGGGTCAAATGCACCCGGCGTGTCTCCTCTCCGAGCTGGAGGAACAAGATCCCTGCATTTATGGATGAGGAGGAGCAATGAGGGAGGTGTAAGATGAGTTTTAAGTCATGGGTGATGAGAGTGAGGACAAATGTCACCTTAGTGTTTACAGTCTAGTACCTTGACACTGATGAAGGATGTGTAAGCTAAATAACAAATCTGCCCATTTACAATTTCACAACTGCATTTTTATATAGACAGCATCTCTGTCAACTGCTCCAAAGCTGGCTCACTGGAGTTATATGTGACGTCACCAATTACTCCAGCTTCGACAGGTTCATGTCTGAATGCACTTGACAAATAAAACAAAGTCAGGCCACAGTCTAAACAGAAGAAGATGTTAAGTTATGGTAAAACATGAATTACTAATTTGTTGTATGTTAAAAGCCTCTGAAATATATATACATACTATCTCCATATATATTGCCCAATTCAATAAAAGTAAATGTATTACCAGTTATTTAGTTTGGTCCTTCATCAAAATGGTGATGTAAAGTCATAGAGACAAGTGTCTTATTATGTCTTGTAACCTTTGATTAAAAGATCAATACTAATGAGATAAGCATCATTATTATTGTCCCGTTAGTTATAGTATCCCAGCAACAGCTGCAAAAAAACACGCTCTAATGTGAGTTAAGTGAGAGGTAGTCCACCAGTTTATCAGTATGATTTATTAAAGTGTAAATGATAAAATGATCCCAGCTGGCCACGGAGCAAACTACAACATGTTTGGTACACCCTGCTCCAAGCCCCATTCATTACGAATAACTCACAGAAGTGTTTATGCTTTGAAGTAGGCCATTGTAATGAGAGCACTGTGACTGTAACACAGCCACTTAATCACTTCTCATAAAAAAATAGCAGAGTCGATTTTATGTCATGTTGTCTGTTTTTTGTAGTATGCCTTCTGGATGCACGACACAAAGATTAAAAGTTGCATGTAATTGTTTCCCCTCAAACGTGTCAGCCTCGTTGCTGTCACGTGCTGATAGATATGTGTAAGTAGAGAAAGACTTTGCCTCCTGCCAAAGTCATTAATCAAACGTGACAGGTAAGGAGGCATCTGGAAGCAGCAGACAGCTCTGTTAAAAATCCTGCATTTCTATTTGCAGTCAACTGACTTTCACATGACACTGGTTTACTCGATTAACATTGATGCCGTCAGTCACCCCAGAGAAGCAACTGCAGCAGTATATTCAACTCCCAGACTCACTTCAAATGTTTGCCCGGTTAATAAATCGTGTTTAATTTTATTTTGTAATAGTGGTGATGTTCTTATTAAAGCTAGAATTTACATCTATCATCTGAAATCTGTGAATTATAATGATGTTGTTCTGACAACTCAATAACATTTGAAGTTTAAGCAGTTAATGTAGAGACCATACATTTGCTGCATTTGTGTAGGTCTACTGTAGACTTTCATTTAATTAGCTTGTTTAATAAATTGTTAAACAGACAGACTCACTGCCCTTTGGCTCATTATAATGCACTATATTTTCTTTTAAAAATGTGTTCTGACCTGGAGCACGCAGCTTGGCCTGGCTGGAAGAGCGGGCCAAAGGCAGGCTCTGACGAAGCCGGTTCATCCGGTTGAAGCCGATGGGAATGTCAGGCTCCGACATGGTTTCCAGATTTTCAGCTGACGCAAAGGAAACCCTGTTGGCCTGGTCAGCAAGAGCCGGCTGTGGTGGACTTAGTCGCGTCACACGTGGAGTGCGACTCTAGATTTGTAAGAGAGAATCACAGGTTTAGTGTAGAGATGAAGAATTTGCACATTACTGAGGCGGTTTTGTGAGATGGGAGTCAGTGGGTAGGAAGAACACAATGGAGAAAATGGCTTGTGAAAATCAATGCAAAGCTTCAGAAAAAGAACTCTTTAGTACACAGGGACAGACAAAGCAGGTTTCTATATTGCTCTTCCAACACAATGTGAACAAAAGGAAGCTGAATCTGCAAGACAAAATTAGCAGCAAGAAGAGCAGCACAGGCACCTGAGTTAAACAAACTGACTCCAGCAAGATCTGAGGCAAAACCACATCAAATGCTCCTCCACAGGCTTGGACAACACAAACAGGACCACTGAACTATTTGTAATTAAAAAGATGAGGAGAAACTATGGTATTTCAAGTTCTCCTGTGGAAACGTAAAATAAATGGGTGCAATACTTCCTCTTTAAACCACAACACAGCCATGCTAATGACCACAGTAGAGTCGAATTTGATCACGGCAGTCCTTCTGTCCCGCATACTACTAGGGATAGTTCACCTGCCAATCAGACGAGCCCTGGGAGCCCAAATTGTGAGGGACCTCTCATTAGAGCACAAGCCAGAGTTGCTCGAGCAGGTTGGCTTTTAATGAATCCTTACTGACAGACATTTTCCAGCCCAAAGGATACAGTAATGAGCTCCCACAGTGCCACGAGGAACCAGCTCCAATTGCTTCATGCATCTTCGCCGTCACAGTCCAAAAGGGTGCTGCTATGTGTTTATTAACGTAGTGCAAACACAATTATCACAACGAAGGAATTATAACAAGTATGAATCAGAGGAGATTAAACACACAAACAATCTGTTGGATTGAGGTTGCAGACTATATTTATGCACTTTTTATGTATGTGCCATAATCAACACTAGGAAGTAGCCAGAATATGTGTGGATGCCTCTCATACAACTGAAGATTTAAAAGCTATCTACTTCATAAAATTCAAGCTATGGAGCAGAAAATAAAGCAGCCACCAAGAATTATAAAGTTTGCTTGGTGAACTGTGAAGGAAAGAGGAGCAGGAAAAAAAGGAAAGGTTAAAAGTCTAGCGAGACAGAGAAGTGAATGCACTAAAAAAAATATGTCTAAACGGGGTATATACAAAAAAATGAATTACCAATGCAAACTTTTCCTCATGATTTTGCACTGTACTAAATTTAAACAATGAAAGTCAGCTCAGTGTGAGATCAGTGACAGCCAATATACTTCCCACTGTGCTGTCTCCCATTCAGAGGGTTCATTCATGAGGCATTTGCTGCAGCTGTCGTATTAGAAGACGTATTCATCCATACAAGTGATAAAATTGATCAAGGTAAATGTGAATCAAGGGTACACGTGTTTACAACAGAACCACTTAACATGACATTCAGAGAAATTCAACTTTGGAATCAATGAAAGAGTATTACAGCTTAGTAAGGTACTTTTGTGTCATGGCAAAATTAATTTCTCTTCAACAAATAAGGTTAGAAAAGGCAATTTAGACTTCTGCCAACCAGTCTTATTTAGTACATTTTGGAAAGAACTTAAGCTACAGTTGTTTATTTTCTGTGTAATTTGACATTAAATTCAAGTTTATGTGCGGAAAGTTGTGTTGATTTGGCAACACCTGTGCTTTCACAAAAATAATAAGGTGTCCTGTCACTCAGAGTTAGACAGTGTATGGTGAGCTGGGTGCTGTCTGAGGTTTTTATTACTTTTTGTCTGTGAAACAGGCATGAGGCAGTATATTTTAATGCTTCCAGGGCTATGTATTTAAGAGAAAATGTTACATAGTGTTGCACTAAGCAGGACCCTTGGCTTTGGCTTTGTTTTTAAAGAATAAAAGTCTTTGGAATATACATTTGAGAGATTTATTGCAGAACACATTCACTTTGCTATTGATGTCGTCTTTTATTTCACCACTGAACAAGGATATGTTACGTCAAGGCTTGCATCAAAAACTCTTGCAATTCCCAAAGGAAAACTACTGCTGTGAACCCTGAAGCAATGAGGGTAATACTACATGAAATATAATAGTGTTGTGCTTCCGTATGGAGAACTGTCGAGTGCATTAGACAATATCCCATAAGCGATTTTTTTCAACCAAGCACTATGTGAGCACACACTTTAAAGAAAATACATCAGCAATGTTGTTAAGACTTGATGGGACAGTGGAACATCTTATTTAATGGATCAAACGATAAATGTACCTTCTAAATAAGGATTTACTATTACTGCATTTCATTTACACATTATCTCACCAGAGATTATGTCAAATACTAAAGTGGCCAAGTGTCATTGTGTTTACTCCATTGCCTCTCTGTTTGACCTAGATATCTCCAGGCAATATGAGTAATAATACAGCCATCACAGCGTATAATTCAGAGCACAGAGCACAGTCTTGAAAAGAGAACCAGCTACTTAAAAGTGTATATGAGACATATTCTGTATTCAAAAGTAACCAGTCAGTGACAGTGTGGTCACTGGTCTGGAGAAATGCCCATTTATATATAATATTTCCTGCTTGAAGGAGTCTATGAATTTCAAGTGAGAGAAAATGAAGTGGAAAAAAATTTAAATTATATTGAGTCGCGTTGAATGATAATCACTAAAAGAAGCCAGTGAAAGACGGATGGTATTTTATCTTTGGTCACAGGTAGAGGGTGGACCTTTGCCTTCTATAATGATCTTAAAATTTGATATGTTGAAACAGAAACAATAATTCAACTGATTATCATCTCATCATTACAGACTATGATTATTATATAAAATGTATTCATCCAATCACCAAAAGTAATTGTAAAAATGATAGGCTTGTTGTAATGTTTTACTCCACTAGCTACCAGCTGGCTGCAGAGATACATCTTCCAAATTCAGTGAGTATAATCCTGTCTGCCAGTGCTGTAGCACTGATGATAACTGCAGAGTACCGACCTCGGGCGAACAAAACACACCACCATTTGAAATTAAGAGGCTGAGACTAATTGTAAATTTGACTCCCTTTTTATTTCCTATCAGGTAGGCTGTATTATCGAGAGACATAATGAAATACAGCTGCTGGCATCTGGGTCTACGCAATGGGTTAATCAGGAGTATGAAATTGTAATTGTAATGTTATAAGCAGCATATGTTTTCATTTTTCTTCAAGTCTGTGTTCTCCACACTTTTACCAGCGCATGATTTGTTCAAAGTCTAATCACAATGAATCCAGGCCAGTTTCAGACGTGGTGTTATATTTGCAACATGAACTAAAAAGAATGTTCTTCAGACTAAAAATCAGCAAAAAAATCAACACAAATCCTCATTGGAGACTGACATGGATCATATTCACTTTTACAAATCAAGCTAAATGATTTTTTGAGCACTTGCAACCATTTTTTTGCTTATCCAGCACTTTGTATCTGTGGCAAATTAGTGTTATTTTTAGAAATAAGATAATCCCAGTCAAGAATTTACTCACAGAAAGCAACCAAATGAACACAACGCTTAGCCTTAGAATTTGATAGCTATGCGACAAAAATGGGTTAGACCTTGCTCACAGTTATTCATGTGGTTTATTTCAGATGCTGAGCAGGTCATATTATGTCCCATCATAAAATAATTTAAAATAAGGCTTACAGTTGGGTCCGAGCTAAGGAGACATTACGTCACTGTAAAATTTCACAATCTTGAGCTCTTTCTAAAGCAGTGTCCTTGCAGCTATGGAGACACCAGTCAGGAATGGTCTTTTTTCCTGTAACTAAGACAAATGTAGCACAAATATGGCACAAATCCCATTATGACCCTTACCTCTAAATGCAGCATGTTGTGTAAGCGTGATAGGGACCGCTTCTTTATGAAATAACAGTTCTCGACGTTGTTCCACTGCTCTTGTGTCAGACCGAAAGTGCCATGACCTGACTGGTTGGTCAGTCATATTTCCCACCAGCCAAACGGAGATCATATTTGATTTACGATGCAGCTGTGCACATCTGTAGAGTGGCCAGCCAATCACAAAGCCACACAGCTGTCACACCCACCTCAGGGGGTTTCATGGGCATTACCACGCTGTTCCTATCCAGTGAGACCCCAACACACTATTCCACTCATGGTAATAAAAAAGCGCATTTAGACTGTAGCTAAAACAAACTTTTAAGCAATTTGGCATAGTAAGTGAAATACAAAATACGTTGAAAAGAAGTCACTTTTAACATGACTTAAGTGTGTGTTACCAGTTGATAAAATCCATTTCAGTAGATTTCAGAAATTCTCTTTTTTAGTGCATGGATGTGAGGGTTAGACTGACAGGTGAGCGCTGAAGACCGAGTGTGGCATCTTCCCTGGTGAGCTGCCCAATAAAGTCAGTCTTGATCCCAGAGCTTTCCCACAGAGCAGATCAACACAAGCAGCTGGGGGTTAATTACCTTGCTCAAGGGCGCTTGCTTTGGAGAGAGACAGGAAGCACCCAATGTTCATTTCCCTGTCTGGATGTTTCCCGTTGAACTCATTAAAAATATTTTATCAAATGTTTTATACAGCGTCATGATGCAATCGTTATATTGACACCATTATGGCTTTTATTACATTTATTCATAAAGAAAACACTTCAGATGGCTGGCACATTCCTCTACAGTTTCAAGTCGATAAACAGCCTCCAGTTTGTGATAATTGCCAATTACAAACATAATTCTATCGAAAAATTCTCATTCTGTTATTCTACTAAATTGTACTTTCTTAATATGTAGCCTGCTAAAGCAAACCTCCCTGTATTGGCAGATGGTGGTGAAGTGTCAGTAAGTGATTCTGGCCACGTGCCTCGGTCTGATGCCAGTCGGCAAGCGAGGAACACTGCCGCAGTAGGCCTTTCTAAGCCTTTTAGCGACGGAAAACACTCCCGCTAGTCTACCGAGTCAGATTGGAGGAGGGGGGGGGGGTTCTTCTCCACAGAGCATCATATCAACATCCAAACAGCACAAGGGCAACAAAAGCGGTTGTCTGAATGGGTTAGAGTTGAGCTAGCTCGCTGGGACAAATATGGCAGGGGTAGTCAGGAGAGGCCAATATAGGAAATGTCTCAGTCGCAGTCTGCATTCGATATGTGTAGCGCAGACAGTCTCCATGGAGCAACACAAATCCTGGGTGAAAAAAAAAAAAATCTGTTCTATAAAAAACGTTTGGTAACGGATGTTTGTGGATGGCTTTTTCATTTCCTGCCGAACACAGCTGAGCACACACGGAGCAGTTATAAAGCTAGAAAAGCCATCTATCATCCAAACTTTATTATGGATTTATATTTGAAATGTGTCAAGATAAATGATACATGATAGCCGATACCAAAATATTTGCATTAATGATTCATAGGCTGGCTTTTCCATCACTGTCAGTTAAAATGTCTCCATCATAAACTCTAATATCTCTGCTAAACATATGAGAATCACTTTCACATTTACTAACGCACACACGGGAAATTCTCTTGTATTATTCTCCTTCATAATACCCTCATAAAGCAAAATGGCTGATAAATAATTGGAATATAACTTCAATAGCATTCCTAAATATGACTACATTGGTCAAAATGCAATACCGAGACAAAAAGAGGAGACAATAGAGCATTAATATTTGTGTAAGTGACGCTAGAAGCATTGAAAAGGAGAAAATTATGCTGTACTCTCCCCTATTATGTTGGCACAGTGGCAGTCATAGTGAGAGACGAATGATAAGTCTGTGTCAGTCCCTATGGACACACTCACAATCCCCTCTATCTGTTTTGTTAGAGGATTTGGAGGAACATAGACATCTTCAAATTGCGCATACGTCCTGTATTTGTATTAAATTGTGGTTTGAGATAATTTTGAGATGTTTGTTTTAGCCATATGAGTATATTCCTTTAGAGGAGCAGTGAAACATGACGTGGGGAGCATTGGGAGACTATTAACGCACACACACAGACGGTATGTGCAGCTGCAGGGGTTTCTCTGGCATCAAAAGATGAGGCGAGACTCCCAGAGAGGAAAGGAAAGAGCGTTCATGTATGAGCTTGGGAGATGGAGAGAGATAGAGTGGGAGTGTGTGTCACCAGGCAAACAGATGTGAGCTTCTGGTACTGTAGGTAACACACTGAAGGCTAGGCTAATGCAACATTACAGTGGATGACTGCATACCCAAATTGAAAGCGCCAGAAAAAATGGGATTTTCATTCACTCTGTCAGCAGTAGCTTTGCAAGGTTCATTGTAGAATATCAAGTCATTTTCTGGTTAAGACGCTGTAACCCTGTAGTAAGTGCTTAGGTTAGCATACGCTTAACGCTACAGTCTCCCTTGGGTTTCATCAAAGTAAAGGGTCAAAAGGCTGAGTTCAATAAACATAATGTATTCTGAGGTGGAACAAAAATGCATTATGGGCTTTTGACTCTCTTTACAGAACCATGCATGGACCTGGGTGCTGAATATTGGCAGTTCAATTGTAGTTATATTGTATAGTTATAGTGCCTTATTATTTGTTTTTTTTTCCACCAAGGAAATATTATAAAGAATATATGCAGGCACAAACTTGTTCCAAGCCAGATGATGCTTCACATTTACATACCACAGGTGTATAAAGATTTATGGGGGACAACTACACATGACTTTAGTTAAGGCACAGCAATCTGATGATGTACATATTTTAAGTTCAATATTAAAAGTCAATTAAAAGAAACATGAGATGGCTACAGGAACTTTAACTTTTTATATTATCCAGACACTGAGACCGACAAGATAAGAGGGACAAAGAAACAGAAATTATCAGTTGCCCTGTACTAGACTTTTTACTGTATAACTGTTTTTCCAGTTATACAGTTTTTCGGTTGTAATAAGCAAACATACACTTTTAATCTATCCAGCATTAAATGCACTGAAGTCTTACGTTGGCTATATTTATGCAATGGTCCAAGTGACGGGCTAACTGAAGTTTTATTACTGGTATGATATAAACCTTCGCTATTAAAGTGTGTTTTTCTGAAAGCTGCATGAGAAGATTCAGCCACCATTCATGTAGAACAACTGCCAAAACAAATCAAAATCATCACAGCAGTCCTTATCAGAAACCTCATGCATTGTGTACCACCACAGATGCCTCCATTACTACACCTCACCCTCTGGATCCTAATCATATAATATCCATGAGTAAGTGTCCCAAGGGCTTTTGAAAGGCTTAACTCAACTCCAGCACACAAAAGAAAAGCCCCGCCTCGAGTCAGTCTCTCAGAAGAATTAGTATAAAAGGCCTGATAAAGATTGCAACTTATAAACGTGTGCAGACATGTGACAACCACCTCGACAGACAAAATGCAAACATGCGAAAACAGAATGAAAAGCTACCCTATTAGGGAGCCAAATCCACACAGAGGCACACACAAACACAAACAAAGTCTTGGCACTAACCTTGAAGCTCCAATAGTTTGGTTGTTGCTGGGAGGAAGAAAAACAAAGAGCAAAGGAGACAGAGAGGGGACGGGGAGGAAAAAGGAGAGACAAGGGATTGAGCGTCAAACATTTTTTGTCATGTGCTACACTAAAAAACACTCTGGCTAAACAATCGGAGCAAAAGGAATGGCTGGATAAAATATAAATAAAATACAGCAAGTGGGAGAGTGGGGGAAGCTTTGTGACTCAGTTCCTAGTATTCAGTATTCAAGTGGCACTACAGTGACGTTTGTGATGCAAAATTGTAGATTGCTTTTTAAAATGAATAGACTACCATCAAATATCAGCTGTAGAAAGGTTAGTCTTAGTCTGGACATTTTTACATTTGTTGTATCTCTCTCGGACATATAGTACAACAAACATCAATTAACCTGTTATGCTTCATCACAGTGGCACAAAAACAGGAAAGCAGTAATGTTAAACTTGACTTTTTCAAATAACTGAAGGTAAAGAACAAGTGCACAATCATAAAGGACATTAAGGACTTTGGATTTCAAATCAGGACTGGACAGGACCACAACAGAATGTATTTGTCACATCATTATTCCTGAGATTGGATGGATTTAAATAAGCACACATTAGCAGAAAAACCCATAAAGAAGTTTTTTTTTATATTTGTCTTGGTGGCGACGTGATGGGCTAATTATCTCGATGATAGCCAGATGAATTTACGTTGTCCTTCACTGCCATCATAATAGGACTTTAATTGCTTGTAATTGCTTCCCAGCAATTAATCAAATGTTTACAGTGACTTTGTGCACACTAATGACACTCAGCCAGCCAGCTCCCAAATTCAACCGTGCGCTCTCCTCAGATGAACGGTGCACTGGCTACAGCCCAAAAGTGGGATTAAAGTGATAAACGCACTAGATTAAGATGCTGCCATTTTCACTTTATTTGGGAAGAGGCCAACTTTTATATCCAGCTTCATCTGATATGTCAGTACGCAGGTTTATCGTCCATATGTGTGTGTGCTATACTGTCTGTTTACCAACAACAAAACCCTTCTGGTTTATAGTGACGTTACCTATGTGTGTTCATCCTCTACATGTTCAAACAAAAAATCATCATGTGGGGTTGGAATCTGATACTGTGAGCAAAAACGTCTAGGACTGCAACGGTCTGAACATGCGCTAATTCAAAAAGCATTTTTTTCTTGCGCTTTGGTTTCGATGTTGCTTCAGATTTCTGCAGACACCTTTCAGATTTCATCAGATTGTAATGCCTCGAGTGTATAACCTTTTCTTTCTGACTTCGTGGCATTACGAGTTGAGACAAAAATCTCACAAGCACAACAAAAGCAATTGCCACACTGCTTTTGTTACATGTTGCATACATTAACAGTGAACATTTTAGCTCTATTGTGTTGGGTTGCCATCAAACTAATCCATCACAAACTTTGAACACTTCAGAATCTAGTGTCCAGTTTATTTTGATTTGTTCATTGAGGGTTACTGTGGAATCACACAAATACTACATGACTGTTTTTTCTTGTATAATCTAAAACAACCTGGTACATCTTACACACAATGCCAAAAAACAAACATATCTAATATCTAGAAAGCTTGGTTTAGGGAGCCGCTTTCTCCATAATATTAGTTCTGCATTCGCATGCTTCTTAGAGACTGAGTCTGGATTTTTTTAATGTGGAAGAAGCAATGAAAAGAAAAGATCCTGACTTTGAGGAGGAAAGAGCAACAGGCCTGTGGGCTGCTCTGACCCAGATTGGCTCTGAGTGGCTTGTAGTTCTGAATAAAGCTTGGCAAATTACACACAGACACACAGAAACATGGGATACGATCCAGTTATTAAATGTATGAGAGGAAAGAAAGATAGTTAGAACTTGTCCTCTTCTCAATGAGCTTGACTGGTTCATAATATTATTAATTATTTTGATGTGGTGCACTTCTAGAATTGTAGTTTGTGTGATATTTAGCACTTAAAAGTCAGGTATGTTAGATAATGCTACATTTGAGGAATTATTTGCATTCCAGTTTGATTTAATTGAAAGAAATAATGCTGAATCTTTTGAATGGGCAAAAAGATTCTGTTAACACCAGCATTAATATTTCAAGTTAAATTCACAACCTGAAGTCACAAAAGTGTCTTCCAAACTTGGCAAGTGGGAACATCCTAGAAGCACATGAACGCAGTATGAGGCTCTGATTTGGTATTAACTGGTCATCGAGGACACCACTTTGTGTTTTCCTCTGGGACAACAATAAGAGAAGACAACTGGTAAAGTTGGAGTCAGCATCATCATTTTCCAAAAAAAAAAAAATAGCAATTTCAAAAGTCTCTGTTTCAGTATTTGCCAACGCTCTATAAACGCTCTATAAAAGCACAACAAAAGTTATTCATTTTAAAATGAAACCTTATTAGACTGGACTAAGCTACACATTTACAGATAAAAAATTACATTTAGGTTTACAGGTTGGCACCTGCAAAATAGTAATCCAGAGTTTTTACTAAATCTTTGCAGATATAATAAAAAGATCTTGACAGTGGATTGGAGATTACTTTCAAATGTGTCAATTTTTGAGCCTGCTATCTTCCATTACAAAGTGGTAAAATAACAAGATAATATTATCACAGATTAATAGAAAACATGACCACCTCTCATGCCTGTGCTGATAGGTCTCTAATTCACACACCGCGCCTTCATAATTACAAGCAGACAACTGGAAAATAGGTTTTAGATTATCCCCCTTTTCACAGGTTCTGGTTTGAATTATTGCACCAGAAACAAGTTGACTGTCAAGTACCTGTTGTGTTATAATCACTCATACTGTATCTCACTTCGCAGCCAATTTGCACTTGTGATCACTCTCATATTTGTTATTTAACCTACATTGGTATAAAAAAGGAAAAATAATTAATTGCAGGTACATCCAGACATTACTGGGTAAAATAAAACATGTCTCATCCGACAAAAACAGGTCCCTTTTGTGCCGTGACTCAGTGATTACTGCCTGCAATATTTCTCAATCACTTGAGCTGAAATCCCAAGGGGCACATATGCACTGAGACAGGGCTTAGAAAGACGATCGGAAAAAACGGCGCGAAAGGGACGAGCAGAAAGACATGTACGCCTGACCCGCATGCCAAGAAGCCATCTTTGTACGCACCCTCTTTTTTTTTTACCCTTCCTCCCCATCCCATGTGTAGCCATTTACTACTAAACATCCTCCAGACATGGCTTGTGCATCCTGATGCAAACACACAAGCATACGTCACTCACTGCAGGACCACACCTGGACAGCACCTGACTGGCTTGTGCACAAATACACCAGCCCTTTAACACACAATATTAGAGCAACAAACATGTAAGACACTCTTGAGACTTCCTTCCTCCTACAACATGCAGCGGCTACAGCATCACACTGTTATGTCACCACCACGCCACGAAAAACACCGGAACATCTCAGACATATCTACGGATTCAAGGACAGGGTTAGAGAGTTACCGTGGCTACTTAACAAGCGCGCCGGCTGCCTGGTGCATCCTCCAGATCTGCACGCCGCCCTCTTCCTCCTCCCCCCTTTCCATTTTTTTTATTTTTTGCCTTCACTGCGGCTCTTGTGTCTTTCTGGAGCCCAGAGGATCCGTCAGAGTCCCCCCTCGCTGGTGCCTGTAGTAGTGCCTGAGAGGCAGTCAGCATCTCCCGCTCTCTGCCCCTCCTCCTTCCTCTCTCTATCCGTCTCTCTCCCTTGTCTATCACTCCCTCGTTCTTCCGACAAAACGCAGTGGCTTTTAGTTCCCCTGTTCCCTCACTGTCTCTCCCACTGCCTCCCACTTGGTACAGTATGTGCCTCTTTTTCCCAAGCTAGGGCTTTGGCAACCATATGATATCACGCTCTTGCCTTATATGGGGAAATCGAGTTGCCATGACGACATCAGTCTCCACCTGTTTCTCCATCCTTCTCTGTTCAGTCTACCTTTTTTCTGTAGGAGATAGATGGGCTAATTAGGGTTAATGCATGCAGCAAACTGAATATGGCATAGCGCAGAGAGTGGTAATGATTACAATGATTAGATTTGTGACGTTAATAATTTAAATCTTTTAGATAAAATAATTGCAGGTAAGGAATAAAGCATTAGAAAATAGCTTAGATTTGGACAGTCCAGTATGAATGGCATTTCTTACAGCATAAAGGGTGAAAGCTCCTAATGTTGTGTTACTATAGGAGCCCTGTGTGGCACCCTCTACAACAGCAATAACATAAATGCCATGCTGTACACACTGAGTGAATGCTTAGTTTATAATTACCGGTGCAGCAACTTCTGCCTCCTATATAAGTAGATCTTAGACTATTAACCCTGGACCTCACAGTTTTCAGCAATTACCATCCCTTCTTGTAGCTATGACAATGTATAAAAAAGCCAGCTGCTGTCTGAGAGTGAAGAAACTAATCAAACCTTACAGACAGGAGCAGCCTTTTCTGTTTCTGACCATCTGTCGCACATTCGTTTTGCATTTTAACATTCTCATTTTGTCTATATTCTATTGTTGGACTAAAACGAGTGGCCATCACTGACCTGGTACACTGGTTATGAACATATACCTCCTCTGTGCATCAAAGCCCCCAGAGGCTGTGTGCAACATAACGACATTGTGTGGATCTCCAAGCCCACCGATACGCTGTTGTTATCGCTCCCAAGGAAGAATGTGTTCACATGCGGAAAGAGAAAGCACCCATACCTCTCATTACGCTGAACACAAATCTAAATAAATATATATTAACATACAGTTGAATGACAGACTGAAAGAAAACATGATGTGGGGTTTAAGCTCCTCCCGGACGGAAATGCCTCCATCTATAGGGCAAGGAGGGGTCACTGAACAGTTTAATGAGTATGAAATGTAGTGAATCATATGCTCTGGCCTTGACAGCCACGAGATCACAACTCAATGGTGCAGCTACAGGGAATTTTGAAACAACATGCTAGACAGCACTCTGCGCTTTAATTAAAAAAGGAAAAAGGACAGATTATGTAAAATGTATCTATTCAATTCTGTTATTTAATTAATTATTTATTCAAAGATGACAGTAAAGTTGACAAAAGTAATAAAAGTGCTGTCATTTGGAGCACTAGCTGGACCATTTAATATCATAGTGGTATGTTTGGGGATTATCAGCAGATGATCATGTGAGCAGTTCAGTTTCCTTCACTCACCAAACTGCTCAAATATATTAACTTGGGTCTAACATTGTTGTAATTATAGACTTAATTTCATGCAAGGATATTTTAGTATACAGGATAACCTTTATTCTTTTTAATGGCAATTAGAGCATAATTATTTGTAGAAAGTGTACAACAAGGATACCTGCCGTCCCGCTGTAGCCGAGCCCTGGGACGTGCTGCCGGGGCTGTTGGAGTACTTGTTCTTTTGCATATCCATGAGAGCGTCTCGCTGCCGCTCAATGTCAGCTTTGTGGATGCTGTTCAGTGCCTCCAGGCTCTTTGCAGCCACAGAGTTGTGCCGGCGGTCCAGGGAGGACGTGAACCCCCCGTTGCTGTTGTCGGGGAATCGCCGGGCCCCGCGGCCACCGCCAGCAGCCAGGGTGTGGTATTCCCGCGGGAACTCGGCATCACTGGCAGAGATCATGGGACCCTTTCTCTTCTCTCGACCTGTGGCAAAAGTGGGCCAATAAAAGAAGTCAGCAATTAAAAAAACATCAGCATATGCTTTAGAAGAATACAAGGAAAAGAGCCGTTAAATAATATTGAAATAATTTAAATCCTTAATTTTTCATATGTGGCTGTTTGATATTTGTTATATTTGAAGTTGCTCAATGGACTGTAATTAACTAGTGAACACAGCAGACAGTGCATGCCACAAACCCACACATGCTAATAGGTCCAACCTTGGGGCATGTTCAGTGGAAGCAACTGTGAGAGTGTTAACAATGCAGCAACACTGACATCCGCTTTGCTTTTGATGCTGCTGTTTGTGCTTGAGCACCCTGCACAATATATGTCCAGAAGGAATGCTGTTTTCTGTCAGTGCCTTGTTTTTCTCTAAATGCACACACACACACACACACACACACACACACACACACACACACACACACACACACACACACACACACACACACACACACACACACACACACACAACTCCACTACACCTCCAGCGATATACCCCGTGTGAAAACAGCTGCAACATCTGTCTATTTCAACAACTCAGACTGTCCTGGGCACCCTGCGGCAATCCTCCTCCGCTCTTATGACAGCAGAGCCGTCCACAAATGTGTCACAATCAGTCAAGATAAAGCGGCACAAATGGAAATGATGCCTTGGTGTTAGGGGGATGGTTTAGTGCCCTCTTGTGACCAATGGAACATAAAACACAGCCAACCTGGTTAAATGCATCAGAAAATTGGATCAGTGGATTGTTTTTTGGGTGTCCCACTCACCTTTTATCCGATCAGATAAATACTCAGGACAAAGGCTGTGTGTGTTTAAAAAGTTCTAACAATGGTGTCTTGGAATAAATATTTGCAAAAGTACAACAAAGCGCTATTCTTACTACAATTAGCCGACTAAATATGACATGTTGAATAGTCAAAGAAAGATATTAAGTGCACAATGTAAACATCATCACATCAATATCTTTAGCTGGTCTCTTCATGTCAACTACAATTACTAAAAAAGATCAAAGCTTATCGTTGTAATCAACCAGTTTTCCCACTATATCATAATTAAAATATAAAGGCCATAACAATAATAGAAATGTATCCACAATCACAACATCTACTTACTGTACATGCTAGTCCTAGCAAAGGTCTGTGCTGTGTGTTTCTACTTTGGCCATGCCTTTACTGAATAAATGAGATGTTACTCTGTCCAGAACTCAGCCTGACAACGGCAGTGTTTGTGCTGTAAACTGTCTCAGGGTGATGGAAGAAAGTGTTTGAGTTGGTTGCAGCGGTAAATCTTTAGACTGGAGCAGTAGTGCATACCACTGTGTGTCCATGGTAGGGAAAAGAAGTGGTAAAAAAACAAGGAATGGTAGAGAAAGGAAGAACATTGTGACAAGGGTTTGTCATTTTAATTTATGTGGAGCCTTGAGAAGACCCTACTATGTGGGGGAGTGTGCATGTGGGACAAAGGGATGCTATATTTTACCCGGGAAAGCACGGCTGGTCATCTGCTGCAGTGCACAATGAAGTGTTGGCAGCTATTAGCAGGGCTTTTCAAGCTGTAATTTAATCCAAAAGCAAACTATTAAAGCAAGGACACAACAGCAGGCACCAACCAGGCTACAACCCAAGCAGTTAGAGTTAGTCAAGTAATTTATTGCTGTTTAATATGAGCTTATGACCCATTATTTTCATCTCTCATCTCCTTTTTCTGTTTCAATTTATTTGCATTCTTTTACACAGCCTCTGATCTGCACAACAGTAAACCATGAACACTGTATCCATATTCCACACTAGCCTTATTTTCTTAATCATTTCATTACTAATGCATGTAAAGCAGCTGCAGCGTACCGTTTTTTCTGTTCAACATGTCATTACTGGCTCCTGGTGATAGTTAATGGGCTGCAACCTCTCCCAGCTTGCTCCTGGCAACACCTTCGTTATTACTGCTAGAAGCCAGAGCACCTCGGTTGATGAATTGCTCTTTAATTTTCTGACTTTATTCACATTGTTGAATCTTTAACCGAGATGTCCCTATAGGGGAGATGTCATACTTTATCTTCACTCACTTTATTTTTCACATACCAGACAAATACAATGTAGACTCTATTTCTTTGAAGAATCATTTATTAATTACTAAACCCATTCACTCTGTCCTACACTAATGGTTTTAGTTTAATATTGTAACTTTTTCGTAGCATTTTCAGAGTAAATGTATATTTCAGTATCATACCCAGATATAGAAGAGCTTGCTCATTAAAGTCTTTCTCGCTCCAGTCAATGGGTTCACACAATGATTTTTTTTTGTAATAGATCAAAACGTTTATTTTTTCCCTACTACTTGGAGCTTTTCATACTGTTCAGACTTTGTTTTCTCAGCTTCAGTTTCAACCTTGATCCAGCAACTGTAAAAGTCCTCACCCTACCATCTGTATATTGTTTTTCAAGTTTGTTTCATGATCAGACGGAGACAATAAAGTCCATTCTAGTCTACATTTCTTTGCACAGACTGGAGTAACACTGCAGAAACACAAGCCCGGACACGCAAGTGAGATTCATTATGTGGTGCTCATTATTGTTAAAAGGAGACTAAACACTGAGTGAGTGATTGTCATTGTGCCACTGACGCCATAAATCAGATTCAGATCAACCCAAAAGGCTCGTGGACATTTCTCATTGCGACACAGCGTATGTGTGTGCGACTATGGGTTGGTAGTCTAACCTTGACAGCTAGTGGTCAGGGTCTGACACAAGCCATTTTTTACTTTTATGGTTTAATCGCACGGAGACCTAATCATTTGTACTTGTCAGCCCCTCAGTCAATTTGACTTTTTTCCCCTCAGTGTTCGATTTGTTGGCTAGATGTGGTATGTACATATGACACAGCCGAGTGGAAGTGTTTCTACAGTGCTGCCATGTTGATTTAGATGCTTCAGTGACGTGTTAAGTCTAAATCTAAGCATGTTGTCAGTATGTATATGTTCCAGGCTGCTGGCCATAATAAAACCCTTTATGTAAATTCCTGCCTGCATTGAATATACTGTACTCCACACTGTCAGCTCTCCTGGGTTTTCTCTTAAAAGACTAAAAAAAAGTTCTGTATCAATATATTCTCTTCCTTTTTCTATCTTTGGCGATAAATCCTTTTTCGCTTCATTGGTGATGGCTCATTCATTTATTCATGTATTCATTTTGTATAATCTCAATCATATTCTAAGTTCCAGCCAGTGGCATCCTTCCAGCTTCCTCTCTCCTTCTGTCTCTCCATCATAAAACTCTCATTTCAACGGAGACATTAATTAAGAAGGAAGGCACAGTGAGTGAAAGAGAAATGCTCCTCCATCCACAAATTATAATATCCAGCTCTCCGGGGCACTTGAAAATTAAAGTAAAACCCAAACAAGATCTGAACGCTAACGCTGAGCGGGCTATATTTGGAACAAGGTCTGCCTTTTCTGAATACAAAAATTTCTGCAAACAGTTTCCAGCAGGGAGACAAAAACACAGACGCAATACACCAAAAAGAAGCTGGGATACTGACATGGATCAACCTTTACCTTAACCGGACAGACACCAAATATTAAGCAATTTGTTCCATGTTACAATCTCTGTTCTGTCTTTCTTTGGATTTTGTCAACGATGAACCCAGTCAATTACCCTAAAAAAAATTGAAATAAATGTTCCATGGACCAGTGAGTCACCAAATGATCTCAAACCAGTCAAGAGTCACTTTTTTCTGTTACCTCCTGATTTTTTTTTATGCTAGAGTGCTGCACCTCCTCTCAACGAGACTGACAAATTAAACTGACTTTTAAAGATAGAGCAGGGAGCAACGAATGCACAATGTCATACAGAGCCATCACAAGCAGGATGCTTTAGACCATTACTGCTCTTTCTGACCTCCTTCAATTTTCGCTTTTTAGGGTTCTCCATAATTCATTTGTAGCAGAAAGAAAAAGTTATGGTGCATCTCAAAAAAATACCACAAATACCACTTTTTAAAACCGCTTCTGATTCTGTAGTGGGCCATGAACAGACACAGCCTCCAGACAGTCCCAAGAATTCCCCATGTCTGCCTTTGTCTGCATCGAGAGTTATAACCACTTGTCAATGTTGGACCCTCAACTGCAAAGCAAACAGGGCTCAAGGACACTCAAACGTTAACCTCTCTCAACAACCTTGTGTGTGTGGGCTGCAATCTGATTCTGATGATAAGAAAGCACTGATCGGCGGAATTCGAAATATGATGGGAAATCCAAAGCTCACTGTAGCCTTTCCTCCTCACATACACTTATCACAACACGTTTCAACATTTGATTTTTAGCACGTCCAGTACATATATCAATGTCTTTACTATATATTTGTTTTTTTTGTAATATGTTTTTATGATTCTGAGGTTAATGTGCACATATTCTTGAAACCCATTATTTGGTCTGATTGGTCAACAGTCGTGTGTTGTTCCTTGTGGCAGCTGTTGACTGTCAGTGTTGCTAGGAGACATGTCTCCACGTCTAAGGTGCGCTGTTAACAAAAGCAAATCAAAGCTCTCTTTTTATTTTATTTAATACAATATGTAACTTTTCAGGACTTCTGCCAACTAAAGGTCTGTACCTGCAGTGCTGCAAATTCACATATAACTTTTACTTTTCAATATGTATCTTGTATATTTAAGATGTTTGGGGCCTGTGTTGAGCTGGTAAAGACAATCGGATGTTTTCATTTCAAAACAGCAGAGGTAAATTGCCATAGTAGACTTCCTATAGCTGTTCAATCCATGTTAGTTTCGACGACTGATGCAGAACTCTGAGGTTATTACTTCATAGTGCCTGTGAAGCTCTCATTTAACAAGACATCCTGTTAGAGCGCGCCAACATGAGAAGAAATGATGAAATGCACACTGAAAGCTTTAATAAAACCAGGTATATTTATAGCCCACATAATCCGACGTGAGGCATCCGCGTGACATTTATCCACCGTTGAGGCAGCTACACGGTCAGTAAACATTGGCATTTATCCCTGTTTCAACATTAGCCTCACGCATGTAATGACACTTTGTTTTGGGCGTCAGTTTTGGAAATCTGTGCCCAGAACAGACCGCTGTGCCCAACTTCAAAACATCACTCGAAGAAAACTTGAATCAGGAAGCGTGGAGACTAAAATATTTTTGTCAAGAAGACTGGGGAGTGCCATGACTCAATCCTCTTTGACTGTACCATCAGGTCTGATCCTCTAAGTGTCGGGTATTGGATCTATACTGCATGCTCTGTGAATTTGAGATCCGTCTGCTGGCTTTCCCCATCAAAAACTTTACACATCTGCTCATTCTCGTCCAAGTACCCAGCTCTGAGACCCTAAGTGCATCAATTTACCAACACTTGGAATCTGGAATAAGCCCTCTCCTATTAAAACCAGATGAGCAGCAAAAAGATTAGGGTGTTAGATGAAAGTGCGCTGGTGTGTGAGACAGAGGTTATCGAGTAGTCACCTTCTATCCCGTACTTGTGATTGAAAGTAGCCCCTGAAGACCAAGCAGCAAACATGCACGCCTTTAGCTACACGGCTAAATCATGGTTGCTTCCCTCTCTGGAGCCACTGACATGAAAAGGCTGGTCTTGGGCCAAATGTCAATTCCAACTTAAGAGAGGAAGTCCTGGTAATTACAAAGAGGGTATTTTTGGCTAGTCTCAGTCCAGAGCACGTCCTGAAGGTGAGAAATTGGTATCATTGAGTGAACAGTGGGAAAGGAAGAGTCAGGGATTGAGATCTATTAATGGCCACTAATCAGTCTAACAGTGGGCTCTGAGAAGCTGCCAGCCGCTGACTCTGCTTTGTGCTGCGTCCCTTCTGACAGCACAATACTGTAAATATTTGTTTTTACTGACAGTCCCAAATTAAATGTGGATAATAAGAAAAACTATAGGCAAAAGATGATTTTTTTCATTCAGTGAGCAACTTTATTGAGTGGAAATAGAAAGTGAGGATTGCAGTTTGTCAAAAATACAATAATGTTAGGGTCAGGGTAACTGTCACTGAAAACTGAGAGAGGCTCCTTTTGAAATGAAACGCTTTAGCATTAATATATGCAACACAAAACATTTTAGCTGCAACTGGGGCAAGTCTGACTTTGAAATCTGTCGGCCATGATTCATTTATAAAATAAATACAGAGACAGAGGCTTTGCATTTTGTGCACAAACATCAATCAATAAATAAAATTACTGCTGCAGTAAAGGAGTGCTTATTTCATGCTAAAACAAGTTAATGAGGATATTTTTTAAATGGCAAACAACTAAAAGTTTTCTTCCAAAATAAAGAAAATGAGTATAGGGATTTAAGTCAATGGAAGCACAGAGCAAGTTTAACTACATTTTCATGTCCTGGAAGAAAAATGCAATTTAGACTGTTAAACATGCTGGATGTGCTAGGTTGAATGTTGTTAGTGTCTCCATAATGCTTTACCTACAGATGGTAAATCAGCTTTAACAACGGCCAGTAACAAACTGGTTACATTATTGGTCATAAGTCAACTGATATGGGAAAAATGGAGTAGGCCAAGCAATTAAGAAGACTGATGTGCTCTGAGGAATAGTGTAGCAGAGGGAATGGAGTTGGCTGAGGAAGCAGTTTCAGAGGAGCATGTGTTTGAGCAGTAATGTTCCCCTCTGTCTGGATGTTTGCATATTTCACAAATTCAAGGCTTACAGTTGCTGTGCTGATAGAAAAATCCCACAGTCATGTGTGCCAATTGCTTACATAAATAATATGGAAATCCAAAAATAACCAAGAGCCCAGATACAGAGACACCAATTTCAGTCACTTTGGGGTTTTTTTTCAATCCGTTTTAATGTTTAAATATTTAAAGCTCAGGTAGGCATTATTTATGTGGCTTTAAACAGATCTGAGAGAATATATAAACAACGCATCTCTTTAAGAGATTTAACTGGCTCAGATAATATGGTAATGACAGTCACCACAAATTAGTCTATTTTAACAAAACTTTCACATAAACAACATTAAATCTATGAAGGTAGGTGCAATCAAGGAAGTTTTCAACAAGACTGATCCCTCATCTCAGCATTGATTGCTTTTCTGTTCATCTGTCAATTAACACTATATAAACCCACTGAATGATCAGTTAGTATTTCTGTATGTTCTATGAAATTTCAAATCACCATTTACCATCAAACTAAGTGCAGCATCACTAATAAAGGTCGACTGAGACAAACTGCACTCTACTTCTGTCTCCACTTGTTATCCCTGAGCTCTTCCTTTCTTTTTATGTCTGTTTTATGTCCCATGTCTCTTCTTAGCCCTTGGCATGTGAGGCTGACAGCTCAGTGAGCTCCAAGCCAGAGCTAATACTACTGTTGGCTGTAGGTTGGACTCCCCTGTGAGGTGGGGCAAATACACAATCTCAATATGGTTAACAGCAGGCCGTGCCCTGGTGGCTCTGCAGGTTATGTTTTTGTCATGTAAATGGAAATATACAAAAATCATGATGCAAGAGAACATTTCTGAATATTGTAAATGTAATAAAGGCAGCATGTAATACAAAACCCATTGCAGTGACTCAAATATAATACAGAGGCTTAAATATTACACAAAGGACAGAAATAATGTCTCAGTTTTTTTGCATAAAAGCTTCATCAAACGGAGTAGGAGTCATTTCTAATCTTGACGCAATTTGTCAGCCAGCCCTGATTCTTTGTAGAATACGAGATCAAAGAAGTCAACAGCCAAACGTCAGCAATGACTCAGATTAAAACTTGATTCTGTGCTGCTTTTTTTTCCATCTTCCTTCCAAATATAATCCAGAAATAGATAGAGCTACAGCAGCCCCAGATGAACAAACTGTTATCAAACTGGCATCAAAGCTTCAGGTTGTGAGTCCAGGGCTATACAGCTTCAAACAGAAAGAAAAAAAACTAAGGCACTGGTCTGACTTTGTGTGGATTTTGTGTTAAAACTCTTAACGCAAGACTTATTTCTGTAAGAGGAAAATTAATTATAATGTACATTCATCTACATCTGAAATTCAAGCAATTCCCTAAACATCACACTCAAGGTACAAGATACATGTGTCAAAGTCTGTGTGCGGGAGGTAAGAGGTTCACTTTGGCCTAAAGACTCAAACTAGAACTTCCCACATTAAGGTCAAGCCAGGTTATCTCCCTGCCTGTCTTCTGAATACAAACCTAGATGACACCACACTGCACACTTAAGCTTATCCCATGGCCTCTCTTCTGTGCTCCCATCCTACTGCTATCTTTTTTGGGTTCTCTTGGGGCTATGCAAAGAAGCCAGATAATCTTGGCGCATGCAGCCGGCAGAGAGTCTTCTGCAGAAAAAGACTGAAGCAACAAAACCCCCCAAATCTGCCCTTGCGTTATAATGTGAGCAGAAATGAACGGAGCGTACCTGGTTGTGGTCCTGTTCAGGTTGCCTCTCTGCTCTAGCCGGGAGTCTACATGGTGTGTGTGTGTGTTGGGGAAAGTAGAATAGACAGATAAAGTGCTATTGAGAAGCAAGGAGAGTGCACAGAGCTGTAGAAGATTGAGGCAGTGTGAGCTAAGTCAGTTCTTGTGCATTTCTCTCCTCCTCCCTCCCTCCCTCCCTCCCTCTCTCTCTCTGCGAGTATAATCCTTTCCACTGTCTACGGGGACGAGCTGCAAATGAACCAGTCCTATCTCTCTCTCCAGTTTTTGCGCTCTCTCCACTTCCCTCGTCTTGTATCTCGGCTGTGCACATGAGCCCCGAGCAGAATTACCCTCCCCGTGCTTCCACCTTGCAGCAGATAAGTCCGAATGCACAGCGGTCTTGCCCTTAAATGACTGCTACAACTCCATCATGCAGTTTTTCCCCTCTTTTCACAGCCCCCTTTTTAACGGCGCCACAGAGTCCGCACTTGTTTCTGTCGCAGTGACTCTAGTGTGTGATTATTACACCATCCTTCCAGCTGGATTTACGAGACATGTGTGCGCCGCTTATGAAGTTTTTTTTGCATTTTTGGAGAGGCACAGTGCAAATGCTGACTGTGACTCAGTCCATCTTTTATACAATCTGGAAGTGTCTTGCACTCAAATTTATGACGTTGATTCGATGTTCATTTTGAGATACAACTTTTACCAATCTTAAAAATAACTCTAACACTCTAATAAGTGCTCTAAAGTTAAAATGTTCTGGACTTTTACAAAGAATAATATGAATACCAGCTGATCACTCCTTCAAGACCTGGTCTGTCTTGCTTCAGGATATCTTTGTAGATGTGAGGTGTGAGAAACAGAGAGACAGTATTTTGAGTCCTGTGACTCCTGTGAATAACAAATCCATGCACCTATCAGCAGCATAGATGTTAAATATGCTTCTTTACTCCCTGCAACACATTACCTCAATCATGACATCAATCTGTACACGTCTGGCTTTTTTTCCTGTCCATTGTGTCTCCACATGTTTAGAGCAATTTCCTCCATGCCCACTCAAACGCGCCGCATCCTAATTTAGCGCGAGTGTTTTTCCCCGCCCACGTCCTCGGCCCACAGTGCGCATCTACTACAATGTGTGCTCCAACGCATCAAACCTCTCGCCTCCCGATGATGATGGCTGAGAGGGAAACGCTAGCTATAGTGGATTATGAGCGTGTCAAATTGGCAGAATGTATTAGTATTGCAACGATCACCGTCACATTTACCGCCGTTAGTCAATTATCAAGATAGATAGCTGAAACAGATAATAGCCCACAACAGTGCTCACACCCATTTAATGCGTAGTGGACAGAGAGTGAGGAAGAGAAACGGAGGAAGAGGGAAACAGTAAGCATTAGTGATGTTGTGTTAGGAAGAAAATGCTACTTGCAGCAGGGGTACAATCAGATTGCCCAGACAGAGATGAAAGAGGGAAAAAAAGGGCGATATTACTGCAGCCTGCCTTCGAATCCAGGTCTGGGGCCCGGGTGGCAGAAATGTGGAGGCAAAGGAGCACTTGTCAGCCCAAAGAAATCAGTCTCCAAGGCAGCTGAGGAAAGATGAGATCATCTTCATCTGTGAAGTGACTGTGTTACTGGGATGGAAGGGGGATGCTTGCTGCTGTGTTTTTGTGGAGCCAAGGCTTAGATTGATGCAAGCAAAAGTGACAAAAAAAAGAGGGACCAAGAAACTGTGTGCTGATCATATCGCACTTGCTTTTGGGGATTTTCTCTCACCGTCTGTGTCGACACACTAATCTCGCTCAAATTTGCATCTTGCTTCTCAACAGCGTCACAAACAACATACCGTCTGGTGATTCACAGAAACAAACCAAAGACTGCTCATTTAAGACAACTCTTTACAGCCAATTGCTATCATGTTGTTTTCGTGATCATACTGTCAGCTATTTTTGTGAGGCCCAAGTCCCAACACTAGAGCAATTTTCCTGACTAGACTTGCTGAACTTACTTTAAAAACGAATACTATTGATAATAAACTTAACAAAAGAATGTGCTGATGCCATCCTCTTACACAAAGAGCTCAGTGCATTTGTTAACCGGCCAGACAGAAAATTGCCTCCTATCACAAAAAACTGAATGTGAGTACAAAGTCACAGTCTACAAGTTATCCAGCAGCCTGGTCAGTCTTTTGCTGTGTCTGTCTCGTCCCCTGTCTCTTCAAATAACCCATTCGACAGTCTGATAACGGTTTCAGAAGAACCCTTCTGTATAATCAGGCAACAAGTAGCTTTTAAATGTTGCCCACTATAATTTAGTCGTCAGTGTGGCCCAGCTACTTTTGTTGTTGTTTGTTCACTTTGTGAGGGAGCTGTGGAATGCAAAGAGTACATGCCACACACATACACACACAGCAGACAGCGTTGGCAGTAATAGTCCTACACAAACTGTATGCAAAAACAGTACCAGCCACTTCGAGGTGAAATTCCTTTAAGGCAAATGTCAAGCTCATGTTTTGCATCGGAGGCACAGAGTAAAAGCAGGCGATTTAAGTGCCATCCATCTTCATATTACTCGTTCTAAATGGACCTAAGTCTTGTTGCCTAAAGTCTTCCAGTCTGTGATTTCCTTAAGTCTTTTCAAACAAGGTTTTTATTGATTTGCTTGGGGCCTAAGGCAAGCAAGTCTTTCACCATGAGGACAGTTTCAACCAATTTTATAATAGTTGCACAAACTGGAAAAAATAAAATAAAATAGAAATGACACTGAACCGTGAGACACTGGACACAGACAAAATTTACACAAAAACAAGTTTTCTCAAATGCAGTGATAAGTATTTGCTCTCACCACTGGAGACACATATACATATCGTTCAACATATGATGCTGTATAATAATCTAGACTAAGCTCAGAAACGCTGCGCCATTGAGACGGAGTGTCTCCGATGTTCAAGCCTTTAGAAGTGCCAGTTTTTCATTTCACTGTCAGGAATCACTGTGGCTTTGTTTGTTTCTTTAATGACTGTAGCAATGTTCTACTCGCAAAAATAGCACTACTTACAAAAGGTGATCAAAGTCGGGGTCAAGATCAGGCAAACAGTCCTTGAGTATGTGGGAAGCTTTACACAGTGCTGCAAAAAAACTGAAATTGAAAATTTAAACTTTAAGAAGCATTTAAATTTGAGTCAAAAGCTAAACAATGTTGTCCTCCTTTCTCACAGCAGTAGCCACCTGTGACAGGGCTAGACAATGATTTGTCTCTCTTGTATCCTCGTGTATGACAGAATTGCAAAACGATAGTCCCTGATCAAGGACAAAACATCACAGCCGTTTGAAAAATGTGAAGATAAAGGCCTTGCTCAGAGAGGTTTTCAAAAGACAGACTTTGGTCCCCGCTGCTCAGGATAGACTTAAATACACTGAAGAAATAAGTACCTTGACATGCCCTTCTCACAGAGAGTAAAACATAAACACAAGTCCATGACAAATCAAAATGCCTTTGTGGTGACATTTAAAAATGTGATCATTATTATTATCAAATGTTGGAATGGTCAACTGAGCCATTTTTTGAAAGTCTGACACAACCAGGAAGCTCAGACACAATACAATACAGACATTAATTACTGTTTCAAGAGCCATTTTGTGGCTGTTGTCAAAATTTTGGAAGTCATCTACAACATTTACCAATGAACTCAGATTCTGTTACTTTCAGATGTTTCAACTCACTAGTGGCATCTACAGCCAGTGCAGTTCAGTTCTGTTTTACTTGTAATGGGACATTTTTATGCTAGACATCCTGATCTTAACATAGCACAAGTGTAAATCACAGCATTTACCTGTTCCACTTACACAGAGCTGTCACTGTAGTCGCTACACTTAATGCTAGACCTACAGTATGTTTGGCTGAAATGCCTTAAGTTTTGGCAAATGAGCAGGTGCCAGTGTACTTGTGTAATTTTACAAGGGAAAATTACCACTTGTACCATTAACAAAAGCTTGCACAACAGAGAGCTATTGGATTAAATCCCAGTCATTGCACTATCTGTAATGTCACCGCTGCAGCTAAAGGCCACAAGTCACCGCAGGAATCAATTATGATTGTGTCTGCCTCTGTTCAGTGATAGAGGCATTGTGTATCCATCTACATGTGTTGAATAGATATCTGGTCAAATATCGAGAAAGGAGCCCCTCACAGTTGCAGAAGAATTTAAAAAGAAGCACATCCTCCAAAGTGCCTATATATTAGCAGACTTTAGGCTGTCAAATTGAAAAGAAAACAAGGCAGGCAGCTGGGGAGAAATGATGCAGTGTTTTGCAATTACGCTGATTTATTGTAGAAAGCTATCTAGCCTCTGTTGCCATGAAAGTTCTTCCTACTTTTTTTTTACTTGTATAGAGCTGGGTGTACAAAAACAGTAATGGCAGAAGCCCTGTCAAAACACAACAGGCTCTAGTTTATCTCACTTTTATCATGAGATTTTGTTTTTTAGCTCTCTTCATCCTGCAGCTACAAAATCCTACACATTCATTTTTATCCAGCACAGTAGGATACAGCCTCCTAATATAAATATTATTGTAAGCAGATCAAATGGCACAAAATAAAGACACACTACACTTTTGAATATATAAACACTGAGGTTCTATACTCTATATAATGAATGTTGGGACGACTATAAGATTATGATGTTTCTGTAACTGTGTATTTTAGACACAGCAAGATACTTGTCAGTGTAAATAAAATATTGTGTTTGATACTGGACAGGCGAGTGTAGTAGGCCTACATTAAATTGCTGTGAATTCAGCTCAGACTGCTACGTTTCAATATGTATCTTATAGATGCAAGATGTGTTAAATGTGTCGACTTGGCAAGATATGTGTTCTCATGAGGCGGTAGTGTGCCCTGTCACTCAAGACTTCTATATCAGGAAACCATCAAAATGACTTTGAGGCAAGGTATATTAGTAATTTTGTGGTTACATAGTGTGGCTTTACAGTCAGTATATAACTGCTTTGAGCAACCTTGAGAAATTTTCCTAAATTGAAACACATCATGACAATCACAATCTGACACTGTCTCGATACATAGTAAAATCTTGAGAGCAGAAATGAGTAGTGAAGGTGTCAAAGATAAAAATGTGCCAGGCCAGCAAAAAATTACAGCTGTCACAGATGATGTGTTGGCAGAGTGAACATGTGAACAGAGGGTACCACAGACTGCAGAACAGCTCGTAGGTGGTCTGCTCAAAACTGTTTCCACACGCCACAGTTTTACAGATAGCTCATAAGAATTCAGCATCTGAGTTTGTCTCCTCCAACCTATTTACTTTTCTGATCCAAAGACAGTTAATGACACAAGAGCTGGTCATCCACTCACTGTAAGTTTGTTTCCACAGGTTTCCATGTTGAGTATAAGCAGTGTCCACACAGATTTATTTCTGATAGTCAACACGGTAAACAAGAACTGATGCAGACACTGTATCTAATAATGAGGGAGATATTATACTAGTGACAAAGTGTCTGGAGAGCAATATAACATTATGGATTAAACATTTCTAACTTTCCTGACCTCTAGTGGTGGTGTCAGGGAGTGACAGAACTGGATTAAACACATCATGGAGAATTCAATAAATCATTTCCTACATTTGATCCAAATAATAAAGTTAAACCTGAGGCAGAATTATATCATTTTTATAAAGCCAATAGATGAAAAATGTAAAAGAAGTTGGTGCCACAGTGGATATAGAGAAGTATGTCAGTTAAGTAATGCAGACTGGTTTCATAACTGCATTTGTGTTAAGTGCAATCTCAGCTGGTTAAATTTCTCCAAAATGCTGTTTAGATTTTGAAAGGATGTCAAAAGGAGGATGAGAAAGCGTCAGACTTTTGATGTGCCAGAGTGCTAAGCTGCTCTTGGGATAACAGACATCCATGAGTCAATATTATAGTCATCTCAGCCTTACCTGGTGGCTCTGTGCACCACATCAGTCATCTGTGTGATGTCGACTCCCTGCTCCCTGCCCTTCATCTTTCTCCTGCTTTCTCTCCTCTGCCTCCCATCTCCTTCCAGATGCCAACAAGTTTGATCAGTCTGACATGGGAAAAACTGCCTCTGCTTTCTGACAGATCCTCGAGCCTGTCTCTTCTGCCTGTCTTTTCCTCCCCAGTCATTTGCGATTCCGCCGCTCTTGATCTGCAACCCACCATCGACCCCGCCCCTCCCTCCAGCCTCCTGAGGTGGTGGGAAGGGTTCTAACGTGTCATTGAGGTGACACTAGAAGAACTAAGTTTGAGATCTGCGACTGCAAATCAAAACAGATTAAAAACACAATGTACGGATTTAATCCTCTCAGCTATTTTCTTGTGAGACTGCGTACAGAATGTGACAGGGCCTCGCATCGAGCAACCGTGAATTTAAAAGATGCCAATGCTATCTTTCAACCAGCTTATCTTGCCATGAGGCTGAACACCGCTGCATGAGGGAAAGCAGAGGGCATCATGTTAATCGATACTGATAAAAGATAGTAAAGAGCACCATTTTGCAAAACTGCAGTAAGTTTAAAACTAGGAGAAGAGAAGAAGGAAATTCACATACACAGTAACAGACTCAAATATGTTATGGAGATTGTATAACGCTGGCTCATGAATTGCAGATTGTTGCTTCTGCCTTTGTACCCACAGAATTAATGGCCAGCAATATACTTTCAATTTCCACATACATCAATAGCTCCTTTTGATCTGGCCCAGAACATCAACAGTCTCCTATCCGCACATGCTGTAAACAAGCACTACTCGCAGACACAAGCACCACCATCAAACAACCTCACAGACGCACTGCCAACCTGTCCAGACCCTCAAGTCTAAGTTAACAATTTTCCAGTGAAAGATAGCATCTCAAATGGGTTGCTACACTTGAAAATAAATGGTTATCCAAAGATCAACTGCTACAGGTGTCGTAATAAAATGACATGACAAACACCATAGTTTAAGTTCTACTCTAGTGCTTCCATGCGCCTCATGCAGACAAGAACAGAAGTGCTGCATCAGACTGAGCAGAGAAGAAAGTGGTCGTAAACAGTGGCGGTGTTCCCAGCAGCCCCAGCGCATCAGAGAAAGGCACTCAAGTTAGAAATACCTGCAACTACAGAATGGACGGAGTGAGAGGGGACATGCCTGGGAGGAAGGAAGAATTGCCCATTCTCCGCCTCGATGCACCTGTTTTCTGTCCTCTACTGCACCCACACTTTCAAACTGGTCTGCAGCCTCTTATCCTCGTCTTTCTTCTCCATTCACTCTCCCGATAAGCCTTCACTGTCTCTTCTTCTAGCTTTTGCTCCACTTTTATCGCTTTCTTATGCCCATGTTTGTGCGGCGGTCTCTCTGGTGGAGCTCTGTCAGCAGACTGGGATGCTCTGTCTGTGTGTGACGAGCACGCCGGAGCGCAGAGACACTCTTAACCATCTCTTACCGTGGCCACTGAATAAACTCATGTTTTATGGATGCACGGCCCTCCCCAATCTGTTCCTCTTAAAGGGCCGGCGCTGCTTGTGCATGGCTTTGATCCCAGGGCTGTCGTTATACACGCTGCCTGTGTGCACTCATCTGTGGGAATATAGAGAGTATCAGTAATTCAATACCAGATTGTGGGCTTGACACTTCGCAGTGAGCAGAAAACTAAATACAGGTATTACTTGTACAGTTTTAGTAGATAAACTGATGGTGGCGTTTGAATAATGTATACAAGCATAGTTGTGAATGTGTGTGCTGTGCTCTAGTCAAAACAACAATTCTGAATTTGAGGATGTACATGGGTGTGTACAAAGGATAAAGTCAACGCAAATGCAGCTCTAGCGGCAGCTGTAATTCAATCCTAAGGTGAAGGCCATGAATTAATGAGGCAGTGCGCTTGTGTCCACGGTCAGAGACAGAAAGGCTATATGTCATGCACAATATGACACTTGATAATAAGGTCACTGGGGACACAGGGTCAAAATAGATCACAAAGCACAAAAATAAAGAAAAATGTGAAATTTTGCATTATTATAAGAGTTGGAGTTGGAAGTGGAAAAAACACAAAATACATGTGTAAGAGAAATGTGGAGTAGATATTGTTGTCAGGTCAATACACAGGCCTGTGTGTTGCCTCCTGGCCTCAGCTGACTAGTAAATAAAACATAGTGATAAATTAAAGATGGCACTAGCAGGTCCTTGAGAGTGCATGTTCCTCATAATGCTCTGGAGTGGATCCTTTGCCCTTGAGCAGATCGCCCTCGCAACACAACTATGTTTAGCCACAGGTGGCTAATGGAAGAATATATCACAGTGATGAATTCTCAGAATCGGTTTGTCTCTAAGGGCATTCTATTGAGAATAATTTCTACTGTGGCATCCTCAGCAACTTTTATAGGTTGTAGAGTAATTAACACACTAAGTCACAGCTCAGTGAGAGACAAATCACACCCTCAAGAGCGGGAAGGCCAAAACTTAATTACACACACATTAGAGCGGTGCAGAAAGTGAGTGTGCGGAAAATGAAGACTATGAGGGCTGTTTGACAACAGTGATGGAGTTGTACTTTAAACTACTATGGTGTTAGTCTTGTCATGAAATTAAACACACTTACTTTTTGATCTCATATAGAACCAAAATCAAACAAAAATAAAATCTATCTTCACATTATTGTGACTGGATGTTGACTTTTTTAATATTGCTGAGAAGCATTAAACTAACAAATGAGGAAAAACTGAAGTTATAAGGTGTCGAGTGATAGGTTGAGTCAGAGCAAATGACAGACAGATGGGCTGTAAAAGGACAGGATAAAGACAACTGACAGAGGGGGAAAAAAACGACAGGCAGATCACAAGGTAATTACTGATTCATAGATTCCTGTTTGACTGGTGACAGCAGGAGTCTGGCCTGGGCAGCGTGAATCGTGATGTAGCCCACACTGCAGAGACGAGCCACAGAGTGATGGAGGAGGGGAGACCACAGCAGACATGGACAGAGAGCTCCTTCAGCCTGTCAGATGGAAGAAACAGAGTCTGGTCTACAAATGTAGGGAGTAAACGCCCTGGTGGACCCGTCTTCTACTACAGCTCGTATGACTTTTAGTTTGTCACTTTCTTAGGCATGTCATGGTCTCATCTTAGAATAAGATATTTTAGAATGCTCTATACTGTCTAACCTTTAGTGTATAGAAGTAGACTGGCATGAACCACGTTTTGAAGAGGATCTAATACAAAAGTTGTCCGTGGTAAAATATTATACAATATTACTGGCTATATGCATTTTGCTTGGTGGTGAAGGTGATGGGTTTTGTTTCTAATGGTGGCTAATGATGACTGTATTTTGGTTGGTTGCTTTCAACTGATGCTGCCTGCTCTCTCATCCACAGTGTCCTGGTGGTTAGCACTGCTGCCTCGACCCAGCGCTGGGTTTTCTTTAGAAAAGAAATCATCTTTAATAATTCTGTTTTTCACAAATCTTTGACAAAATTGACACTATTCAGAATACCCTAAAAAATGTATAAATACATAAAAGAGAAAACCGTGGGCACAGGTCTAAACAATGCCGTCTAAGAGCGAAATCAAGATAAACTAATTAAAGCGTATTTAAAAGTAATTAAATTCACAGCTTGATAGAATTACACATTGATGTTCTGATGAAAAACAACATGCTGCCTGGTAGAGTTAAAGATAGGTCAAACATCTTCAGAACAAACTGAATTGTATGTCACTGCTCAACAATTCAACATATTATTCATCTAGTGCAAAAGTTACACAATAGAACAACAATGAACAATACTTGGAGTGTCACTTTGTGAGTGATGACAGAAAAGCAGGAACAAATTCTGTTGAATGAAGATGAGTCACATTAACTGGATGAGTTAAACTTTCATTAATTTGGTCTCTTCATTATCTGGTGTTGTGTCTGCTGTAAACACCCATACTTTGTCATTTGTTTTGTTTTAATCACCAGAACTATATTTAGACTTTAGAACAATTAAAACACTTTGATCTTAGAACGTAAATAATGACGGCTGAGGAAATGGGTCAGGTCCGTCAGGTAAATACACAGAACTGTTTTAATGAAGTTTAGAATTTAGTGAAAGCATTTCAGAATAAATGTTTCTCATCAGCATTGCCAGTGAACTTTTGGAATAAATTGCAACTACAAACTATAGTCATTCTATTAACTCTATGATCAATAAGATCATTCTTTTTTTTCAGGTTTGCGAAATTGAAAATAGACACCATTTTTGACATGGTAAATCTTAAATCGTCTTATAATTTTATATTTTAATGGGCAAATGTAGATTAGCCTGGTTAATGTTCCCTATTGACGCTATGGCTTTTGCTAAGGGCCACATACAAATAATGCATTAAGAAACTAGGCCTCGTGTTATTATTATTTTCTCACGTGAGCTTTGGGACTCTGTATTATTGTTATAAAGGTTAAGTTTTTTCATTCATATCAAACAAAAAGTGAGCTCCTTACGATCCCTCTTGGCACGACAGGTCTTCCGCCTTCCTCTGGTCACGTGACACAGGTGGTACAATTGGCGGGTTTTTTCTTTACTTTTTTTTCAATTTTACTAACTTTTGATTTAATTATCATGGAAATCACTTTAAAATAATCTTGTGTTTTGGTGTTACTCAACCCCTTTCTACAAAACACGTGCGTTATAGTCTGAGATGAAAGACAACTCCGGGATAAGGCACTGAAATTGGATAAACTCACATATGGCGTCACAATTACCCGATGCTTTGTTCTAGGTTTGAGTCATAACTATTGATTTTTAAAGACGCTCGAACATGATGCTATCCACACACATCACGTGAAAATAAAAGTAGTGGCCATAATTATTGTGAAGCCTTCCTGACCCATCTCTAGTCTAGCTTTTTTTTCCCCCATAATTTACCTGCCCCTCTAGGCCAACAGAGGGAAATTTGTTACCATAGCAACCCCTCCATGGGCTGCAGAGGCAAAGGGGCGCACACTGATATTTAGCTACTCACGTTGAGACATAGAGTAGGTCAGCGGAGACATCAGGACTTTAGCTTCTGCAGCCACAGAGCACTGCTCGGAGCCATGCAGCAGAAAATCTGTGATCTGCTCTGCTCTGGACAGGCGCAGACTAGTGCCAGAGCTCTATAACCTCGAGGCAGCCTTTTATGTTGTTCCCACCGTGAGCTGAGTTAGCATTCCAGCCAGGTTTCTTTTAGTTAGTTTTATTTTATTTTTTTGATCTTATAGCTTTGCCACTGGTTATGAAACAACATCTGCTTTTTTAAACATAGTGTGAAGTCAACATGCAGAAGGTCTATTGTGAAATTATTTATTTAACATGTAAAAAAAACAGGCAGGTCTATTACATATGAACACTTGTGCAAATATCATAACCCTTTTCTGTAAAAAAAAAAAAAAAAAACAGTAAACTGAATAGTATGAATAAAGATGACATAAAGAAGAGTAATTAAAAGAGCTATCCTTATGAGAACTCGTACATCCTCCCCTAAAACGTTTCCCAGTATATCAATGGTTTATTTATTGTTTTCCCCTAATAAACAGTACCATTATTTTTTTACATCAAACCTTTTCAGACTGAAATTTATACATTCATTACACATTGTGCAAATATGGCATTGGATGAGTGCTTTTTAGTTGCCTACAGTTTTACATAAACGGCAAAGTACAAAATATAACAGTAACCTTTTCTGCTACATGACTGCAACCTGGGCTATTTTTTATAATTACATAATCATGTTATCAATGGAAAAATCTTTCTCCTAAAAAATAGAGCAGAAAAACTATGTAAACGCAATTCTTTGCATTACTACCACAGCTGAAGTGTGCACAACGCCCTCTGGTGGCTATAGTCGTTTTTTTCCATGAAATCCTGTGAAGCCACAATCCTTTTCCCCCTGTCTTATTTATAAAGGACTTTATAGATACAGACACAAGTGCACATTAAGAGCACATAAAAGTACTAAAAGTCTCTCCTGTGTGGCTAACTAAACAGTGTCAATGGAGAATACAACTTTTTAGGCTAATTAAAATAAAAAAAACTAACCATAGTCTAGAATGTTGCAGTTATTCAAAAATAATAAAAAATGCCAAATAGGCCTGAGGTGTTCAGACAATTTGCTCATGTCCATTTCATGGCATAGCTCCTTTGGGTCTATATTAAACAACACAAATGAGCCAATAGCATTATCACAGTGACGACACCTTTGCCCTGCATTCGTTTTTAAGTGGCTCTTAATTGCACTTTAGTCTACCAAAGTGGCACAGGATGATTAATTATGAGGGTGAGTCTGTTTAGACCGAAATGTCTGCATAATGGCTTTTGGCAGGGGTTGGGTGAGAGCAGGGCACTTGGGTTTACAGAGCTACACAGACACACGGGTGTTTGAGGCAGACAGGGAGGATGCCCTTGTTGATTTGGTGAAACTCGACGAGCTGCAAGAGGTCAATGAAGAGAGTTCCGCCATCATCCATAGTGTAGTACTTTCTGCCTCCTTCCTCACACTATAAGCAACACACAATTGTTATATTAGAGGAGAAAGAGATGTAGGTTTTGCTGAAATAAGCCACCGTGCTTAGCTGGTAACATTGGTTTACCAGTGCCTGCTTCTTTGAAATTAGAATAAATGTTTTGATATCCTATTGAAATCAATTGAAAACTGCCTTGACCTGCTTGAGGTTTTCAAACAATAGCAAACCAGGTGCAAATTTGCAGGTAAGGAAGTATGTTAGCCTAATAGGCAAAGTTTATTGTCTCAAGGTGAGCTTTTAATGCTCGATTAACAGCAAAATTCAATGTCAGAGGCAAGTTTACAGAGAATTACTTATTTCTCCCTTAATTTTGCACAAACTATTTTGAAATGGAGATAATGGGTTTTGAGAGAACTCACAGGGATAATCAGGTAGTGTTTTATCTTTAGCTTGTAACACAGTGGAAGGACAAAGCACTGGGCGTGCTGCTGGCTGTCACGGATAAGGAACATCCTACAACACAAAGAAAGGAACATATTATGGTCCATAGATTGTGCAAAGACATTGGTAAATTATCAGTAAAGCTGTCTGTGGAGGTTCTCAGTCATCCAGGTCGTCTTGAAGAAAAGGTTAAAGCAAAAGCATTTGGACTTATGTATCGTTAGAGGAAGGTTTGACCTGAAACTAAAACTGATGAACCAGGCTGTCCTGGTCTCACAGTCGTTAGCTCTGAAAGGACAGTGTGACTCCTGATGTGAGAGTCGTTAAGGCTCAGGAGAGTTGTTAGTGACACTAACTGTTCCGTTTAGTTATTGTTGTTGTAGAACAAGCTCAGCTCTCTTACCAGTTGATCTCAGAACTGATAAAGTCTCTTGGAATTAGAAACGAAACATCTTCACCTTAAAAACTGAGTCCAGATGATTTTGCTTTAACATTTTCATCAGTAAAGCTAAATACATCTGCTTCCAAAAGTGTAAAGAATCATAGGAAAAGATAAATAACTTTATAACCTCCAACAATATTGTGTGGTATAATATATTACACATATATCGACTCCTATCGGTTAACAGGAGTCTAAGTCAATTATTTCCTCAAATTTGAAGACTGACAAGAAATATAATTCAAAAGTTGCTAAAGGATTCTTTGTATAGAAGCTATATAAGGACAACTTACCCATCAACCAGTCCCTGTTTCTCTATCAGTCTCTGGGCTTCTGTTCTAGAGATACCGCCATGAAACCAAGGCTGGGACTTGTGGATTGCTGCCGACAGAGAGACACAGGTCAAGTAGATTTTTTCCAGTAATAGAAAAGCGAGAGCTGACCATTATGCACTTTTAAGTGGACTTACAGGAAGCTTTTGGGCTGGAGTTCAAGTTTGGCAAACTGCACCTTAGGGCTTCTCTTCTCTGTGACAGTCAAAGGACAAGCACAAATAAAAAGGTCACTTTGTGAAACTGTTTTGTACTTTCTCCTCATATGTTCTTTATTCCTCCTCACCATTTCAGACACCAGCTTCTTGTCCACTGTCCCTCTCTCACTGACCCTGCATAATCTTATATAACTATCCTCCGTAAGCTGAGCTGGACTTTCATCGTTCCCCAGTCCCCAATCTTAGTCTTCCCTTCAATATAGGTATCCCCAGCTGCTGCAAGATAGGCATGTATTTCTGCCAATACAGGTTTTGCCAGGCAGGCTAAAATGTCTTATTATATATTTAATAATAACTGCATATTTAAAAAAAATTGTATTGTGTCAAGACTGACAGGAGAAGATGTCACCAGGATTAGATCCCTCTATGTTTCAAAGAAACTTGGACGTTATGAACATCTCAAATGCACCTTATATTTAAAAACAAACTACTTTCTTAATTGTGAGTGTATATTAAGGGAGATCAAAATGCCAACAAGTTTGCATTTTCCCTTCATCTGCCTGGGACACCACTTCTCACTTGGGAAAATAAACAGGCACGACCCCTAGCTTTCCTCTGTCCTGCTTCCTCTCCCCTCCGTCCCCATGTCCTTACCCTCCAGGCTTGTCCCTCCTCCTTCTCTGCACTCCGAGCCTCTGTTGGGTTTTGAATGACCCGTCCTCCGGTCTTCCCTGAGAAGTCCATGGCGACCAAACTGGCTTCTGACTTTGACTAAACAAATGATAAGACTTATGTAACATGTCATAATGCATTTACCACGGCTGCTCTACATTTTAAAATATTTGGGATGAGCTCACTTTACTATCCGTGGAGTTGTTGGCGCTTTCTTGGCTACGTGGTGCCATCTTGGATAACTGGTAGTTACACTGGAGCTGTTTGCCATGCTGATAAGAAATAAAATAAACCGTTATGAGAAGCATGTGTCATGCTTTGTCAATAGTGATTAGTAAGCACTGGGTATAACTATACATATAGCAAGCATTAAATATTTAAGACAAAAAACAGGGTTAATTATTGTAGGACCTTGAAAAGTCTGAATGAGGATGTCCAACAAGTGCGTGTCTGTTCGCTGTCAGCACACAGAAATTTTAGGTCTTGAGCAAGTATGGGATTTTTTGAAGGCTGCAGAAGCACACAGACAGAATAGAAAGGAATTATAATATTTTCTCTGATGTGATGCTTTGATATTTTCCTTTGAGAGCATCAATATTGACACTATAGTCAAGAGAAAACTATGACATGAATGCAGATAGAGCGATAGCTGAGCACTGAGCATTAGTGATTTCTCACAAAAAGCCTCAAGTCAAACACCTAGTGTCTGGTCTGAGGACATTTTCCTCACTAATAAAATATCACTTTTATCTTTAATCCAGTTCAAATCCAGCAGGACGTGGTTACCTTGATACAGAAGGTAAAGTCAGCAGGTGCTCCGTACAGTTTGCGGCTGTTCACCACAGTGTAGACATTCAAGTCTTCTAGATCTGCCACGTACTGCAGGTGCCGAGGCTCCTAAAATCAAACCCACAAATGTATTGTTATGATAAAAATGTGTAATTTTTTTTTTTATCACTCCTTCATTAGATTTATTTAGGACACACTGACCTTAGAGGAGCCTTTGGTGGAGCAGTAGAGGCCAGAGCGTCTGAGGAAAAAGTAGACCTTTTTCCAGGCCTTACGGGTGGGCTCTTTGACATGAAGGAAACCTTGGATTTCTGGACATGTCCCTGACTTTAGAAAGTCCTGGGGTTTAAGCAGAATGGTTTTAATATTACTTGTGGCTGTGAAGTAAAAGACTCATTTTCAAAGAGCATTATATACAATATTCAATATAACAATTACATTACAAACCACTGTTATGTTTTATCTTAGTTAAACAAGCCATCACATTTCAGTATTAGTTAAGTGACCCTTTAAAAAAAAAAAACACTTTTTTTTTTTTATTTCAGTGTAGTTTACCTGAATGAGTTCTGCCGATGTCAAACCTTTGCTCACATCTGCGCTATCCGAGATCATTGACTCTGGGAAAAACAGCTGCAAAGTTGACAGACAGGATTGTTACTTAACATTTACAAAAAGGAAACTGCTGATTTGCAAAACCTCAGTAGTTAAGTCTGTAGAAACTTGCTCGACAATTATTTTATCATTTACTGATCACAGGATTAGCCTTTAGGGCATGAACGTCTATTTCATTTACTACAGCCTTCCTTGTGGAGGGGCATACAGAAAACTCCATGTGGCAATCAGTAGGTTTTTCTGCCAACTGTCACTTTACCATGACACTAACAACAGATGAATCAATGCAAAAACAGTCTAAGGGCATTGAATAAGTGTGCTTGCATAGACGTGCAACTTTTATGATCATTAACAATGTGTCATTGCTTATTCAGAAATGTCCTAAGGAGGCAATAAAAAGGGTGTATAATTTAAATAACATTACCGTTGGTTTTCTGAAGAACTCATATTTAGCATAGTTTTTGCAGAACACAAGCCTTGTGTCAGCTTTGAGTGACCAAGTCAACTGAACTTGCTGCACAATTTCATGATCCTCCAGACATCTCTCTGCAGAAAAGTGAAAGCATGAGCAGACTGCCATCTTCCTTTTTCAATCACCTACCTACTACAAGTTAATTAAGAGAATTACCCAGGCCCTGGGCAGGTAGCACTTCAAGAAGGGCCCAGTTCTCTTGATCGCTGCAGTGGGCTGTCTGTACCAACATGTGACACACTTCTCTGGCTGTAGCTTCGGGAGAAACCCACACAGACCTGCTGTGGCTGTCCTCGCCATACACCTTAATTAACTAAAAAAAGACAAAAGGTGTCATAAATTAGTTTCTTTTTTTCTTTTTTCTTTAAACAAACAGCTTTAACAAAACCCCCAAAGTCTGTATTGCGTGTCGTGCCACAGATTTCACCTCTGCTATTTTGGCTTTGGATCACTACTCATACATCAGGAAAGGAAGCCAAAATGTGTGGCCAAAAAGCTGTCAAGTGCAACGCAGTGGCAGACAGTTACGCCGTATTTAACAAACTATAAAACTGAAGAGACAGTTACTGAAATTTCTAATGTCAACCTGGCACAGAAGATGTTTTTGTGTTTTTATCTCGTCATATATCTTAACTGGCTTACAACACTTGGTAACAGTGGACAAACACAAACTGTGTTGCTAGGGAAAGAAAGAAAAGTCTTATTTCTTTAATATCTCAAGATCTATGCACACTTTTTTAGAGGAAAAATAATGTTCTGAAAAGCATTTGAGCAAAAGATCAGACTCTGCATCCCCTTCACTGCAGAGGTGAACCGGGTGCAGGTTATTTACAGGTCAGGGTGTATTCTCAGCACGCAAAGTGTGACACCGTGTCTATCTCATCCGCTCACACAAACCTGACGGACGAGAAAGCTGTGGCAGTAAGTCAACGCGAACTGACTGGTTGGGTGAGTGTGTCACTCAGGACCGATAATAGCTACGTCTAAATAAATGAGGCACGAGACACATTTTTAGCAGCAAGCTTTAGCAGTTTATTTCAGTGGTTTTCAAAATGTGGGGTGCAGACGCAGGACGGGGATGAATAGGCAGGCAGAGAAAATGTAGGGTACAGAGCTGATGAACCAACTTGGGGGGGGAAGCAACACAAAGCCATTAAATATGAACAAAAGGATTGATCCCCAAGTGTAGCATTTGATACTAAACTAGAATAAAATCTACTTCCATCATCTTAGCAATGCAGAAAAGAATTGTTAAATGGCTGTGTTCCATAGTTTGTCTTAGTAAGTCATTAATTGATTTTGGCATTTCTTCCGTCCCTCAACTGGGAATCAATGTTTTCTATAGGCTTTGAATTAATTCAAAAATTACTGATTATAATAACTTTTACTGAATAAAAATCTAGAGCAAACAATAGCTCTTCAGAGACTCAGACATCAGACTCCACAGAAGTGCGTGTGCTGGTTTAACTCTTACCGTACACCACCCCAGGGTGATTGCGATTCGGTGACACATTGTCGTAATTACATGTTTAGTCTGGCAACAATTGTGAGTTGAAAAAAAAAAAAAAGCCAGTCACGACAAACCCGCTTTTTTGTTCGTCAGGATAATAACCAACCTTTTCCTTGCTTACATTATGTGTGAACAAGTTAAGACATTATGAAACGAAAGCCTCTGTTGAAATATCCGGACAGGTGTGATGGGATTAATACTGTAGACATGAACAATTCAGCTCAGACTATGGTGTTATATAAAACTTGAATACAGCTAATGCTTTATGATCTGACTCAAATGCAGTGATGACACAAACAACACATGCCTACATAAAGGTTTTGTATACTCACGCGTTTGTTGCTCGGTAGTGGTGGCAGTGAACTAATGACAGGTGACTTTGAAGGGCTGCACAGTTCTGGGAAAGGGTTGGGTATTGAAGGAACCGAGGAAGACTGTGAATCAACAGCTTTGGTTCTGTCAAAAGTTAAAGTTTATTTCATTAAATGTTGCATCAGAAGTTGGCAGAATGGGAAAACCGTGAGTTTATGAGAAAACGAATGGTTTTCACACGTAGAGTTTTCTACGTGTGAAAAAAAAAAAATAATAAAAAAAAAGGCTTTGTCCTAATGGTTTTATCAGCAAAGTTCAGAGGTCAGAATGTAACAAGGAAACGAAACCTACCCTCAATGACACATTTTCCTTCACCTGCTCCACAATCCTTGTTTTAGCACAGCAGAGAGATAACAGTCTCTTTGTCCTTTAAGCAATCAGTCACTTCTCTAAACACTAAATGTCGTGACTTACAACTGGAGTTGAGTCACCAACTTGAGTCAATAGCCAACAAACTCTTGGTACAAATTTAACATGTCAAATATATGTTGTAAGTGGAACAATCTAATCCACGTCTACCGAGTAATACTTTCTGTGCTTTTATGCTTCTTTCGCTCAGCTTGTCGTACCTGTTTGCGGTGATTAAGATGGGCCGAGAGCGGCGTACTGAGGAGGAGTCGGTGACCAGCGGTGCTAGAGTCAGAGTGGATCCCCTCAAAAAGGACTCGGATTCTTCTGGAGATTCCGATCCTCCAAAAACTTCTGTCCAGTGACCTGCCACTTCCATCATATCTCCTCAAGGTCTCAACAGTGTTCAGAAAAACCTGAAGAAAACAGGAGATTACTTATGACTATGAATCATTTTGAAAGGTGTTGTAATGATGACACAATGCATACCTTGTTTTTTTATTAATGAGGTTTTTTCCTTTTCAGTAGAACAATACAATTATACATCATAAAGACTGGTTTAAATGGAAATTAAATATTTAACACCCAGGTTTTTATTTACCTACAGTCTTAAAATGAGTTAGAGTGACTAACCTAGAACTCGTACAACAGGTTTATTGCCATAATGAAGATGACATTATAAAATAGTATTTGGCACCACAATAGCACTAAGTTAATTTCATAATCAGAATATAACAACAACAACAACACCACTGAGTCATACCTTCATCACTTAAAATAGCCTACATGGCCAAAAACCAAAAACAACATTTCTACGCACTACACAACAACAGCTACTGGGTGTGTATAAAGTGACACTATAATGTTTTCCACTTTGTTTTTTCAAATACTTTCAGCCACGTGATAAAAGAGTGCAGTTGTCTTTTTGTCTGTATGCCTCATGCTCTGTTTTTATAATGTATGATCAAATTAAAGATTTTTATTTGTGCCCGGAACAGTGACAGCTCATTCTAACACCCATAAAACCTTCTTCGTAGATTTGTGGACTTTTAAATAAGCAACAGCCTTAAATCTTTTGTAACCATAAAAATAATTTATAAACAAGAAGGAAAATCAACACAGCCAATCTACATCTCGCTGAAGTAAAAGTATGATGAATGAGGAGGCCTTAACCGCCGGCAATCACAACGGGTGATGGAAGACTGCAGGAGGTGCAAAACAAATGCAGACAGTTTAGGATTAAACCTACATACAAAAAAAAAAACATTATGAAATCACACAGTCCCATACGGCAACGTTTATTTAAACAGTATCATGGCTACATCAAGCCTTAAAGCTCCGTTTCATCACTGCCCAGGCAGACGGTTTGTTGTCCTGTTATTGCTATGCACATCATGCAGCAGGTAACGATAAGAACTGCAGACAGGCTGCGTTTGAGCACTTCTTTGATCAGACTTAGAGGCACGCATGGCTGGCACACACACAATGAATATGTCTTTGATTCTTCTCTGCACACAGCAGCAGTTGGTGATATATTCTCTTATGGACAATGGCAAATAGAAAGGGTCAACTTCTGCCAGGGGCAAATATGATGTGAGGAACTGAGGATTATAACAAAAGGATCGTGTGTAAACAAGTGCTTAATCTACCTCTGGGGTAGAAGACAACTGTCTAAACGTATTATTAATACTTATTATTATTATTATTATTATTACATTTACTTCTAGAAAATTATACAATAATAGGGTGTTGACATGGCTTATTAAATATTGTTCAGCATAACTAGAACTGAAAGAAAGAGCTGGTTTCTTTAAACATCTACATATTTACATCTTAAATCGTTACAATGTGTAGTTCAGATCGGGTTTCACAATAAAACATGAAGCCAAACAGAATATAGTATATTTAGCCTACAATAGAGAAAACTGGTTTGGATTTCTCATCAGTGGCTATATTGGAGATAAACAATAATCTTTTACAATAATCAAAATACCCATGGCGCTATTTGACCTACTGGCCAATAAGCAAAGCATTCACTGCTCTCAAAAATAACAGATTTATGATTTCGATTATTACACAATTACCTCCATAGTTCCCGTCATAATTCCTGTAAACAAACTAAAGCATAAACTCTTGAGTATAATTAATTCATATTCCTCAAACGTTGAGGTACAATCTGTCATACGAACTTTAATTAACCTGACACTCGCTCAACAACAACGTACGTAACCTTTTCCCTTCAATCCCCTGCTCCTCGCATTGACGGCTGAAACCAACCTGCACCTGTTTGTCTCTGATAGGGGCTTATTTGCATCAAAGAAAAATGTAGGAACTTACCAAAAAAAAAAAGTTTCTCGTCACACGGCGGGACTCAGCTGTCATGCATCGTTTTAATCCCAACTCTCGCGGTTTATCCTTGTAACTGACAAATCTGGACGCCACTACAAAGTGCCTTTCGGCGGGGTAAGCTGCTTCCCGCCGTGAGTGGGAGGAGCTTGTCAGTCAGGTGTGCCAGGTAGCCCCGCCCACTCTGCAGCTACCAATAACTTCAGTGCGAAGGAACATGTCGTAGGCTGAGATGGTTGTGACTGCCTCTAGGGTGGCTTTAAGCTTGAGTAAAACGAATGCCACATTATATATCAATATGTCCTTCAAAATATTTTTGTTGCGTTCATTTTCATATTTTCATATTTTTAGGCTAGCCTACCTTTTGTTAACTTTTAAGCTTCTCGAATTAATTTATATTTTTTTACTCGTTTTAATAGGTGTTGTGTTGATAGTGTCTATTTTATTTAATGAAATCTCATAGCCCATTAGCCTACTATTCATCAGACAGTAGATTGATAAAATAGGCTTAATATGGACAGATTATAAGGAACACTAAAATGAAGAAAAAAAAAAAGTTTTCTGAATCAATTGTCCTTTTAAAGTTGGTCCCCAGAAGAAATGGTGATTTTATTGTTTGTTTGTTTGTAAATTAGCAGCAGTTATACAATGTTGTCCTACATTGCCCGCTTGTTGATTATATGGCTCTATGGTTGATCTTTACTGGAGGTTTGTCTCCACCTAATGGTCACACTAAGCTGAGAAGACAGGAAAAACATGTTTACACTGCCACCTGAGTAAAGTTTAACCTTCTCCAAGCTTAGACTAGTAACACATTTACAGGCCTCCGTTCGAGGATAAAAATAATCCAATTTCAACATCACTCGTATAAGAAACACACGCCCAGTAAACCTATGTTGAGTTGATCAGAAAACTTACTGGCCGGACCTTATATTACACAATATTGTCGATGCTGTATAGTAGTGTACAAGTTGTTTTATTTTTCAGTTTATCACAAGACGAACTAACACGGCAGCAGATGGCATTAAGTCAATTTACAGGGTCTGACCTGCCAAAGTGTTTTAACCGTTTAATACCTATAAAAATTCTTCAAACTGTTGGATCAAATCATGTTTATTAATGTGTTCAGGAAATCCCCACAGAAACAGTTTACAGGGGAACTTACAGATTTACAATCATCCTTGACAGAAGTGCCAGCTTAACCCCCATGGTTCAACACTGAGGACGTCTGAATCTCACAACCAGTTGACCGCACACTCAGTCTCCTTACAGGTTGACTATCAATTGCTCCACCTTGCACATGAGGTACCGCATGAGTAGTTGTGTTGGTCTTAAGTAATCAGTCATAAAATATGCAGTGCAGTAGCCCACGAACACCCAGACAAGTTTCTTTTTCTTCAGACGTCTGGCCTATTCACAGTTATTGTGCCTTCATATTTTCTACCATCCTTCATCCCAACCAGGAAATTAGACCGACCGCTGGATGTTTTCTGATTTTCATGTCAATGTAAAACCGCTGTTTATGACAAAGTATTTTTCATTATACGCAGTTGAGGCCCTCAAAAATGCACTACTTTCATTTAGATTTGTCAAACTGCTCAAATGCATTTGGTTCAGCAGTTGGAGTACAAATAGAAAGATGCTAAAACTAGTCACAGAAAATAAACTTATGTAACATTGTTTAAAGGAATATGTGAAGCTTGTGAAGGTATGAGCACACCTGTCACCACATGACCAGTTAAAATCATGTTTGTGAAATGCCCAGGACCTTTATTGACCGACCCAAGAACAAACAGTGTCAGAGTGATTAATAAGGTCTTCAAATAAATTCAATTGAGTCCAGGGAATTTAGCGCTAACTACCAAAACCAAACATGACAGAAATTGTATACACTTTGATATTCTCTTTTTAAAGTAGATTTAATTGTCAATTCCACCCAAAGATTGTTGGCTTGCCTTGTGCTTCACGGTCACACTTAGTGGGGGAAAAAAAGGTAGTGTTCATTGGAGAACCATTGCTAACAATATTCTGTTCCAATATAATAATAAAAACAACCAGCATGATTTTCAAATGACAGCAGAAAGATCGAGGATGGGCGTTTTTTCCTTTTATGATTTGCTTTGACCTGATACAGGTTAAGATGCAATTTACTGAATCTCATACTGGTGGGCTCAAGTCTGGAATTTCAAGGCTAAAATGAACATCTAGCATTCATTCTACATCAGGTGAACATTTCTAGTCAGAGATTGTATCCTAAAGAGAGGGAGGAGAGCTTGCACCCTTGCTCGTTCTTTGCCTTATGAAAACCATGCTTTCGCTGAAGAGTAAGGGTGGGGAGAAGGGGGTCGTGCAAGACTGAGTTTGGTGCTTGATGAAGGGGCTTGAAAACCAGACTGCTGATTCCACAGGAGGTGTGTAAAAGGCACGCCAGGGTTACTCCCAATCCCAGCCAACATACACAGAGACGCCTTCACACCACGCACACTCGCTGGACACACAAGGTACACACGCACACTCACGCGCACACACAAGCAGCACAGGCTAGAGCCCCAAGACTAAGACAATGGGAAGAAGCAGAAGGACATTGGTAGGGAATGAAGGATGTTCTTGAAAGAAAAGAGCTGGCGTTGAAAGTTGGGAAAAGGTGGGGCTTGGATCCGGTGCTGCCACTGTGTTGAAACAGAAAAAAATAAACAACAAACAAAAATCAAAACTGGTGGAATGGATCATTTCGAGGAGCTCTTCAGCTGGTTGGAGAGCCAGTCCAGGCCCTCGTACAAGCCATCTCCACTGGTGGCGCAGGTGGCCTGGATGTACCAGTTACGGTGACGAAGTGAATGCAAACCCAGCTTGTCTGTGATCTCTGCAGCATTCATAGCATTGGGGAGATCCTATAAAAGAAGAAAAATAATGTCTTATAAAAATTTTCAGACAAGAAATGATACTGAAGAGACTCCGTACACTTTTGAACTGAAGACAAACTTCACCTGTTTATTTGCAAAAACGAGCAGCACAGCATCTCTGAGCTCATCTTCAGAAAGCATTCTGGTCAGCTCCTCTCTCGCCTCGTTGACTCTCTCTCTGTCATTGCTATCCACAACAAAGATAAGCCCTGCAAACAGAAAGACAATGCTTATTGGAAATGGGGATTTGTTGGATAAACAGTAAGTTTGTTTGTTTATTTATTTATTTATTTATTTATTAGGCCGAAGCAGGCAACAAGTGTTGAAAAAAACAAAACAAAACAAAAAACAATTCTGGCCAATCTGTGTGAACAAGTCAGACTTTTTTTTCCCCAAGTGATCCCTCTGGTGTGCATCCTGACAATTTCATTTCAATTTCATTTACACCCTTCTTTAGATTTTTATCCTAAACTTCAATCTTTGTCATCATCTAGACACATTTGTTTGTAAATTTACTTAAATCTGTTCCAACATGTTTTCAGTTATGGTAAAATTTTGGTTTCTATTAAATTCTATTTAGTAGTCTTACAAATCTCACATTCATCATCTGACTGATGTCTGTCATACCTTAATATGACAGACATCAATAAAGAACCGAACTACTTGGCCATTTTTTCATTAATAAAAAATGTTGCAAAATCACATTTATAGAACACACAGCTAAGAATGTCAAAGAGGAAAACGTGTCTAACAAAAATGTTGAAAACTGTGCGAAAAATGTCTACTTCCCATATAATAGTTCTGCCCCCGCATACATTACCAAAAAAATGCAACATTTCAACAACACAATCAAGGGAAGATGGAAAAGCAAACCATCTGTGGTTAAAACAATTCTGTATTCTGTATACATTAAACATACACAATAATAAAACTAGCTGATGCTTAAGAGACAAAAAATAAAGCCAATTCAAGAGAATTGTGTTACTAAGGCCTCTGAGGTGAAAGTGTGTACAGGATCAATAATTTTGCATATTTAAATTGGTAACATTTCCAGAAGTGGCGCAAATGTTGACATTGAAATGGTCTGTGAGTCACTGGTTGCCCTGGTTTAGAATAATGTTTAATTTACAAATGAGGCCACCTATAGGCAGTAACGTTTAGTGACAGTTGAGTTAAAAAAAACGTCCTTCTCACCTTGAGTGTTCTGGAAGTAGTGGCGCCACAGCGGCCTGATTTTGTCCTGACCGCCTACATCCCACACTGTGAAGCTGATGTTCTTGTATTCTACAGTTTCAACGTTAAAACCTGGACAGCAAAAACATTAAAAGAGATAAACAACCAAAATGTACTTGTTATTTAGAGGTTATCTTCATAGCCAAATGACAACAGTTGCATAGATTCTCTGTAATTATCTCTGTAAAAATTAGTGTCACTGTTATGGGTGTATGAAAAACAAGAGCCCCCCCCAAAAAAAAAAAAAAAAAAAAAAAGGGGGGGGGGGCTCTGAAAAGCAAACAGTGAGTAGGCCAGGCATCCATACCAATGGTGGGAATGGTGGTGACTATCTCTCCAAGTTTCAGTTTGTATAAGATGGTTGTTTTTCCAGCAGCATCAAGCCCCACCATAAGAATTCTCATCTCTTTTTTGCCAAATAGGCCCTTGAATAACTGCGCAAATACATTCCCCATGGTGACAAATCTGTTAAAAGAAAAACACAATCAAGAATGTGCTCTACAATACATGGATTTGACATAAATCTGAAATAAATTTTAAATATTTTAAAATATTTAAGAGATTTATTTGCTTTAAATCGCAATAAATGAGATGGTTTATCATTGCATAAAATAAAAAGGCAAAAATATAAGGTATACTCATTTAGTTTGTATTGGTCAAGTAAATTAAAAAGGAGGTTCCCTGCGTTTCCTTTACAACAAAACTCCAGAAACGTGCCAAGACCCTACTAAACCCACTGACGTGTGTACAAATAGCTTGTAGGTTTGTGAGCTAGCCTGGACAAGTGAATCACCGATCAGCCGATAAGGTGGGCCTGTTCCAGCTGCAAACTCTAGGTCGCTCCAAATAAAAGTCAGCGCAAAGGATAACGTTACTATGTGAAGAGTAACAAGACAACATGAGCGCGGCAAACCGATCTAGGCAAAGACCAGGACATTTTAGCAAGACATACGAGTGAATAATAAAGGATTCGTTTGATAGATAATTGACGGAATGCTTCATTCATATGTGCGAGTAGCCGATGTTAGCATTAGCTGCGCCTATCGCTTAAGCCGTCCTGTTAAACTAAGGGCGGATGCTTCAGCTAAACTACGATTAGCTATCTCTAGGACCGCGACACAGTTGGTAAAAATATGGAGTTTATATTGAATTCACCTGATCAATTCATCAAATATTTAATACCAACGCCCTATGGTGACTGTAAATAAAGCGCACCCAAACATTTGTTTGTACCGACATTTTTCGACCTGTACATTACACAGGAACTGTTTTAGCAAGATGCTAACGCCGCTAGCATTAGCTAAATGCCGCGTCACAGCAAAAGGACTACACCGTGACGCTGCGTTAATAAACAAGAAACAATACGCTTCGTGAGAAAAACAACAGCTTGTCATAGTATATCATTTAGAGGAGAGTTAATCATGATCGTGTCGATTATTACCTCTAGAAAAGACAGCTTCTCGATCTTTCCGTTCTCTTTCACTGTCACTCCAAAATGGCGTCTTGCGCATCCAGGGAGACACCGGCGCACGGTAACTTCCCACTATGAAACCGTACCCAATCAGCTCTCCAATAGTATAACAAGAGCCCGCCTCTACATTATTAATAGTCCTATCACAACACTAGATAGTTCCGGGTTGTCCATAGGCACAAAATGTCGAGGAAGTAAGCGGCACACAAGTTGATTCAAGTTTTAGTGCAGTTACAGAGAAATGGTAAAAAACAATGTGGATTTGGAATTTTGTATTAGATCTTATGTATAATATGTATAATAACCAATGGATTAATTATTAGTAATTGTTATGGATTATGATCTTCCTCTGTCAATAAAATTATCATGTCTATTGTCTACTTATTTTGGTGAGCTTCTCAAAATTGCACAGAAGTCATTGGTCCAAAGACTGAATAAATGTTTTATACACTCTTTTTGATTAAGTAGTTGGAAAGTTGTAAAGTAGTCTGTTACTGACCACGTTAATTGCTGAATAAACAAAGTCATCTGGGATCCTTAAAATAGTGATCAATGTGTCCTAAGGCCTGTTGTTCAACATGCGATACAGTCACATGGGCCCTAGGGCATGGATACTCTTTTTACACTTTAATATAAAGAGGTTTTCTGGATATGAGGAGCAAAATATTTTAAAGTTCAAAACTTTGTCCAGATGCCTCCCTCATTGTATAATTTAATAACGACAACAAGGTCAAAGTTCAAGCAGTTTATTATGTAAAAAAGAGGCATATTGAATATTCTACATTGAAACACTGGCCATTTGGGTTTAACCATTCCTACCTACACATTAAAAACTGTTTTTAATGAACAAGGTTAGTGCAAATAACACAAAATATCTAAAATGATTTATTCCCGTAGTTCAAGCTTTCCATCCTTGACTCGCCAACTCCAGCGTTGACATCTGTCTGGGGCAGGAACACAACGCAGCCATAACCCTGATGCTTTTATCTCTTGTTCAAATGAGACCAATTTCCTGTCCAGAGTCTCCAAAGTGAAGGCCTTCTCTGAAATCTAATGGTAATGAACAATGCAACATCAACATTGTTCTTTGCCTGTTGTGGTCTCTAAGTCAATAGGAAGGGGCTTTTCATGAGAACAAATTGTAAGTTTAAACACTGTACCTGATCACTTATTCCTATTGCAACATGTCCCACTTTGACTTGCCGCTGTTCTCGAATCCTCAGACACTGCCCTTGGATGTTCTCAATCCATATGTCAACACCTGTGAGAATATTCAGTTAGAAAAATCAACTGTGATTATCTAGGATTCTATGGGCCAATCAGCCACAAAAAATCCATGATTGCAATCTTACCTTCAAAGCAATAAGAAGCAAACTGATGCGCTGAAGCCATCCACTCCAAGTGTCTGTCTGCCTGACTGTTACAGGAAGAAAAGACTCCAGAGCTGAGGTCATCAGATGAATGATCAGTGTCCTGTTGAGAGATATTTTTAATGTGGATTTATACAAAGACATACATACCTTGATGAATATTGATACGTACATTATCGGATGCATCTATCTGCGATGAGTCTGAGCAGCTAAAGCAGGATGGAGGGTCATCTCTCGGTTCAGGAGAGGGCGGCTGGATTAGATTGCCTAAAGAAATACCTAGAGAGGAAACACATACTAGGTTTATTAACTGGTATAAGTCCACAATCTGGGTTGTTGGGTTCAGTTTTTATAAAGTATTCTTATACAGTTACTAATTACTTGTTAGAAAATGTAATTAGTTACCTCAGTATTAAACTAATGTAATTTAAATATATTTACTGCAGTTAAAGCCCAGTATATATATTTGTTTTGTTAATTAGCCTTTCTGATGCATGTGTTGATAATTTAGTTTTTGTATCCTGAGAACATAATCCCATTACATGAAACCCAACGTAAAGCAAATGTCTTTAAAAATACTATATTAACAAATCTTCACAAAGCTTTAGGACATGCCTAAATATAGTTTAAATCAATTCTCTCAACTGGCTCCTATATTTTCATGCTTCAACTCTTTTCAAAAAGTTTCTGAAGCCAACATAACTGTAAACTGAGCTGACCTTGGCACACTCCTTTTCCAACTTACCATCTCTGAGGTACTCCAGTTCTGCTTCTGATCCCCATGAATTGTTATGCGTCTGTTGGCCTTTTTGAAGCAAAGGAAAAACATCTCTCAGGGCATAAAAGTGCTCTGTCGAAACGTCTGACGACTCTCTTTCTTCGTCATCTTCTTCTGAATCTCCATCTTCTTCCCAACCTCCTTCATAGTCCCTGTCATAATGTAACTGCTTTTTCTCTCTATATTCCTCCTCTCCCATGTAGATATCAACTTCTGAAGAATAAGACCCTGTTTCCCAGTTAATGTCATCTGGTACATTATTGTCTCTTAGGGATTTTGGCTGACTTTCCCATTCCCTAGTAATGGGATCTGTTTCAACATCAGAGTCTTCTTCTGATGTTGAGTCCCATTCACTGCCATTGCTGTCTTCATCCACTGCAATTGTTCTCCAAGGGCTCACCCAGTGCATTGTGGGTGATAAGAAGGGAGCCGTTGGTTTCTTGGACGTGATGGAAATCACAGGCAACAAAGAGCTGGCATTGTCATTGTTCTGTTTCTTTGAAGGATAAAGTTTTTCACAGGCAGTTTTGACAGACCAGGGACTTAAGCCTCCAACTGCAGAATAGAGATGTCCACTTTGCAATGCAGCTATAAAACTGAAATAGCACTATATTTTAATGTTTGGTACCTGCTCTAAGGGCCTTTGTGGTTTTTCTCCGGAGCTTTTTTGCAGAGGCTCGTTTGTCAGGATCCTTTTTCAGTCCAGCCCTGAACACTTTGGCTGTGAAATTATTACAGTTGGATGGTACTTCCCACAATGGTGGAGGCTCATTGACAATCTGCAATGCAACAATATCTTTCATATTTGATCTCATTATGTAAAGTGACACTCAACATCAGAGAAGATGTTTACCTGTAAACACAGTGGATGGGAGTAGTAGCGTATCCACGGCTGACAGCCATTGAGCATGTGCAATAACATACAACAGCTGCTCCAAACATCTGCCTTGGCACATAGCAGGTCTCCTTTGGCCACCTCAGGTGCCATATGGGTTTCTGTGCCCGCAAAAGCAGATCCTGTGGCGAGGAACAAGAACAACAGGCTTAATGTGAGCAACACATCCTACTTTATTTAAGATACTAACTTGTCACCGGGTTAAAAAGGGTTTAAAAAGTGAAATACATTTAAAATCTGCCACAAATGTAATATTTGGCTAATACAAACAATAGCACTTATTATTTTAACATTGTATTTGGATGGATTGCGAATGAGTGTATATGTATTCTAATACAAAAATGCAGATCATGCACTTTTTGTTGCTCACTCCTGAGAATTGACTTACCCCTGAATGCCTTAGTACTCCATCCATTGTCATCTAATGTCTCTGAGAGACCAAAGTCACAAAGGAATGTGTCTGTGCAGTTCGCAGACAGCAGCACATTGTCAACTAGAATAAAATCAACACACATGATTTACAAAGACAGCATGTTTTCATTTGGTGCTCATTATGAAACAGTTGAGTGAGAAATCAGAAGGCTGTCAGTCTGTCACAGGGGGATAATGTCTCTTCTGCCTCTGTGGTGCTGCTCCTTGGTGGTTTAAGTTAATATTTCCAAAAATAGAGCATGGGCACAGTTTATTCTGTTCATCACTGAGATCTAATATGATTAGACTGATTAGACTGACAGTTGCTGGCTGACTGAACCTGCCCACTGTGAGGACAATGGAAGGGCCTGTTTGAAATGAGCCCTCTCCCATTCAATCCTCTCAACTGAGATTAGACTGGGTTTAGGGCGAGGTGTCAGTTTGGGATTAGGTACCATCACCGAGGATGATAGTTGACAGAAGGCCCAGAAGCAAGAGGCTTTACCAGGCTTCCTTTCAGTAGGTACAGCTAATGTTATAAAAATCACTGTCACAGCTGCGTGATGGGGTATGGTCTGTAAAGGCTGAATTTAGAAAACTCAGAATTAATGACAAAGTGAACTGCTGCTAAAAGTACTCAATAGTCATTTACTGTGGCATTGGTAGAAGAAGTTAGAGTAGAATTTTACATTTCACAGTAGTGAGCTCTTTTCAGAACTCCAACATGGCAAACTTATTTATGTGTTACTCATATAAGATATAACTTATACTGATGTTCAACAATGCATTCAAATTTTGACCTTTCACATCCAGATGAAGCACTTTTATATTGTGCAGGTGTTCCAACGCTTCTAGTGTCTGATGCAGGTAATGCAGAGCTAAATCTTCAGGTAGTGCATTCATCTCCTTCAAAAGTTGAGACAAACACCCTGGAATAAAAAATTGTGATATTGAAATGTCTTTCATTCTCATCAGAAGGAAAGTTATTTGCCTAAACACTTACCTGGCTTTAGGTCCATGAAGAGTACAACATGCGGCCCTTCCCTCACAGCCCCAAATAGCTCCACAATACGAGGAGAGTTCTGAGCACTCCATGTGCTCACCTCCCGACTGCTAAAACGACTAAGAGGAATCTAAAATCATAGAAACACAAGACAGGACAGGATATTATAATGACTTTTCATATAGCTTAGTTTTAGGGATTATCTAGTGGGCCTTGGGTGGTGCACATCTGGAATTAACACATGACTCATTTGTTCTTGGCTTACCCTCTTGGCTCCACATGTAAATCCTGTCCTTTTGTCACGAATGGAGAAGACGTCACCATATGAGCCGTTCTGGATGTGCTGAAGAATACAGTATTCCCTTCCCTCCCTGTACTTGGAGCTCCTAGGATGGAGTGCCTGAAGGGAGTTACAGTTAAAAGCATGTCTAGGGACACTTACTGCAAATTAGCCTTAAATGTCAAACACTACAACTATAATTAGTGTGAAAGAATAATGAAACATGCGTGTCCCTTTTAAACAAAGATTTAATAAAAAGAAAAAGACATACTTTATTGTTTTAGGGGAAATGTGAGTAAATGTAACTATTAATAAAAGTTCTTACATTATGAAATATAAGTCCTTCATTGACAAATTTTTTGTGTCCTTGTCCTGGAAAGTCTGCTTCATCACATCTTCAAAGAAAGGTGGAGCAAACATCTTGGGTGTGTGAGTCACCCTCCCTCTTAGCTCATCCAAAACAGTGTCAATTTTTGTCACATCAGCCAAAAAAAAGTTTACACTGTAGGGATTATAGGTGTGGTCAGACATTCCCAGCTGGGTTTGAGCACACCCAGCGGCCCTAGAGAAACTGTCGGAAGAATTTGTTGTACTCTCACTGCTTGACAGGGAGTCAAAATCATCACGACTGAATCCAGATACACCCATGAGGTCGAAGGTTGAGTCTGAGATATTGTTGTTACAAAGTCTTTGACAACAATCCTCAACACAACAAGAGGAGTCTGAGTCGCTTTCATGATTGGATTCAGAGTCCTGCTCAAGGTCACATTCGGAATCACTGTCCTCCCTGCTCTCGCTGCTACAAGTGTCACTTGTGTCTATCAGTCCGTATTGGTCCTCTGATAATGATGCAGCCTCAAGCTTTTCCGCACAAGCACACACTTCTTCACAACTGCAACACCTTGAAGAAACTCCCTCACAAAAACAAGTCAAGCTCAAATCTCCATTGTAAGAGTCTGTAAACTGTGGCGGGGGAGGGATGATATCACACGATGACATCTCTCTGCTCGCTGATCTCAGCCAATCGATTTCTTGCACCCAAAGTCCCTGAATAATTGGACGCTCCTGGCCTTCCTCAGTGCAAATTCTTGTTCTGCTTTTCCGACGTTGCTTCCTCTGGAGGTGGTAGGGTCGAACAGTCAAGTCTTCATCATCTGTGTCACTCTGAGGCATGGTTCCCTTGGCAATTGGCCTGTAAAAGAAAATGCATTAGGACTGTGTCATACTGTGCACCATAGTAAGTTTAATGTCATTATATTCAGGACCTGCCCCACTATGACTCATGGCAACCACAAGGTGTCACTAAAGCCCTATAACATCCCCCAGAATTACCTCGAGCTCATGTATTTTAAGAAGTGTTACATACCTGTGCTTTCGGAGCAGCTGAGATCTTAAGTAAGGGAGTTGAGTGTTGGGGGTAGGACTGAACTCCTGAAAGTCTTCACCTGAAATAGAGACATTATTATTTTCCACTGTATTACAAACAAAAAATGTATATACATAAAAACAAAACTGTAACCACTGGGTTTTGTTAAAGGCTGCATTTACACAATACAGACATGTGGTGGTGAGATATATAATAACACATTAACATTGATGTTTAGGACAATGACCAATAATTGTGTCATTGTGCCTATTACCATGTGCCATAGATATAGAAACAGCTATACATTAACCAGTTCAAATATATGAGTGAATACAAGATAAAACTAACCAAACCTATAAACTTTACACAAATCAGTAATACTTGGCCAATTTAGCTTCTCATGAATTCCAAGTTTGTAATTTCTATTTAAACATAAATTAGCCCTAAATGCCAATCTTGAGCCATATGCTAAGAAATTGTCTTGCCCCATTTACTTTAATTTATTCTTCATTTGTTCCACAAACTCACGCTCAGCCTGTGCCACTATGGAGACAGGAGGAATCTCCTCAAACGCTCTGGGTCCCACGTGTTTGGCAGTGCCGTGCTCCATCACTCGGTTTAGATGTGGGGAAATAGCTTGGACCAGAGAGTCCTTTTCCTCTTCGCAGGCCTGACTGTCATCCTTCCCGAGAAACGAGATCTCAGTTTCCCCGGTCACTATGATGAATGGTGTGTTGGACTCAAACATCCTGGGTATAGCCATTTTACTGAAATAGAAAAAGCCAAAGCTACATTAAAAATTTGAAAACTTTTACATATTTATCTAAAGGAGCAACACAAAAACATGCAAGTTGATTTCAGTAGAGTTTATTTCCACAGCACAGATCCAGATGCCCCCTTTAATGCTAACTACATGTAAATTAAAGGGTACTGGCATTTGGCATGGCTGGGTGTCAATGAAGCCACCAATACCGACAGTGGCGAGTAAAAATAGCAAGCAGAGCTTTGGCACGCAGTGAACTAGCTGCATGCCTTCCACTGGGCCGGCCAGCTGTCAGAGTTTCTCTTCTTCAGGACTCGCCATGTTGACAGAGAATTCTGAAGGATCAAAACACACACACACACACTTCCCACCCTTAGAGACTTGAAGTCCTCGTGCAGAGTGTGAGCGGATGAATAGAAAGCAAATGTAAAGCAGCCCTCATTGATAATGTACTTATTACACAGTTTTACAGTTATTGGGGCACTGTGGTCATTTTAAATCAATGTAATAGGTACACTTCCTGTCCTCTAAACTCACTTTGATAGCTAGCATGGCCTCTTTAGACAGTAGCCGGGGTGACTGAAACGCTGCACAGACAGTGTGTGTGTTACCTGAAGTGTATCATGAGACTCTCCTCTTCTGTCTCAGGTTCAGGTGTAAACCCACGACGAGATGAGCCTGTAGAAAGAGCACACCTTAATGTTCTTCCTGTAGCCTGTCTGGGTCAGTGTCATGTGTATACTCCTGTCCATGTAGAACCTACCGGCTTTTCTGCCCACGCAGCCTCCTGTGATTGGTCGACCACGTATGAGTTATGATCTCTGACAACTCAGGCACACCCACACAATATCCATGCCGACTTCCAACCTCTAAATATTTGGATGGATACTGTGTGTGCCCTCGGTGACACCCCCGGCCAATCAGGTCGGTTATCAAAATAAATTGTTTAGCTATATTCACCTTAACTTAATAGTACTCTTGTGTATTCAATTAAAGCATAAAGTGAATTTTGGACTAGTCTTGGCTTTGTCTTTGTTCAGTTCTTATGTTCTGGTTTAAAAAAATAATTTGGTTTTATCCTAATTTATACCTTGGCTTAAAGACAAAGATAAACAAAAACAAAGCATTTATATTGTGTTGTAATAAACCTTATAGCCACACTAGGTAACTTTTTACCAGAAAATGTAAAGCCTCATTAAAATATGTAGTTTCAGTGTCATTGTGTATAATATTATAGTCTACATTTAAACACCAATACCTACATGAAAAAGAAATGTAGCCTGCTTATTTGCCTTGTTGTCCCTGGTGATTGGCACACATCCATACATGTATCCGTCCAGCTCTCAAACATTTGCTGTCCCAAATACAGATGACTGGAATCCATACATTCCTATGGGAATTAAGAAAATACCAGAAGAGGGAGTGTTAGAGCACTGTGAGATTTAAGAGTATAGAGAAGAGTCTTTCCCTGGCAACATGTGAATGAATGGGATCAATGGCCGGCCAATAGAGAGGCAGCGGAGGAAGTTTACTTTCATGTCTAAGGGTTTTTGTCACTCGGCCGTGTGTGCTGTTGATAGGTCAAGACGGCTATACTTAGAGCTGGAAAGCCTCTAAAATTGCTTGGAGTGTGTCTAATTGACTAATCAAAAATATTTAGAGTATCTTTGGCCAATTAACTCAAAAACAAGGAAATTCAACACTTAAACAGTGATTGTATAGCTCTGGTTTTGGTTAAGAGACAGAAGGGTACATTAGTGTGTGATAAGGGCTCTGTAAAGATCCAGTCTACAATAACAATGGGGCCACACAATAGAAAAGTAGTTGACCTCCTTTACAACTGAGGCTCCATCTGTTCATTGTTTTCACACTATTCAAATCCCTTTTGGCCAGCAGAGGGCACTTGGACTAGAGCTGGTCTGTTTGGGCTGAGCTGTAAGGACTGCCAGGCTGACAGTTAAGTGGGCCGGCAGTTGTGTCCATGCTGGCTTGGACCTCAGCTTTGCTATCTTGTATTTACTCGGGTTGTCATAACAACTTTCTGATGACGAGGAACTGAGAGGCGGGGGGTTGAGTAAGAGGATATGGACACAAGAAGCCAGAGGAAGTGCATTCAGGTTTGAACAACCAGCAAAAAGCAGAGATGATCTCACTCACTGGGATCATTCATAACAATGACAACCAGCTTATTTTAAATAACTTTATTTCACAAATATTCAGTCCTTTCCTTCAGAAAAATCTTTCAAAATGATGGAAAATGTAACAATAAATTTAGTTTAACTGAAATCTTAAACCGCGTGAATGGTTGTTGATCCCGAGGAGGAAGTGTTTATGACCAGTGGAGTGCTTGTCTCTAGTGAATGCTATGAAAGAACAATCCACATTTCACAGTTAATGACCAACAATGGATCTAGAACACTGGAAAAATCTTGCAGAATTGTTATCCAACAACAAAAACACTAATAATGTTGTGTTCTGAGCCTCAAATTAGAAGTTAATGTCACTGAAGAATTAAAAACCCCAAAGCAGAAAGGAAGACTGCCTTGGCACACATTCCTGCTCAGCATTGTCTCAGAACCTGTGTTTATAATTCTCTGCCAACGCTGCACAGCCAGCCTTTGTTTTCTCATGACAGCATGTACTTGGCTTTCATTTTTTTTGGCTGATGTTAAAAACATCTCGACTATGCGGTCCAAAAAACAGCACATTTATATTCCATGTGAACTGTAGCAAGAAGAGAATGACCAGCCAGTACCTCTTCAGGAGTGAATAAAATGTCTCAAGCTGTCCTGTAGTCATTCAGTAATAATTAGACTGAAATACATATTTGTATGCATATTTGAAGTGTAATCATTAAATCAAATAACCCCAAAAGCCACACTGGGCAAATTCAAGAACAAAGAAATGGTTTGCCTTCCCCAAATGTGACAAAAAGACCCATTATCTATCTTTAAGCGTAAATCAAGTCATTCCTTCCCCAGAAAGCAGAAACTACATTCATTTTTCATTTTAGGGGAATGGCAGAATGTGGGCAACTTGTTTTCTAAAATAATGACCAAGAGACAAGCAAACAAAACAATGAAACTGATGGACCTGTACCTAAGACTCTAATGAAATATTTCCATTTCTCTCTCCAGCTGCATCTTATTTCCATTTGCCGTTATTTTTTATGACGCAAGAGTAATGTGCACTTGTCATATGGCAATTCTCAAGAAATGTGGTTAGGACAGTTGATTTCAACCTTTTAAAAAATAAAATAATAAAAATAAACCTACACCAGTAGCCAAGGAGCTTCAAGTTAAAGCCAAATCTTCACAACTAACACCCAACATGCTCTTAATTGCAACCCATTCAAGAACTACTTCCAAAGTCAAGCCTGCGTTTTTCCAGACAAAATTTACATAATAAAAAGGACAAAAAGGTCAATGCACTACTTGTGTGATTTATAGTCCATGGGGGACCAAGTCTTTTCTCCTATCCTGAAAGAAATAGTCCCAAGTAGGCTGCGCCTGCTGGATGCATCCTCCAGTTGTCAGGTCACATGAGAATCCCGCAGGACAGCAATGCTTCAAGTCAGCACAACATACAGCCTACAAAGAATCACAAATTTAAATATTAAATAATGTTGTCAGCGCACATTTTCATTTATAATGCGCAAGACAAACATTTCAGGACAAGATAAACAAGAGGTGATTTTCAAAATCAAATAGATGATATGAGCCTACCCTGGACGAGGGACAGCAGGCCCACTCTGTGGCAGAGGTCTGACAGCACGTGTCTTGCTTTGGGCAGCGAAAGTCCCCCGTGCCGTCACATGGTACGTCCGCATCACCCTCGATGTCCCTACGAGTCGATGGTACAACTTTGTGCTGAGAAACAGAGAAGGCTAATGCACTGTGGCTTTTTTTCTGACATGTTCCCGTTTGCATGTGGCAGGTGTAGCTTTGGGGGCAGCAGTGTTTGTGGTCCTCGCAACAAACAGCCTAAAGAGAAAAAAATAAAAAAAATTAAAAAAAAAAGTTTAGTTAGTGAGTTATATAGCCATATACTATACCAATATACGTATTATGTACACTCAAGTTTGGTTAATAGTGAAATTCAATGCTTAATAAAAAAATAAAATTACTTATACATGCTTTAATTTAAGTAAAAAGACTCAAACGTAGTAATCACACCTTAACAAGAGGACAGCAGCCCCAAGCCCCTGTTGGCAGCCTACAGCAGGTTGTTCCTGTAGCACAGCTGCTTTTGTCGTCACACTTAACATCTGATACAGAGTCGGTCTCTGTGAAAGCACTCAGTTTGGTGAACCAAGGTATAACATGAGGCCCTTTGGAGCAAGAGGATTTGTGGGGTTCACAGGTGTGACCTTGGGGGCAGCAGTGATTGCCATCATTGCAGCAAATTGCCTAAAAAACAAAAAACAAGAAAAAAGGAAACAAACTTAATATATACGTACATAGTGCATTGTGAGGCTGTGAAGTCACGATGTACAGACCTCTGGTAAAGGACAGCAGCCCCATTTGAGAGTGTTCTTCATGAAGCAGCAGGTTGTGCCCCTGGGGCAACTGGTGTGGGGGTCGCACATGATCCGGGCTGGATGAGACCGACTGGACATGGTCTGGATGGTCGGTATCTTCTGCACCCACTGCAAGCTGAGGTCCCCAGGTTTGTCACATGTCTGCTCAGCCACATTACACTTATAGCCTTTAGGGCAGCAGTGTTCATGATCATTACAGCACACAGCCTGGAAAATACACAAAGGAGGTGTCTCAACAGAAAGGAGTTACTACAGTTTTCCAGGACTTTAAAGGCATTATCAATCATGACCCACAAAATTAGAAAAATAATATAAATAAAAAGACCAAATAAAAGGCTAAAAAATGTTATCAAAATTCAAGATCAAAAACATGGCCAGAATAAGAACAAACAAAAACAAAACAAGAAATTGAGCTTAAATCACAACATATTCTTACCAACATATTTTGGCAGCGTTATCAGTTATTAAACATAGTTTTCCAGAGCAAAAAAAAATACTTTCCCTCCTTTTCCATTTGTCATGACATTTGCATAACAAAAAATAAAATAAAAATTAAAAAAATTTGTAAAATGTTGATACTGACCTGGGGTAAGGGACAGCACGCCCACTGTCCAGAATTCTTCTTGCAGCAGGTGGTGCCACCTGGACACATGGTTTGCTTGTCACATTTCTCATCCTCTGCCTTCAAGGTCAGAGCAGGCACCTTTTCTACCCAAGGTAGGGACGACCTAAAACTAGACGGGTCGTCACAGGTCTGGGCTGCTAGGTTGCATACTGTGCCGTGAGGGCAGCAGTGAAGGTGGTCGTCACAGCATACTGCCTGGAAAGCAAAGGAAGACGGTAAATTCTAAACGTTGCTCTGAAACACTGAAGTGTTTGGGACACAAAAAAAACATTATTCAAAGCACATACATTTAACTAAATTTAATTAATTTAACTGGAGTAAGGTGCAGCTTATTAATGACATAAATAAAGATGAACATAATAGATTTCTATGGTATCCAAATATTATACACATCAGATCATACCTAATATACTAAGAGCATGTCGTAATTATGCATATGAAAGACTCACTTTGGGCAGAGGGCAACAGGACCAGTCTCCAGTGGTAGTCTTGCAGCATGTGGACTGTCCTGAACATGACGTTGTGTTATCGCATTTAGTGTCATCTGTCCCCAAGTTAAAGACTGGAAGTTTGCCAACCAAGGGCATCACAGAATTCCCAGTGGAACTATCACATGTGGAGGCTTTCAAATTACAAATGGTGCCACGTGGACAGCAATGCAGGTGGTCCTCACAGCACACAGCCTATGATGAGGAGAAACCATGTGGTGGTGAGAACAGAATCCTAGTGACACCAAGAAGCTGGTGTGAAGTTAATAAAAAGGGAAAATGAGACAGAAGCATATTGATAATCGCTTGTGGATTAAATCATGTTTATGTTGCTGCTCACAACAGAACAGTAAAATCAAAAAGAGTAATTTTACAGGTATTACACCATTTTTTCAGGCTAAAGGCCACTGGGTGTTAGTGGCACATTGCTGCAGACAATAAAATGAATCATGAGTGTATATATATCAGGCCTTATCTAAAATTGTTGTGACAGAGAATCAAACACAATCCGTCTGCTGGTCACAAAGGCAAATCCACTACAGACTGGTACCTCAGGAAGAGGACAACAGCCCAAGTCGCCTGTTGATGTTCGACAGCAGGTCTGTCCATCTTCACAGGCCACAGTATCATCACAGGGAACATTGTTCACTGTAAGGAGAAAAGAGAACAATATTGTTAGTTTTGTGAAAATTGTAAAAAAAAACGAACAACACTCTTTAAAAAGTTTGCTGTTAGAAAAATAGTGGATTAGGTCAAAACTATATGTTTTGTACTTTTACTCTGCGTGTGGACAGTTTTTGTCACAAGAGCAGAAATTTTAATGGCCACGGACGTGTCTCCAATAGGCGATTTACACATGCTGTGGGCCAAGTCACACTGTGTTCCTGCAGGACAGCAATGGATGTGGTCTTCACAACACACCGCCTAAAAAAACAAACAAAAAAAAAAAAATAGAAATAACACAAAGCTAACCGTCAATGGTAATGAAAGGATGAGTCATTACTTCTTATTCCCTCTTCAGCAACAGCAAGTGTCATCCTGGCCATGTTAAATGTGTATCCGTTAAACCGGCGTGCAGTGAATTGAGAAGCAATGTATAACTTTCAATGAGGACATAAACACACTACTCACATCAGGCATAGGACAGCAGCCATATGTTCCGCTGGTCATCGAGCAGCATGTCGTCCCGTCAGGACAGAATGATATTTGGTCTGGACACTGAACTAAACAGATGGAGGGAACAAACCTGCATTAATTTTAGATTTACAAGAAAAACGTAACTGAAGTGGCTCAACATAATAAAAAGACAATTAACCTGTTTAGTTCAAATGTAAAATGGAATAAAACTGCTTACTGTCATTAGGGGCTGCTGCGATCTTCTTTAACATCGGCAGTAGTGTCTTATCAGAGCTGCAGACTCCTTTCCCGAGGTCACATATTGTGTTGCTGGGGCAACAGTGGAGATGATCACTGCAGCATGTGGCCTGTGTGTGTAATAAATATATATTATATATATAAATAATTCAATAGGTCAACAACCAAGTAAATTAATTAAAGCAGTACTTTTTAATATAGTTGGCACAAACATAAAACATGTTTTGCTTCAACTCTTTTTTTACATTAATTAACAGAGAAGTAAAAATTGGTTAAAACAAGTGAACATTAAAACTATTTTTACATACATTTGGGTAGGGACAGCAGCCATAATCTCCACTGGTAAGCAAGCAGCATGTATAACTGTCTGGACAGCTGCTCCTTCCACCAGGACATGTCACTGAGCCCACATGAGAACCTGCAAGGAACCCATTTAAGAACCACACAAGAGCAGACAACCATAAGGAGAATAAACAGAAATAAGTTAAATGTTTGGACTTTGTAATGAATAGCTACTTCCCCTATGATCATAAATGTTTTATGTGTTTATGTTTAAAAAAAAAAAAAAAAAAAAAAAAAAAGGAAGTCCCCACCTGGTTTTTTCTGCTTCCTTTTAGCAAGCAACTTCTTAAACATGGGGTAAGACTCTGATGCGGAGGATATGCATTTTGAGTGGACAAGATCACACTGTGTTCCCTCAGGGCAACAATGGCGTTTGTCCTCACAACACACGGCCTATTACCAGACATAATTTACATTAGCGTTTTATAAGAATCACATTTTTTCACTTCTGCATGGATGAAAATGACACTAAAGACATGAGTTACGCTTTGCAATTACTTAATGTGGAAACAGGCTTTTACAAAGTGGGCTCGTGAGTGTTACCTTAGCTAACGGACAGCAACCCCAAGTGCTGTCCGGGAGCTGGCAGCAAGTGGTGTCTTCCGGACATTCGGACTCCTTGTCGGGACAAAGGACTGCCTTTACTGTTGCCGCCATCTAGGACCATCACAGAACATGCATATTGAAAATAAATTGGAAAAAAAATAACAAAAGAGGAAACAGATAACCTAAAAGCATGATGAGGAACTGACAACACAAATTCAGTAGAATATACAGTTTTGTAGGAATTATTACACTAAATCACTTACATCACTTACACTAAAATTGTGTAAAGTCTAAAAGGTTAAAGACAATTAATTTTCAGTAAAATATATATTTTTTTCCCAAACAAACCCATTTTATAGGAAGGCGCTTCATCCAAGGCAGGGACACTGTCTTATTTACACATTTTGCATGGACTAGATCACAAACAGTCCCTTCAAAGCAACAATGTAGGTGATCCGAACAGCATTCAGCCTAGAAATAAATAAATAAATAAATACAGAAAACATTTTAAAACAGAGTAGGTCTGCAATTTAACTCTTTCATTCAGATTATAAAAAAAGAGATGATTGCAGCAGCTCACATTAGGCAACGGGCAGCATCCGTATCCACCCTCTGTGTTCTTGCAGCAGGTGTTTCTGTCCTCACACAGGCCTCCATCTGGACAAACCAGCGCTGTGCTCAGACTTATTAAAGCCACGAACAAGAAGCCCATCTGCAAAGTCTAAAGCACAAAGACTTCCTTATCTTAATGGTTTCTATCTTTCAGTTCTGTTTAAAAACATTTACTGAAAGTGATGTGTGCTAATAAAAGTGTCTGGGGCCCAGCTTGCGGAATCCCAGTTGATTGTCAGGATTTCCACACAAAAATAAACAATGAAAGTTTCTGTAAGGCTCATGTTCTACTATGAATATATGTTGGATGTTATTAGCGAAGTCAAAAAATGTGGTGTTAAGTTTAAGGTTAAGGTAATCCAACTGATGGCAGCTTTTTTGAGCCAACAAGATGGTAAAGACTGATAATGTCTGCTTTACCAGCTTAATAAGTAACTAAAACAACTGTGTAACCATAGCCCTTACACTCAAGTACATGTAATACATGTATTTAAAATGTCAGTTCACGAGGTAAATCTTACCTCCATTATGAGCTGGCTGCTTGTCAGGGTGGCAGAAAATTCAGTTTTTGTACCAAACAGGACAACAAACCATTTCCCCTATTCTTAAAAAAAAAGAAAGAAAAATCAATAAACATTATAAATAGGTTAAAACTATTGTCTATGTATATCTCAAGTACAAATGCAGATATGGAAGTGAGAACTGCTGATAACGGGTCATTTGTAAAACTAAAATTAGCGTATGCAAAGGAGAGGCTGTAAAGTTAGCTTAGCTGCTATACGCTAACAATACCTTTTAGCTTTGAATGATATCCGCAACAGTTGTGTTAGCAACATCTTTTCTTACCTCGTTCTTCTGATAAATTGTGTTCAATTTGACACATTTAAGTCCATTGCGTGGGTTAAAACGCGCAGCTGAGCGACAGTGTTGTTTGAAGCTTGCCTTAAGACAAAATCGGTCAAATTTCTGTAATCACATGATACACTCCGTCACGTGACTCAAATGTTTCTTTAAAGAGATAGAGCAGCTAAAACAATCAACGCCTTCAATATATGATAACAAGGCACTTTCTTCTCTTATTTGTTTTTTTACATAAATATAGAACTGTGCATTTAAAGAATTAAATAAAGGGGTATTTACATTTACATTTAGCAGATGCTTTTATCCAAAGCGACTTAGATCACCAGTGTTACATTTTACAGTTGCTGCTTTCATTTAAAGCAACGTACATTAAGGTTTCATTTACCAGTGTTACAGCTGGAACACCAATAGAGGCAAGAACATAATATGGAGTATGCACTGAAATATTGTATCTGTAGGTCTTTGGTGTTTGAACTTAATAATCCAGCAGCTACTATACTATGTAAAAAATGCAGCTTGACAAATGTACCTGGACTGTGAGAACAAATTTATTTCTATTTTATCTCAGGTACAGAAAGAATCAATGTACAGTTTACAAACAACTGGCCAGGTTTTTGAAGCAAATGACATACTGCACAGCATGACAGCCTACACTTCAATCCCCAGGACCCTCGTGAGCAAAGTACATAGGAAAACAACAGGTTTACAAACAATTTATTTGTCCCCTTAGATATAGCTCCAGCAGAACTCATAAACTTGATTGAATGCTTTCAAGAAACACACAATTACAAAACTCAATCTACATGAAATCTCTTTCTTTCCATGTAAATTAAAAACAGTCAAGGAAAGTCACAATTGCACAACTCATTAAAATGCCACATCTGATCCAAAAGGTACATATACAGAAGTGGACACAATGATTAGTTCATGGTGGTGTTAACCTTCACTTAGAAATAACTCATTTTCAGTTTGTAGTGTAGGCTACTGACACAGGCTTATGAACAGCAAGCATATGGTGAAAAGGACTGACAAATAGTGAATTTTATACAGCTTTTATGATTTCCAAGGCTCTCAGAAATGTCCTCAGTAACAGTTTATAAATGTGTCTACACTTGCCAGCTTTAACCAGTTGACTCTTTCACAGTTGCTGATGTGTCACAGGCAGTGGTGATGCTAGCGGGAGCGTGTTGGTCAGTATGTTATTGTTGTAAACATTTACGACCGGAAGTGAATTTTGTTAGGACTGAGTTAAGGAAAAATTCAGTGTATGTTCATAGAAGTTCATTTGGCAAATCAGTGCCTCAGCGCATGACATTTTGTGCCAAATACATTGGATTGTTTCCAAAAAAAGTCTCATTAAAAACCACCCTATTCTACATTTTACAGAACATGCATTGTTTACGCGTAAAATCTCGGCTAGTTCATGTTTGTAGCATTTACAAGTTTGGTGAAAAAGAGGTTAGATACAAGAAATTAAGATATTCAAGGACATAATAATTCCCACAGGAAAAGACATTTTTGTTCTCATTTTTTGCAGGCATGCTCCCCAAAGTGAAATGTTCCCCTTAATGCAGTGTGCTTATTAATAGTTTAGCTTAGGAGACAGTAACTGCATTTTTTGAAAAGGGACCTGCATGCCTATCACTAAATCGTTTGTGAAAGAAGGCACTTACAGGAGAGAAGTGGTACAGGTCCTGTCTTATAAAACAACCCCTGTAAATCTCAGCAGGATATCAAAAGGTTAAGTCTTCAAGTAAGGGATGGTTATTTTGTTACACTTGACTACATTTCTTGGCTAAAAGGAGTTGTCTTACACAGGAGCCTCAAGAACTGTTGGGGCTTTTGGGCGCCTTCTGTTTATTTCATACATTCATATTCATGCAACCTTCCAATTAAATAGTCTCTGTAAATCCCTATTTACACAACAAAAATTCACCAGGAAGTCTATGTCAGGCAAAACTCTCAAGAATAGGAGAAAGGCAAATATTCATTCTTATTTTGGCAAAACGGTAGTTCACTTAAACTAGACAGAATAAGATGTCTGAAAAGAACATGATGGCTTCAAATGATTCTTATATGAAGAAGCAAGTACAGTATATGAACACAGTACAGAAGGAAAACAAGTACATCCCTGAAGGAGCAAAACCGTTTGCATTATCCATTGACAGGGTTTCATCATATTTTACATTGGAAAATCAAGATTCAGTATAATTAGCAGGTAGTTTCCCACATATTTAGGTTGTATTTCACAATAAAACTATTTCTAGTTAAAGTTAGGATAGAATAAGTGTTTCAATAGAAAATGCCATCGACTTCCAAATACTTCTATATCCATCAATTAGCAAATCATAAGTAAGTGCTTTTCTCTTATATTTTGCTCTAAAATGGCTATTTCCACAGTCAATGGCTCAGACAATGGTTCAGTGGTATATTAAGTTGGCAACATTCACAATAAACATCAGTCTACAATAGATAACCTCACTGAAAAGCAATGAAACAAATCGACAGTGAGACTACAAGAGTACTCAGAAAGTGCAAAAGCACCTCACCAGAAACACAAAGGTTCAAACAACAACCTGGTAATGGACTAGTGAAACATGGTTGTGCTTTTTGTGATCTCCCGCAGTGAAAACAGCATCCTTTTTTCTTGTGTGAAGTGGAAAAATCCCCCTTAAAACGCTTAATAAAGGTCCAGTGTTCTTTTCAAAAAGCTTCTACTTCCTCGGGTGGAAGACCATCAGAGGCCTGTCTTCAATTTTCTGCCACGGGCTCTTCTTGTTCTCATCTTTGTCATCAGGATCATCCTCTGGGCTGGTCATTGAGTCGCGCCGATTCTCGCTGTTACTGCTGCGACTGCTGTTGCCTCGGCTACGACCCCTTCTGGTGACGGTGGATCCTCGGGACGACGGGCCATCGTCCAACAGAGGGGTGAGCGAATTTTCCTCAGGTGACACAGGACGTCCCTCACTGCTGCTGGGCTCGCTGTGGTCTGGATACGCTAGCTTTGAATAATTCTTCCCTCCACTGCCAGTGGCACTGTGTCCCTTGCGTGCACCTGATCCCCAGCGCTCATCTTTTCCTTTCCGATTTGCTGCCAATTTTCGTTCTTGGGCTTCCAAAGGGGGTTCAAGGTTGATATCTCTTGGAGCGTTGCTGGGACCACCAAAACCACTTCCACTGAGGTCATTACTGATATCAATATAGGAGTGGCGCACATGAGCATTGGCCCGTCCATCTAGAGAGATGAACCACGCTCTTGGATGCTGTTTTACACCAAGTTCCAGGAGTTTCTTCTCAGTGAGAGCTTGTAGTTCTCCGTTCATCTGGGCCATAGTGGAGTCATTGAAAAGCACGGGAATGGTCACAGGCCCACCGGATGAGTCGGACGCCCAACTTGGTTCCTCTGAATCATCGCCTTGAGATCCACTTTGCTGCTGCCCTTGCTTCTGACCATGGTGATGGTGTTGTTGCCCCATTTGACCAATATCTTTGTCTTGTTCCTTCTGATCTTTCCCATCTTTACTGGTAAACTCTGAAGGCAGACGCATGTAGTGGGCTGGGATGACCAGAGTTGGCACCATGCTCCGGTACATGTTCTCTTTCATTTGGTCAATGGAGCTGCAGAAGATTATCTGACCTGGCTGGGTGTTGAGTGAAGTTGGTCTGGCAAGGCTGTCTGCAGCTGCTGCTGAATAATCTGGAGGTTTGTCCGACTGGCTTGGCACATAACCCTGAAAACGAGGCGGGGAAGGCGGATCTGAAGAGTATCCTCGATTGTCGTTGGCATTGTGGTGACGGTTGTAGTCTTCATGAAGCAAAGGGTTGTCCAGGTTGTTAGTCTCAGTGGCACGTGTGACCTTCATCGGAAAGCTTTCACCTCTTTGACAGCTAGATATGTTTTTTCCTTTCGAGTTTCTTAGCATGTGAGCAGGAACATGCTTGGTTAGGTCTTCCCTTGAGTTGTGGTAATCACGAGGTGGGGACAACTCTGATTTGTCATTAGCAGCTCCAGATTCTACATGGCCACCACAGATTAGATTTAAACGTGAGGTGGATGTACCCTGGTCTTTTTTGGCACTGTTCAGATTGGATGCATGGGGTTTGCCTTGTTGACGACGAGGTTTCAAACACTTCCTCCTAGAAAATAAGTACATACTATAGATCAGGAAAAGTGGAATTTTTTTATTACTAATTTACAAATACATTTTAAAATGTTTGTCATATTTGAGTAACCCCATTTCATCTCTGTCATTTAGTACATCTTTAGTATTGGATTTGAGTAAGACCTGCGCCTACGCTCCCCACACCTGCAGTAGTAGAGCAGCACACAGAGCAAGATGAGCACAAGAAGAGCCAGTGAACCTAGGATGGACAGCAGGAACAGGGTGTGGTATGTTGTAATATCTCTAAAGCCTGGGGGGGGGAAACCCAATCCTGAAAGACAATTAACAGAGATGTAATTCAAATCTTACATTACTGTTTTACATACTAATACTGACAATCACATGGAAATTGTACAGGATCAAAATAGATTATCAAATAAAAAATGGAACATCAGTTTTTAGCTACAAAAGTGGAAGTGTTAGGATATAGAGGTAGCACCTGAAGATGTCGGGAAGGCTGCTAACCAGTAGCCCATTTGGGGAACCACAATATTCCACACAAACTGAGAGCCATCCTTTTTGATATAGCCTGTCCCATTTCGGACCCATAAACCTAGAAAATGTAAAGTAATATAATAATACAAATATAAGTAATATAATCATATAATAAAAATTGCAGAGCCATTGTTTGAACTATTAGCACTTATGAAGTGCTAATAGTGCCCCTGTGTATTTACCTGTCTTAGGCTGATACAGCCAACTCGGTACACTTGTGGCCATCCTGTTGCGCGTGTCAGAAGGAAGAGGTACAGAGACGTGGATCGGATCTGAGACTTGAATTGGACTCCCATCTTTGTCCAAAAGCTCAATGCTGACCACTGCTAGTGCTGTCAGTTCTGTCCAACCTATTTCTGCACCTGAAGAAACAAAACTATATTATACATAAGATGTATAAGACACGTGTGTCTGTGAAGGCAACAGTGTTACTGGCCTCTGCAAGATTTAATTTTGCATCCAGCATTACACTGTCCAGCACAGCCAGAAATCTGGGAGTGGTTTTGAATGATCAGCTAAACTTCACAAGTCATGTTCCCAGCACCACCAGGTCCTGTAGATTCATCCTCTACATCATTAGGAAAATTAGACCTTTCCAATCAGAGCACTCTACGCAAATCCTAGTCCAGGCTCTTGTCTTGTCCAAACTGGATTATTGCAATGCTCTACTGGTTTTCCTGTCTGCACAACCTAACCTCTGCAGCAGATCCAGAAGACAAGAATGGTCTTCAATGAGCCAAGTAACTCCTCTCTTCATTAGGTTACACTTGTAACTTGTAGCTTGTAACAATCTTGGCCTACAAGACCACCACTGGTTCTGCACCCTCATATCTTCACTCACTAATACAGACCTATGTTCCTACCAGATGCTTGCGCTTTGTTTTCCTCATTTGTAAGTCACTTTGTTTTTCTCATTTGTAAGTCAATTTGAATTAAAGCATCTGCTAAATGACTAGATGTAAATGTAACTGTAACTCAAATGTCTTTAGTTTAAAACATCTGCTGCAGATGCAAACCTGAGCTGTTGGTCTCTTGTCCCAGGAGAAATGGGAAGCCCCCTACTTCATATTGGCTCCTGGCAGTTGTCAGTGCCGCAGAGAGAGTGGTGTAGTTGGAGATGGGTGGCAGCTGTAGGGACTTCCTCTGGAGCTGTACCAGCGGCTGGTTACGAGCTCCTGAAACAGAGACACCCACATGCCCAGCATGTTTACTGTATCCTTATTCAGTTTGTGACAGATATGTTTTTGAGGTGAATTTGTAAAAATGGCAACAGTACTGTGCCGATATTATTGCTATGGTGAGGCAGCAAATAACACAGGGTCATCCAAATGTTTAACAAAATCTATGGAAACACAGACACAAACACAAAGAGAAGGGTGTGAAAATATCTTTAGGCTTAGCTGGAGTCAAACTAATTTTAACTGTGATGAAAGACAAGCACGGCAAACTGACGTCCCTAGAGGAATAAAAAATATAAGTTTGAATTGTTTAACCTCCAGATGAACTGTGTTTTTCTTTTACCTGGTGAGCCAGACAGCACTTGAAGGACGTCATCATACAGAATAAGGGTTCCTGGTCTCTGGACTAGCAGGTACAGGCTGACAGATGCATACACTAAAAAAAGAGTGCCTTTCAGATTAACACAGCACAACTCCAGGTGATGCTAAAATAAGGCTCAAATACAGCAAAACAAACAAGTGAAACAATCTCACACTGTGCAGATTTAGACATGTCAAGCAGTTAAGACCTGCTAAATGTGTTCTTGTTGTGGGAGCTTTTCCTTTTCCTTTGACTTACATGGGATGCGGCTGGAGTGCCATGGCACGGAGTTGGTGACATAATCCCGTTTAGATGCAGTAATGATGACCCATGTTCCCGCACGGTATGAAAAGCTGACTCTCAGAACGCCATCACTTCCTGCTTTACCGGACGCCAATATGGTCTGATTTCCATGGACGTCCACTTGAGCATCGGCCAAAGGTGATAAGTCACTGTTGTCAAAGACCTGGACTTTGATTTGCACCTCTGTAACACAAAACATCAACAGATTATTAATGCTGTCTCATAACATATGTGAAGTGGGCTGTGACATTTTGAAGTACTACACTTTTATAGTCCTGAACGTTGACTAAGTTCCAACCAGCAATTTGTCAAGCCACCCTTAGCTGTCTTTCAAGGACTGCATTACTATGCAAAGCTGTAATGATCCTGTCCAATGTGACCTACACAGTGAAATAGAAATGTTGTGGACATATGTAAACCACTCCCTAAAGCAGAGGCCACCTGTCATTGAATATCTTGCCTTGCTATTTATTTACCCCCTTAGGTGTTGCTCTGCCCCTGAACATTTCTCTGTACATCTCACTTCTTGGACAGAGCAGGATGTGGGTCATGCTGGGGATGTTTCCATGGCTACACGCTGACTCTCCAAAAGCCGCCTTGTATTGCACCCATACAGATTAGTCCATTGCAGGCTAAAATGCCAACTAGCCACAAATAACCCATGACTGATAACTAATGGCTTTCATTTAGAGAATATGTCCAGATCATTAGCATGCATGCATCCATTAGCAGAAGCAGCTCCAATAAGACTCCCTTGTGTGTGCAGAGTATTTCCCCAGTCTGGACTCTGCACTTGAAACTCTGTGGCTTCAAACGGATCCATTGACACATGAAGAGCCTGGGAATCTCTGCTTGCTTTTGAAAATGTGCTTCAGGGAGCAAATTTTAAACTCTCCTTATGTAATGTAACTTATTTTCACAGCTGTGCTATTACAGTTTGAGAAGAAACATACAATATACAATAACATGGAAGACAATTAAGAGCTGTAATTCTTTACAATATAAAGTGAACGTTAAATTTCTTGTCCAAACTGACATTCATTCGTATTACCTAAATGTATAATACAACATTTACAACATTTCTTAGCATCTTGCATGTATTTCCAATCACATCTTTCTGAATACTCCACAGATAACTGATTAACTCAGGCAGCGCAAATGATACCGAAAAAGAAAAAAAAAACCCTGAACAAAATAGTGTACTGTGAGTGAAAAACAAGCCCACTCTGTAACCATCCATGCATCCATGTAACTATTAGCATGCATTATACAAAGTAATTACATAATTTCCTTCACATCCCACAACCTACAGTGACATAAACACAGAAGCAACACTGTGCATTATTTTATTTCAGTGACTGGACTGGACACCTCGGACCGTCCTGGTTGTGAGGTACTGTGCAAAGCGAAATGACATGCACTAGGCCCGGATCACAGCTAGGCCTCGCATATCCATGAATTACACAATGTTCTTGCTACATGTAACAATAGGGCCCTTATTAGAAGCACATTATATACAGTACTTGAATGCATAATCATATCATAACGCCACCCAGGGCCTTGTAGGAAATCCCCTCGTGCATTTTGCCCCCACAGTGTCAATCAAAACCACAGTCATCTCCCCTCTACGCCATTAGGATATATATTCATCCAAAGTGTATTTGAGTCAGGCCTGTGTCGTATTACCGCGCCACACTGTAAAGGTTAGCCGCTTTGTCGACAAAAGCAATAAAAAGCAACCACTCCCATCTCATTGTGCTGCTGCATCCCCGTATGGCGAGCCTTACCAAACGCTCCCTGATCTGGAAGAGATTTGGCCAGCGCCTCCCGAACCGCGCAGATCCAGACGCACAGGAGCAAACGAGAGATGCAGTGGGCTGGCATCCTTCTAAACTACATCTCTAGTCCCAGGTCGGTGGCCGGGTGTCCATATTTTTCCAGGTTATGGCAGAGTTTTCGGCTATTGACACATAACTCGAATGCCAAGCTAAGAATGGAGCCGAGATGCTGCTGTCTGTGGGCTTCGCCTGGTGTTTATTGTCTGTCTGAGGCAGAGAGCAAAAGGGCGCTACGTTTCCCTCTGTGGGCCCCAGGAGGAATTGCAACTCCATAATATTATTTTAGTAAGCTCCAAAATAATCACGGCAGACTATTTTTACGCGAAAGGACGCAGAATGTAATATTATAAAAGAAAAAGAAAAAATACAGAAGAGAAAAAAAATAACTTTATTATCATTTTCTTGAGATCTCGCATTATTATAAAATAGAACGTAAAACAGCGTTGTTGGGATCTTGCGTTATTTTGTCGTCCTTTCCGGGGTTCCGTACACTATTAACTATACCATTTGAAATAGATACAGTAATATTGTCAGTAAATCTATTTTCATGCGGGCTTCCAACACCTAAAATAAGGCACAATATTACAGCTTGCCATCGTTGTCACTGACACTGCAGCTATAGTGCCTAACTTATTGACTATTCCCAATTGAATATATAAAATGCAACCTGTGTTTATTAATCACGGTATATCATGATATATATATATGACTATGTTCTTTGGTCAAAGCCACATGTGGTATTCATATATCTGTACATAAGTTGGCAGTGGCCAGCTTCAAACACAGGCCTGGCCTTTAAAGTGTCAAGGAAAAATGTTTGCAATAAAAAAATCAAAGCATTGAAATGACTATAAAATGCACATTGCAGACACTACTTTGACGTTTGTAAAAATCCCACACTGATCTATTTTGAGATAAAACAATTATTTCACTTGACTAGACAAGTGTACAAAGGCACAACAAAGTGACCTTTATATATTTTCACACTTTATATGAGGAGTTAAATGTGTATGTAAGGCCTCTCTTTGGGTGCATGTGAGGGTCATTATTTGTTGTATTATTTATTAAGGAAGTGAGAAGGATGTAGGTCGGAGTTTGTTCAGGTTGAAATAACAGATTTCTCTGTTACTCCCATCAGAGTCAACATATTTCTTTGTCAAAATAAGAAGCCGAGCATATGCTGGATGTTTTTCCAGTTTTGTGTTTAAACTGCTGAACAACCACAGCTGTAAGTCATACTCTACATTTTTTTCTGTGCACTGGCAAATTTCATTTTCACAATAAATTACATCTCCTGCTGCAGTGTAGCTCATAACACAACTGCAGCATATTTGTAGATGCCTTAGATGCAATTTAAAACAGAAATGGCCATTGACAGATTTGGATTAAAAAGCAAAAACATGTTCACAGAAGAAGAAAGGCCACTTTGACTCAGCAGGAGACTGTTGGTGATTACTGCTGTGTTTTAGAAAAAGGACAATCAGATGTTCACGCTACTCCTTGCACTGTCCTCATGCAACATATAGGGACCAACATCTTGTTTTTATCAAATACAGAATATTTTTATCAACTTTGGCACCGAGACCACTGTTGTGTGGTCACACACATTATATACAATTTATTAAAAGCACATTTCTGTTGAAGATGCTTGTAGAAATACCAATAACATGATGCTAAGACAACTGTTCATAAGAATCCTACTTGCATCATGAAGTGGACAAGGTTGACCCAAAGGTGCAATTAAAATTTAATTATTGTCCCTGAAGCTACATCAATAGCACTATTCCCCAGTAATCACCGGATGAAAAGGGTTGGGACCTTGTTATCTGCAGTCATTATGTTGCATGATACCAACTATGCGACTTCGCTTGAGAATAAAGGTCCTTCTGTTATTACGATAAAACAGCAGCTCTGGCAAGTCCACACTAGCTGTTTTCTTTCAGTTTAAATCAAGCTTTTGAAGATTGACATCCACTTTCAGGACACGTTTGATCATGAGGCTGCAACGAACGGGATGAGACACAACTCAATCAGAACAAAATAACCCCCGTGTCCCGAATCAACCCAAGGAAAATGGAATGTGACATGCACAAAGCAAACCACTATAATTATAAAGGATTTTGACCACATAACCAAAAATTCTCTTGTTAAATGTACTTTTTTTTCAATATAATTGCGATATGGAGGGATTGGCCAAATTCCCTCCATGTGGTGCATTCTGGGAGCATCTCAGTGGTGGTTGTTGCTCCCTAAAGGACATTTTATCTTGGTTATTGAGGCCATGTACATAATGTATGAATTTCCCTGCTGTGAAATACATGAAGCATCTCTTGTCTTATTATGTGCATTCATGGAAATACAGAGTTTACTGTCCAGTCCTTAAAATATATGTAATGTGTTTATGTGAACACGTCATGTCAGCTCTAGATGTACAGATGGATTTAAACACACACTCATAACTTTGAATGGCTTTTTCATAACATTATGTCTTTCATTCCCAGAAACTATTGGGTCAATGTGGCAAGGGGCTGTTCTGGGTTAGGCAAATTTATTCTTAACTTATAAAAAATCTTGGATAATAAAACAACTTCCTTAATATTCTTTCCATTGTTATGGTCGGAAGTAAGGGATGTGCAACATTTAGTGATATTTCTACTGTGTGTGCTTTCATTTATGCATGGCAACTATGAAACAGCTGCTGATCAGGGTTAAGAAATTCATAGAACAATGTTTGATAAACAAATGCAGCCTACTCTTTTCTGGTAGTAGAGATTGACACAGGATGTGGTGGTTTTGGTTGTGATGAATGTCATTTTTAAAACACGTTCCCATGGAAGAAGGGAATCATAAAAAACAACTGTACAGATACTGCTGTGCTCAAAACCGTGCACTATCTACATGTGAGCAACTCCAGTAGCATCCTGCATGTGTCAAAAAAACAAAATCCTGCATGAGATTAGTACCTCTAAGACGTACTGCACCATCATTGCAAAAGGGGGAACCTATCCTGGGACAGAGCAGTAGGTGGTGTCGGACAGATAACTGAGAAAATTAGATGGGACGAGGGTGCAATGATACTGGACAAGTATGAAGGTTCACATTCATTAAGAATATTACATGTCAAAATGTGCAGCTTTAAATCTACTCTACGTCTAAACTCAAGACACTGTAGTGATGCAGGGACACCATGTGTTTACACTTCAGCATTTTGAGCCATGTGAGGTTGTTCTGATGCTGTCCAGAAACACACTGATGAAACATGCATTGGAGTTTCTGAGTCAGGCTATAATCCGTTAAATGGAGAATGACAGGAAGATTTTTTGCAACTGGACTATGTTTTATCTATCACACAGCTGGCAAAACTTTAACTACGTTTGTCCAGTGCTATCTGTGGCAGGCAAGACCTCCATCTGCACCATTTTGAAATATATAAAAATTGAGAAAAAAAAACACTTGTGTTGTTTTTTATAGTGAAAACTACACAATAAAATGTACCACATGCTGTATGAATTTATAAGATTGCTGTAAGCTACAGCAGTTCTCAAACCCTCATACAGTTTTAGCCAGCCTTTTGACAATTAAACCAAGTGTCTAATCAAAAGCACGGTCTACTAAGGTGTATGCATCCAGCTAACAGAACAACCAGCCATTTTTGACATTTATCGATTATAGCTACTAACACAACAATCTGAGAACATGGTGTATTAAAGCATAATAACACAAACCAAGAGGCTTTCATGTGATTCTCTCCTATTTCTGTGTGATTCCCAGAAGCCACGGTGACTGCTTGTTCTTCACAGCTATGCACTGTCAAACTGGTGCTATAGAGACATTGTTAATTGGGTTTATAAATGGCAGCATGCTCACTCTGCTGTTTGCACATTATACATTTATCTATAGCTCTACCTAACCTCCTATAAGCCTAAGTCTCATTATCCGGCACTTAAGTGAAACCTCCCATACTTGCCTGACACATTGACAGCTTTGGCATCTTTACCATCCATTAAGGTGTTGATAGACCAGCCCGAACTATCTAATAACTTCTAATTACAGGGTATGTACGAGGTGTGCTGATTTACGCAGAGAGTAGCGCCACATGTCACATCTCCGTTTGGCTTTAACATCCAAGACCAGGTCTGGTGTTATGAGAGTGGGAAACATGAAGAAGATCTGGTGGACTTCATTATATTTTAGATATTGGTATTTAGAGTATTTTGTGGTTAAAACAGGTCTTTGTTGGTGTGAGACCCAAGTCCACTGTCTGATGTTACTTGTATATAGTGTGTGTATGTGTGTGTGTGTGATGTGTAAATGTGTAAATTGTTTTTGATTCATCTTTTTAATTTTGTTTGTCATTTTTTTCTACGATTTGACATGTTTTAATGCCAAAACATTTGAAACTTATTGTGAAACATCACAAAATATGTTATGAGGCCATGAGTTTTTAAGCTGGTCTATCATCAGAGTGAGCCAAATCAACTTTTTTCTCCTTCTCCTGTCCTCTTTTTTATTTATTTATAGCACAAAACATTAAGAATTAGAATTTTATTCTTTGAAGTATATATTAAAGTAATGGCTTACATCAGAACACAAATATACATTATTTCAAATTTAAATTGTAAATTGATTAAAAATCCTTCTGTTTTTAGCTGTGATCATGTTGCTTCCTGTTTCATCAGAAATAGCCCCACACCCATTTCCCTCCAGGTTGATTGCTACTGGCTGTTCACTGCACAGACACACCCAGTGATCATTGGTTAAGGGTTCAAACCTGAGCTGAGAGAGAAAGTTGGTGACCAGCATCTTGCAACAGCCAAAGAACCCAAAGTTATCCAGTTTGGATTTGTTTGGTTTTAACTCAGAACATACTCTGCAACTCTGAGTTTGGTCAACTGGCTTCCACTAACAGCCCTCTGGGAGTGATGAATAATGTCTCATGCAGCCCAATACCACAACATTCCTTTGAAGTCCAACTTTCTCCCACTAGGATGCCTCTCTTCAGCTTCAATCATACACCCCCCATGCTCCCGGTGTACAGTCCAACAGCAGGGGGCAGAGCAGAGCTTGAGAAATGTCACTGACCTTTGTCATATAGCAGCACTTGTTGATTCCTTGCCATGATTGGAGCCTGGTGAGATTAGCATAGTGGCCAATGTCTTGAACTCAAATGCACCACTGCCATCACTGTCATACACAATCGCGGAAGCTATGCAGCGAGACACAGTCAGCACCAGGCTTCGACTTTCAGACCCCTACTGCAAGAGATCGTAAAATATACCCACTGCTGTCATCGAACCAAGGATGAGTAGAATTCACTCAACATACAAAAGGGTCAGTGTTACTTTCTTGCACTTCTCAGAAAGTTCAGCTCTTATTTATCTTGTTAAGTCAAACTGCCACTGTGGTTTGTAAATACCAAATGTAAAATGGGACCACACTTTTTCTATCCCCACCAACCCCAAAAAAGATCTCTCTTCAGTAGCTATATATGCTTGATGCCACTTATTATATCCCACTAACCAATATAAACTCTCTGGAAACTTGTCCTGCCTAATAAAAATAAGGGCTTAGTGTCAAAAGCAGTTACTTAACATAGACTATAACACAATCATTGTGTGTGTCTTTGACAGTAGAGGAGATTTCCAAACCACAATCACTGTAATTGTGGTGTGTGGTTTTTTCCGACTTCATTTAGCCTACAGTGTGTGGCATGTAATTCCTACTGTCACTCTTGGCACAGGTTCAGATACCAGGTGCATTGCGGTACATTTTTCACATCTAATGGCTTCTCTGTACAGCCCAGACCTGTCCGGCTGACATTTATTCATAACAACAGGCCCTGGTGTGTATGCGTGATAATTAAAAGAGTATGCTAGAGAGCCTTTTCACATCTCCTTGAGTCTTCAGTCTCTGCCCACTGGGGGTGTTTTATTTTTAGCTCCATGGTCTTTGATTAAAATATGACTCTCTTGTTGACCTTCACACCTGCTGCTGCTTTGCCAGGTCCACAGGAACAATCAGTTGATAAAATATAAAGAGCTGCCACTAAAAACCCTAATCAATTTCCTGTGAATGGCCTCAGTAGGTTCAGGGAAGACACTTAATCTTTAAGCAGCTATATTGCATACCATTACCTCGTGTGCTGCGTGTGTGATGTGCATTTCCCATTCCTTTCCTTTCCCTGCAACGTGACAGAAAATAACTGAAGTTTGGCAGGGCTCCAATTGATGGCAGGACCGACCAAAGTGATCTGAGGAGGAGACAGGAATTGACATGTGATAAATGGAAAAAAAGAAGTTTGAAAAAGCTGCGAGAAATAGCACCTGCACCATTTTCTTGTTCATTTTTTATTGTCTTCATTACTGTAATGGATGAACGCGGCGCTGAAATACACACTGGGTGTCCGGATAAATTAAGGACGCGTCACATCAATCCCCTATGGGCTAGGGACATTTGTAATCTCTGAGTATACATTTTGTTTTATTATTTATTTTTGTTTGCTTACTTTGTCTTTCCAAATGAGCCCAACACATTCGCAGCTTCACCGAGGCTTGGACACACAACACAATGATGGTTGTTTGAGTGGGGGAAATTGCAATCCCATCCCTGTTATTATCTTACACAACCACCTCCAATCCTCATCAAATCAGGACGGATGTCACACAAATGTCCTTTTTGTCCAAATACGATTGAGTAACACAGGAAGCAATCCTGCTGTAAAGAGTACACAAAATTAAATGTTATGTTTTTTGTTTTTCCTGCCGCTGTATTCAGATAACAATAATCCCATCTCTCCAGTGAGGGCTTACTGTACAAAGCGTAAATGTCATCACTGCTTTTGAATGTGGATGAGAAATGCTAAAGAGGGCTACTTATCAGGCCTCAAAAAAACAAAAAAACTGAACGACTATGCTTTATAAATGAAGTGCAGCCTACTTGTATTCTTATAAAGGTTAGCGGTGCATGTAGGCACAAGGGCTGTCTTTGTAAGGCGACCTTATTAGCATGCATGTGGCTGTGTCATGTTGGGAAGGTGCTGCTACATTCACGTCTGTCATAAAATCAATAAGCCATCCTCCGAAGGTTTTACCAATAACTCATATCAGCTTTGTCACAAACCTGGTATGCTGGCCTCCATTTTTAGCATAAGCTAGAACCGGTGTTCCTTGTTCTGTGAAGAAGCATGCCGTCAGTGTTTCTTCCTCACACGCCCCGTTCCCGGCTGTGTCTGTGGATTGTTCATAGTTTTAGGCTCCTTTTTAGTGTGTTTGTTATTTTATACTGGGAGTCTCTTGAAGTGTGCGGGAGTGAGGCTATGCACAGATGTGGCAACAACTCAGAACAAGAATCAGCACGAGCGCACACACACTTTGACTCTCACTGCTTAAATATGAAGCCTTTTTCTAGGTCACCCTCTCACTGTGAGTGACTTGACAAGTTTTCATATAAGCTTCAGAAGTTTGTGATTGGATGAATGACTTTTGGATTTGGTGGGAGACAAATGACAAGTTTCAAAAGTGTTTTTTTTCCCCCATCTCCCTAAGTGGAATGAAAGCCTTTATTAAAGCACGTTTCAAGTGAGCGTCTTTTCCTTTTCCATCTGACAACCCATCAATGTTATAGGCCAGTAGAAAAAAAAAGTAATGTTTCTTCACGAGTGCAGAGTTCATGATCATTATACAAATATCTTGAGCCTTACATGCAATGAGCGGCTGCTTTGTCTTCAGCCGTGCCTCTGTAATAACCCTTTACACACACAGGATGCAATGCCATGGAGATGATGCGTGAGTATGTATGTTTCGAGTTCATTGCTGTGGGGTTGCATCTCATTTGTCAAGAGGAGATTGAAGATAAAATAGGGCTTGATAGTGACCTCTTCCAGCTGCAACATCCAGGAAATGGATTAGAAGGCGGCTCTTACACAATGTCTTGACTAAACCCAGGTGCCCGAGTTCAATTATCCACTCTACGCCAAAACAAAGGCTTTTCGAAACAACAACCTTCTGACACACGTCAAGCCTGATTAACATGATTCTGTAACACCTGATTGCTCAATGGCAGGTGTCAGTGGGATACTGTTACATGTATTTGGCCTACCTCAGCTGGAGTTACAGTGAGAGGGAGTGGTGTCCTACAATAAGCCGAAAATAATGCAAGCCAAACCATTTTTGCTACAGTCTCGCCACTTCACAACATGGCACACTCAGGGGAGGGCACTGTCACCTTGGATTAAAGCATTTTGTGAATAATGCCCCTTTGCACGTCAGTAGCTTTAAAGGGGAGCTTTAACACTGCGCACAAAGCTGTTTGTGCACTCTGTGGTACAGATATTAGAAGTCATTCAACCTATCAGAGTATCACTGTGTGTTTGAGCATTTTATCACATCTGTTTTTTTATGTGAGGACAAAAGTCCTATGTACTGTCCCACTGTACACTGTAAAACTAGCCTGTATTATTAACAATGGCTGATTATTAACAACCAAGTCTCAGCAGGGTTGCGGTTAACCTATTTTGTATCTAAAGAAAAGAGTAGGTAATATCAGACTGATCTTATTTCAGCTCCCGTTTTTTACTCATTTTGAATTATATTTACTGTTGTTTGTGTTGAAAATTAAATAAGCATGAAATGACGTGAATAAAAAAATAAATGTAACTCAACTGAGCCTAAAGAACAAGACTGGGCAGTTTGATTTCGCTCAAAGTTTGGTACTAAAAAGGCTACTGTCATTTCAACACAAGATCTTACCACCATCATATATTAGAAATGTGAACATAGCCTACTGCAGGTTCCCACCTCAATTTAATTAACTTTAATAATAATCAGTTTAATTTGTGTCATCTGTTGTAGGCTGTGACACATCATACAGTAATGATGTATTAATAAGCAAAGTAATGTCGAAATTATATTTACCAGGACTCTTAGATTTCACTTGTAGGCTACTGTGAGTATTTTTAATAAGAGCCCTGAGGATGTTTAACTTTATTGCCACACTGCAGACCATCTGTCTCTTTTCAGCTATCATCTGTTGACTCTAAACTCGGTTGTTAATTCAGCTAAGAAACAGGGACACATGTTAAATGACTCATGTTTATTTGTGCATTTTTCTTCTTCGTTAATTTTTTTTATCGGCGTCATGTTTAGGATCTAGAGCGGCGTTGCATAATTAACACCGTAGAAGAAGAGTTTAGTGCTCCCGTCGGACACTCACCAAAACACAGCGGAACACACAACGTGGGCGGCGCGTTGAGAGAGGACACTCTCTCTGAGTCAGTCCAGTCCCACATCCCACCGCACTGTACACAAGAAGAACAGAAGAGGATGTGAGCCTGAGGGAGACACGTCTATCTTCACCGGCGACTGAGCCATGTAAACGGGAGTTAAAGCCGCGACGCGATTGGGTTTCCTGTAGCACAAACTGGACGGTGCGTTTAATTTCTGCCCGAAAGGACACTCATCACCCGGAGAGAAATATACCTTATTTTTCCTCTCTTTTAAGTTTTTTTTATCTTCATGGACACTGACACACAACCCCGGGTTTAAATGTGTTGTTGCGACTTTAACCCCAAGGAGAGGCGGATAAAGTGTCTGGCTGTGGGTGACATTCATTGAGGGAAATGTAAAATATAGGAGTTGGAAATGCGTCGCAAATGCATCTATGTCTTGGAGGTAAGTGCTCAGTTGTTAATTTAGTTTCAAGCCAATACCTTTGGTTCAGATTTAATCAAAGCCAGTTCAGGGAATTAAGCTGGCTATTATGTTATAAAGTATGGCAGGATGTAACACCTTGTTCCACCCCGGTTTCAAATTTAATAGTCTAAGAAAAAAAAGAAATCCCTATCTCAACAAAACTGTAATAACACATGTGGGGCTTAATAGTTTTTTCCTGTTGTCTTGTAAAAATAAATCTTCCTCTCATTAGCTGCAAAAAGCTCTAGGTGCCTATGTTGATTTTAACTTTAATGCAGAGGGACCTGAGGCAGTACTTTGGAGAGCAGAAAGCATGGAAAGTGACAGGATTGCTAATACACTATGGCAGAGAAAACCCTAGATTTGGGACACTGAAGATTAAAGAGAAATCTGTTAATTCAGCAAGTGAAGCCTTTTTTATCCCAACTTTATTTCCCCAGATAGAATTATTCAGGACAAAGTAAAAGTCAGCATATTGAGATTCTCTATTGAGATGTCATATTTGGATAGAAAGCCTTAGTCTTGATCAGTTACTTATCAGTCCACTTTTTCTTTGAGCAAAAGGAGATGTGGACTATTGCAATGACAATAAGAAGGATATGTGTTTCCTGTGCCAGTGTTGTTACAGTTGCCTGAGGTGTGTTACTTCATCTACCACCCAGTGTTTGAGCGAAAGCTGCAGCACTAAGAATAGTCAAGAATCTACCCCTTTTCTTTTCTCCTTTTTTTAAATCGGCCATGCCTGCTATTTGTGTTCCTATTGTTGTGATTTTAGACCATGCAACCCCTGCTGTCCTTAGTCCAGCAAATATTGCATGCCTGCTGAGGTCAAAAAAGGATGTCCCCCTTTATGAAACTCACAAGTGCTTCCAGCTTCCAGTCGTTACCCTACTTTTCTGCTGTATCGATTTACACCCAGGCCTCTTTGAGCTTTAATTACAAATTAATGCTTCTTCAAGGCTACTGTACCATGATACCTGCATGTATCCACTGAGCATGAAGCAAGGGCAAGCCAAGGCATCAGGATCCCATCTCCAGCTCTTTTCCAAATCTTGGGCACCCTGGCGTTTTATATGACTAGATTGAATTTTTCACTGCACTGACTAAAAAATGTGGCATATTCCTTGTTTTCTTTTTCTTTTCTTTTTTAAAGGTGTGCTTTAAATTAACCTTATCGTTATTTTCTGCTCTGCTTCACTCATTGCATTATTTATAAAGAGGTTAAGTGAAAATGCAAAATTGACTGTTCTTTCTTTTCCATGGGGTCTATGAAAGGCTGTACCTTATAGATTAGAAAGTCAAGTGGTAAAGTTAGTCTCTACTAAATGCAAACTGATGATATCCTGCGGCATTGTCAGTCTTGTTGGAAATGCTATTGACATTTGCTGCCTAGACATATTTAGAGAATCTTGTGTCACCAGCCTATTCCCCATTCCTCATTTGTCCGAACCCTTCACCCATTTTTTTGGGACGTTTTCCAGCCTTTTCTCATTATCTAGGGTTGCAAGAAATACAATTGAGATCAAAGTGTGTGGATGAAATATTAATCCCAGCATTGTATTCCCGGTGGTTGGCATCGCTGTCACTGAAATGAACCTTAAATAAGGGTTTTCTCATTTTCAGGGTGTTGTGTAAGTATATCAAATTATATCTCATAACATAGTGACTGGGAAAATGATTGTGGCAAGGGACAGAGTGATACAGACTCATCATCGGTGTAAGATGACACATGATGATGACAGTGGCTGATATTTAAAGGGACTATATTATTCTTAAATGATTTGAAAGAGCCTTTATATGACTAACAATATGCTGTCAAAGCATATTAAAAAGGTCAATTTGTTGTGTTACAATAGAACAAGAAGCGCAGTCCCTACCCTAATAACCTTTCATAACACAATACACGTTAGATCATAGACATTTCTAGATTGGTTCTCAAACTGTGATACGTACAAGTGTCACTGGTGGCACTCAAGCTTTCTTAAATGGTACTTAGAGAGTGTTTTCTTTTTGATTGAAAGTCAGAAATATTAATCAGTTTTTCCACATAAATATTTTTGGGATGTGATTGGACATTTTGTAAACATATGTCATTATCAAACTTTGCTTTATATGAATCAGTGAGATGAAATATGTTCTAAAAGACTAAAAGTTTAAGAAAACCTTTGTAAAATGTAGTTTTAATCAATAGTGTTGCTTTATTTCAGACTTCAGACCATGTGACATTATAGTCAGTAATATGCAGTGTGCAATAAAGTACAACCAGCATGGGATGCCATCAAGCTAATCTGTGAAGTGGTACATTTAACAGACAAACAAAACACTGACCATAATAGCTTAGGCCTTTTATACAGTAATTTTATTTATTTTTTTGTTATCAATTGTAAAGTAAATAGCTCTTTAAACGCTTCATTGATTCATTTGAACGTTTCAGTGATACCGTTATTCAGAATCTGAAAGAAATGCAATCAGTCCTATTCAAACGATGGCTCTGAAAGCACAATTACCAAATGTAGTGTCATAATTATGTGCGTTACTCAAAGCTTTTTCTTCTTGTCTTGCACAAACACATCCAAAAAAGTAGGTAAACTCTGTGCTAGAAACCCCTTGCAGAAAAATAATAGTGTAGTTTCAGGTTATGGCCCCAAAAGAAAAAGCACCAATTGTTGCATTCAATTTTTTCTTAACCTTGTATGTAAAGCATGAAAGCACATCGACAGAGGAAATGATAACCAACTACAAAGCGGCCCAATTTGTGGCGCACCATCTGACAAGAGGAGGTTAATGCATGCAGCGGCAGCTTAAGGGCAACAGCAGCGTTTCAGCGGGTATTCGTTTACTGTACATGAAAAAAATCATTTAGGAGAAAGATTTTAAACACGTGTTGGGTTTCACAGTGCTGTTTTGCTTTGATTTGATTTACTGATGGAGCGCAACTCTTGTCTGTTTTCAGGTGTGTGCCATTATAAGCCTCTTGCCTCTGGGCTCTTTCGCAGATTTGACATGTGAAGCCCTGCTTTTGCTCGCAGGAAATGTCTCATGTAAGTATAGACTCAACACGTGAAGCCTACTGTGAACTTTGGTTCTGTTTAATCTAAATGACTACCCTTTGATCACAGTTACAGTAGTGACATTTTTTTGAAAAGGCATCGACTGCTGGAGTGACCTTTAACTACAAACACACATACAGTATAATCTTGAATTGATTTTTGATTCTTTTCCGTCTAGTAGCCACATAAGCCACTAAATGTCAAACCTTCATCTCAACACAACCTTTTCCTAGTGGATATTGGCAAAACATCTTTTCCAATTATTCCACTTCTGTGTAGTAGTGCTCACAAATATTAAAATATTTGGCAAGGACTCCCAAAATCTCAGCACACACCCTGAGAAAAATGCACAGGAATGCAGTGAAAAATAAAATGTCCTAGGTAGCTCTTAAACATGAGAGATATTAACGTTCTGTTCTGTTTAGTTAGAGAATGATTTCACTCAAATTACTCGAAGGACCAACACTTCAAGTTCAGGATGTTGGCTGTTTGGTTTTGTGGGCCACTTAGTCATATATAGTGTGTTTTCACTTTCAGAGAAGGAGGCAATAGTCACTAAACATTGTACTCAGCAAATCAATACAAGTTTCAATACCAACGTAGAGCTCTAAACCTCCCTAAGAAGCCACCAGACTCTATTGAGATGTGCAATGTGCAGGAGTGTATTGGCAATTGCTTTTAAACTGAGTGTTTTATCAAATCTATGTGTCTTCCAATGGTAGCTTTTGTCACCGGAGTCTGACGGCACTGAGAGTAAAGGGCTTCACTTCTGTTTATGTCAAAGATAAATATGATGTACTATACTTGACATAGCATCCTGGCCTCTTTAAATATATTTTAGCTGCCATTTCATGACTTTTATCAATTTCTTTAAATTTTATTTGTATTCTTTCTGTGAGGAGTCTGCATGTCCTCCACGTGTTACCGTGGGTTCTCTCTGGGTACTCCGGCTTCCTCCCACCGTCCAAAGACATGTACAGGTTAATCGGCAACTCTGAAGTGTCCCTAGTGAATGAAAGTGAGAGTGAATGGTTGTCTGTCTCTGTCTCTAAATGTCAGCCCTGCGACTAACTGGCCACTGTCCAGGGTTTACCCCGCCTCAGGCCCAAAGCTGCTAAGGTAGGCTCCAGTCACCTGCGACCCCTAACGGGACAAAGCGGTAGAAAATGAATGAATGAAGTGTTTGCCATTTTATATCAAACTGTAAGTTAATTTGACTTATTATCATAAAATGTGATAAATTTATGTAAACATATGAACACACACACACACACATATATATATATATATATATATATATATATATGTATATAAAAATGTGTGTGTGTGAATTTATTATCACAATAACATCACTATATATGAAATACTTTGACTAATTCATTTATTACGACATCTGCATGTCAAAAATATGTAGAAACTGAAGCATTAAAATTTATGAACACAATTGCCCTCAGGGTTTCTCAGCACTTCCTGAATGATTATAGCAACAGTAATAGCACGACCCCGGGGGCACGTCTGGATACATATTTGCAGCTATGGTCCTGTTATTGCTTGGGGAAAGGTCTGTCACCAATGTTTACCATTGCCCTTTAATGCTCCGCCTTTCAAGCTGTTAAGCTGAATATAATGAGATTTTTAAAGCCTTTTTGAAACCCTCCAAACAAAGATTTGAGATTATTGATGAAATCTTCCCTCCTGCAGTACAGTCCTTGGCCGCCACCTGGAACCAGACCATGAGCAATGCCACGAGTCAGTGGACTGGTGAGTTAGATGTTTTTTTAAACATTTTTTTTTGTTTGTTTGTTTTTTCCTCCAATGTGTCAAACTCAATCCTGCCTCCTCCCTTTGGGGAATGCAAATTGGAGGGGAATTCATTTTACTAACATCAAAGCTGATAACAATGTTGGAAATAGATTTGATGTGGTGCTACTTCAGAAGACATTAGCAGTTTCACAGGAGTCATCATTAAAGCTGCTACACTACAGCTCATTCAGCAACTCACTTTGTGGCCATCATCAGTGAAGCATCGTAGGCATTTCACTAAGGCTTTTAGTAGTCCTCAGTTATGTTTAACATTTCTGTCCCACACACTTCAGGCTCCGGGCCCTACTGCGAGACCTCCATCGATGGCATTGGCACCTGCTGGCCCAGGACCAGCGCTGGGCAAATGATGTCACGACCCTGTCCCGAGATGTTTTATGGCGTCAGGTACAACACCACAAGTAAGTTGCTGCTGTAGGGCTGCCAGAACCAATGTGAACAACAAGATTTGATGTTCCCAACCTCATGCTCGTCTTCCCCTTGGGCAAATCCTGTTTACGTAATTGTGTATACAGAAAATTAGCATGAGAGCATACAAATTAAGAAGGCACATAAAAGTGTAAAAACATGCTCAGAGAATGTAGGACTTTGTCATATAATAAATGGAGAAAAATTCTCACAATGTGATGTATTAAAGCAGAGACAGCTGTGGAAAATTGTGCTTAATAAGAAAAATGGGATTGAATCGCTAAATGAACCACAAAAGCCATTGGCTGAGACTTTCAAAATGATTGAAACCTTTTTGTCTCACCAAGCTTAAACTTTAGATAGCCTTCCGTGCACCGCCATAACAGTTTTTTCTGTAATAATGATATATCACTTACAGATTGTATCATTTTTAGTCCTATTTGGTCGTACAGTCAGCTAATGTGACCTGTGTGTGCTGTCCATAAAGATTTTAAACCCAGATATCTATTGGTCTTTTGTGAAATATCATATCTGCCCTGATGCTATTTTTGATCTCCTTAAATCTCAGCTAAGTTCCAGTTATTAATAGCAGTCATTCCTCAAACTAATATTCCTAGGTTGGCTTTAAGATTAGGGAGACTTAAACTTGTAACTTACAGGCTTCATGATTAATTCATGTCTAAAAATGAGCTATAAATATGCCTCTAGTATCACTGTCTCTATCATTCCACTACACAGCACATAGACAGGTAGGAGTAACCCACAAACCCGAGCTAACAGCCTCCTGGCAACATTTCCAATCCGATGCACATCTAAAAGGCTACGATGTGTATCTTTTTAGAGCACTGCGGCACTCTGAAGGTAAAACAAACAATAAAACGGGCTACACTGTAAATACAATTAGGTAAGTTTATAGGATAAAAGCAAATGTGTTTCTTGGCAAATTAAAGTTTTAACTCCCCACACCCCACCCACTCCTAAATGTCTCTTGTGTGTGAGAGAAAGACAGAGATGAGAGAACTGCACTGAACTGGGCTATAATTCATCCTGATCCCAGCAGTAATATGACACTACAAGCTGCATTTCACCTTGAGGATTAGCAGGATCTCTATTGAAGCATATAGCCTAAAAGCCTTAAAAAAAAAACACTCATCATCTGACATTCCCAGTGAAGGTCAGCAGTCAAAGCTAAAAGGCCTTAGACACAAGATCACACATTCATTTCTATGGTTGGTGTTATTGCTTTGTGAATCAAGGGCTTGAACTAGAACTATAAAACATGAACTTGAAACTTAAACTTCTAAAATGTTGGCACAATAGTTGGTGTTTACACAAACTTGAAACTATTCTTTGACAGAAAAATGTCACCCTTTGTTAGAAAGCAAAAATCATGTCTTTATTATGCCTCAAGGATGTTTTTTGTGCGTTATGTTGAGGTGAAATGACAACAACAAAAGTGGGCTCAAGGATCTTAACAGAACACAGAAAACTTTTGATGAACCACTGAAGTAGACATTTACGGTTAAACACACCATTCATCTTGTGACTTTTTTCAGATGCTGTCAGGTCATTATGTAAACTACAATCGTTTTTTGTTTTTTGGGGGGAATTAAAACGCATTCCAGTAACGTTAAGTGTGCATGGGATTTGCAACACATGAGAAACTAGATGTCAAAATATTTTGTTACGGATGTCTTGACAATTATAATACCATGTTTAATCATCTTGAAAGAATGTAGATATGCTGGCAGAGTGGGCTGTTGCTGAGTTTCTGCTCAGTGTAATTGCTAACTGATTAGCAGCCAGCTCAGAGAGAGTGGGAAGGGTCCAATCAATTTATGTACTGCAGTCTTCACTCTTCACATTGTCTATTTAATCAGATGACACAGAATATGTTGAGCGCTATTTATATAATTACCAACAATTATTGATGTGAAACAAGACAGTAAACAAAGTGTGTCAAAAAAGCCGACCCGGGAATTAAACTTTGGCTGCTATTTTCAGGACTTAATCCGTGTGGTTTGTTTGCTGCCAGGGAACCTAAAACTGTTGTACAGTTTAGCCAATGAAGGAGACAGACTATTGTATGGAGTTGAGTCTTGATCTCAAGTTATTCCTGGACAGAAAGACAGAAAGGCACACACAATTTAAATTGATCAGACTCAGGGTTACTTAAACATGTACTACAAAGACAATGCTGCTAACACAATGTCATTGTAATATCATGCGCGTCATCGTTAACTACACTTATGATTTAATGAATTGTATGTTATGAACAAAGCCAACCAATGTTTGATCAAATATGTCTTGATACACTGAACCACACATTAGCAGCTTGCAACTTGCCAACTTTTGCTTTTTTGATAATATTTCTTTTCTTATACAAGAACATTTCCTCATTTATTTGTAACACTTGGCTGATTGTCATTTTCTTCCGTGGACAGATGGATATAGTGTCGAGCAGTTTGCCACTGTAGATTGTTGAAGCCAGCTTTTCTTGGACTACAGTAATAAGTGCATTTCCTTGATGCTATTTTTATCCACGGATTAATTCGGCAGCAGATTGTGGGATTGACTTAAAATAAACTGCAGTGTCTTTGAAAGAGACATGCTACTGAGTGTATTGATGTGATTGATTCTTAGTGGATTTCCGGTAACATTATACTGCTAAAATTGATTAGAGCACAAAAAAGCCACCCTCTTAGAATGATTAGTTGGATGAGTGATTTAAATATATGGATTGTAAAGGTTTTAATGAACAAACTGAAATACTATACGTGCTTGGACAAACCTTTTCACCTCCTTGTGTTCCTATCCTATTGCCCTGTGGACCGCATGACCTTGTCGCACAGGACGACATCAACAACACCACTGGGATTAATAAGCAGCCAACCCCTTTTTTTACTGAACAATGTAGAAAGTGCAGCGTAGAAAGAGAAAGAAGAGACAGAAAAGCAAACAGATGTGTTGTGTGGCAGCAGTTGGCCTTTAATATCAAGGACAAAGCGGTGACTCCTGAGTGGGCACTTAAAAGCCTCAGTCCATGCACTGGTATCCAGAGGGACTTGTCTCCAGAGTTCAGATCTGTGAATGCAAAAGTCAAATGGATAACACTTGGTCGCGTGATGATGCTGAGGAACACACCAGTAGGCAAATGGAAAAAAAGATTTATACAACATGATCTTAGAGTTGATTGTGAGACCAACTCTGTACTCCTCGTGACTCATGTAAGAGCAGTCACAGAATCGTTTTCTTAAATAATACTCGAGTTACAGCAGGGTTCGAATGGACAAGCCCCACTAAAACCTTTCAAATAGAGTTGGTTTAAGGTGAAATGCAAAGAAGAATTCTCCAGCAAAATCCAGCAAGCATTGTGTGGGATTTAGTGTCTTGCACTGAATAGCTGTACTATGAAAAAGCATTTCCATGAATCAGGATAGAGGTACCAGGCTAGATTTCCAAAATTAGATTGTGACTTAAGTTGCTGAGCCATCGGAGTTTGTTTCCAGAGTGCATCTTTTTTATCAGGGCTGGTGCTATGTGCATTTATCAGTCTGCACAATTTACAGGCCACTATATTACAATATTCATTTACTTTTTCTATTTTTAGGTCTACAATCTAAATCCTAAATCTAACTGCATATTAGAGACATACTGTTTGTCAGTTTCATGATTAACATTTCACAGATGTCTGATATTTGCAGTATGTTTTCAAACATATAGGCTAAAGAAATGACAGGCATCCGGGGGGTGTTGTCCAGACTGTTCAGAAACCGACTTGTGACAGGTGCCCGTTGGCTCTGCACGCGCTCCTCTTCTGGTTTTATGGCTCAGCTTGGCATTACTGTCTTTGTTTGTGTCACATCTTGCCCCTGCTTTTAAAACCCCTGCAACCGACCTCACCATTCGTCACCAACTTTGATTTTCCCTTCCCCGGAGGACGGACCCGGTGTTTCAAATGTATTCGTTTGAGCGATGGAGCTTTCGAGTCTGCCCCTTTCGTTGACTTGCTGCAAGTTGTCGGATCGTGTGCCAGTCAGAGCTGCTGGAGACGGGAGGGCGATTTATTTAGAGCAGTGCTCGCAGTCAGTGGGGTGGCAAAATGTGAGCGCCGGCTCAACCCACTGTTCACTCAACAGGAATGTCATGCATCTTTTTGTTGAATGAACTCAGGCACACTGGGCCATCATAAACCCGGCTCATGTGGACTTCCATTCAAAAACTCAAAGACAGTTTTGTCTAAGGTATTATTCAAGCCTCCTTTTTTAACACTTTTCTGGTGTATTTGTAGACTAATGCTCTATTAAGAAGACTTAATAGGCCAGTCAACCATCCCATTACTGCATGTTGGGTACAGTTTACAGCTCCCTCGCCTCCCACTACCTTCAAATATGTACCTTCAAAGCAAAGGATGATTAAGTGAACAATAAGCTCTGGTTGGGTTGGTCTTAAGACAATTGAGCTTCTACAATTACAATGTGTCAGGTTATGTTCTATGACAGTGAGTACACTTTACACTTCGTCAAAATTTCTATATGCTATGTGTCTGACTGATTTTTTTCCAAATTCTGTGAAAACTCCTGGTGCCATAAACCCAACATGGCTTCAAGCTTCCATTGAGTGCTTAGTGATGGGTGATGTAACATGTTATTAGTCACCTATTCTCCACCTGTGGTATAAACAGAGGGGTAAAAGTGCTGCACTGATTCAGTAAGGGCACACAGGTTGGTCATATGCCAAAGGTTTTACTCTTTTCCACAAAAACACAGAAGGGTCTTGTCCTGTATGATGCAAGTGCACACACCCAGTATGAACCTGGCATGAGATTTTGTCATGACACGCCATCGTTTTTGTGATACCTCTCCAATTTACTGCTTTTCTGAATTTAACACATAATATTTTTAGTGAAAATGAGGTGACACTTAACTTTTCCATAGGGCTGTTAAAAGTTGACAACAAAGGCTGCACAGACAGGTACAAATGCTCACCTGTGATCATGGCAACAAGAAAAGTTGCTGTAATAAACCTTATGTTTGGTTCATTTCAACACATTATTGTGAATAGGTTTATTTAAAGACCAAGTTAAGACTGTAAAGGATCAATGCTTAGTTTGCTTGCTCTTCAGCACTCAGTAGTAACAGTGTTGAAGCAAATAAACATTTCCCATTACAACTCACAATCTTCTCTGTTTTTGACCTAAAGCATTAAAAAAACAGTCTGTACTCGTTTAGAGGGAATAGGTTGTTGTTTTCTGTTTTGCAATTAATTGGAGCCCTGTTGGAAATCCACAAAGGAGGAGCTATTGATCCAAAGCAATGCAGGATTAAATTTGGGTCAGCATATATGCTTGTGGTTGGCTTACAATGACTTTCACTGCACTGGAGCCTTTCTAAGACGGAGAAAGGAGGCTTCAGCGGTGATCTCGGTTGCTGTGCGGTGTCAGGGGTTTGGGCGTCGAATGAAAAGAGGATCATTTTTCTCCCCTCAGACTTTGGAGGGCTGCCTGTATTTCATTCCCATGTACATAGCTCCTGTTTCCACTGGGAGGATTTAGCACTTGGCACAGGCCAGCCACTGTTTTTAACACCCATTCACTAGCAACAATGACCGGTCGCTAAGTACAGATTAAAACTGATATGCAGCCCATCACTCAAACAATGAAATCCTCTGTTGTCCTTCCCGAGATGCTTCCGAGATGGCTCATAAATATATCTCACCAGCACATTGATTTGTATTTATTTTTTGGCCAGTGTGAAAACAGTTATTTTAGGTAGCAGGAGCATGTTACCCCAATGCAAATAGCATTTTTTTTTCTTTTTTTTTTTTTACGATGCTGTCAGTGGCTTATTCTGGGCAGCCTTATAGAAGACTTCAGGAGAATGCTAATAAACCCGAGGACTGCACCACCGAAAAGAGCCGAAATTGTCTTATAAGTTCTGTGTGACACTTTGAGAAAGTACATGCGCTGCTACAAGTCTCCCTTTTCCCATTTTATGACCAGTATGCTTTTCACATGTGAGCCCAAGCTGCTCACCAGCTCACACTTTATTTTACTATGAGACATTTTTTTGTAATTATTTTAATTGTGGGTTTTTTTTTTCTTTTCCACATACTATAGCCGAGTAACAAATGGAAATGTTTCACAACCAAACAAAGATGCCAAAGCTGCGAAGTGTTACAAACATAATAAAACTTACTGTATTGCATTGTAAATCCACCTTGATTTGTTTTTCAGCTGTAAAACTAGTCTCACCTCTTCTAATGCACCCGGACTCCGAACCTAAAAATATGACCACCCACAGTCTCGAACACAAAGGGGATTATCTGCAGGCTCCATTGTTTATTGTAGGAATATCCTTAATGACATTCAATCTGCATTGGGTACATTTCATTGGCTCAAAGTTAAAGTTTCAAGGTCAATGCCTGTTTTCTAAAATTGACTTTTGTTTTTTTAAATGGGCTTTACATAAAGTAACTCATCTCAAGTTTAATCTGTGCAAATGATTTTGCGCCTCTGAACCCGGAGGAAACTTGTCCAATCAGGCAGCGTCATGTAAATCTGAGCTGAATAACATCACATTATTATAGGAGCTGTGTGAATGCAAGCGGCTAAAATGAGGAGATTTCGCCAATGCAGAGCGTGTGCTTGAATTTATTAAACCTCCACTCAGTAACTTAAAATTTTGGGAATGTAGGAAAAGGGAAAGTGATTTGTAGTTTTGTAATGTCCTTAGACTTCATTATTAACATTGATAGCAGATTATCCTTCACCAAGATTGTGCCCAGTTTATGGATCAAATGCATTAGATAATCCCTATGGTTTGTATATTAAAGGAGTTATTTGATGTTTAACTTTGAATTTGGTCAGACTCCTGAACATGTAGTTTTTTGTTTTTTTTTAAAAGCTCTCTAGGATATTGCACTTGGGGTTTAGGGAATATCCCAAGCTAGGCAATGTTGATTTGGGATGACAGTCCCTTTACACTGTCAACATGCTATTTTTACCCAGCTCATTGCACATTAGTGGCCTCAGGCAACCCAATGCCATTTTATCCCCATCCCTCTTCAAATCTTTCACCATGATTAAAAAATATAGACCTTTTAAGCTTTCATCACAGGCGTACATCTGCACACCAACCACACGGACACGTTTGATAGTGTTTCTCTATGTTCCATCATTGAAAGCTCGTGTCCTTGAAGGAAAACGACTTCAAAGTGATGGAAAGTATCAAGTAAATATTGAAACTGCTAGCATTCCAAGCATTAAACTAATCACAGAGGGGTTGTTTGTCGCAGTAGTATTTGAAAAATTACACAAGTAAAATGCTGTAAAACAACAATAAAATGAGTGATGAATGTCAAAGAGCTCTCCTTTCCCACACTGCAAATTATATCTAGTAAAACAAATCTATTTTTTCCTTTAATATATGCTTTATGTACATGAGATGATAATGTGATTTGATTTAGTCAAGTCCTCCATCTGTGCCACTTAGCAAACACCCAACGCAGCTTTATCTGTATACGCTTTTGCCATTTCCACAGAGCTCTCCAAACTGTCATGGGAAGAGATGTTTAACGACCCGAGGAGATGACCCTCGCCAGAGCCGAGCTGGAGTCAGAGCTGTCCATACCACTCACTAAAAAATGTATGGGACGAGTGATTAACTGGCTCTATGCAGCTCACCGTCTGCTGACTGCCAAAAAATTCCTACCTCTTGCGCTGTCGGAAAGGTCGACACAAGACAAAATAATCATCCAGTCCAATCCTGTCTCCAAATGTTTTGATGTTTTGTATCAGCATGTGAATTTGTTACCGGCATTATCTGACAAGCACCGAAGATAAGTTCATTTTAACAACGTTTATAATGAAATTAACCGAGACGCACTCACCTGCGACCGTGCAGAGCTGCTGACAGCGGAAAATTTAATTTGATGATTTTTTTGACATTTCCCACATGATCAAACGCGTCACTTTAAGTGCTTTTGATTCCACTGTGGCCTATTTAACAAATTTCATTTCCATGCGCGCAAAGAGAAAATATAAAAATTGGTCATAGATTATTACATTGCCGTGCTGTGAGTGAAACCCAAATTGGGACTGTGATCTCAGTGTCCCGCTTGACAAATGTAATTTATCCAGTCATTTTTGAGAACCTTGATTTTGACCTCCCATTACTGAGGTTACATCACCCCACATTTTATCGGGAATAAACACTGCTTTATTGACTGCAGGTGTCTGTCTAAAGTTGGACCTTAAGGCTCATGCCCGTTAACACTGCATGTGTTATACCCATCTGTGTCAAACGGGTGCCAGATTTTCCAGTCTTTTCCACATTTTTTAACTGTCTTGACATGTGGATTATATGGGCTGTCTACGTTTGCGTGAAATCCCAAAAGGTTCAGGTTGAACACCAAGCTATTGTGCCTCAAAACAGAATAAAACATAAAAAATAACACCATATAGTTTGAAAGAAGAGGGTGGTAGACTATCCTGACAGCAAAACGTGTGAAAAATCACAGCTTGTAAGATTATGTCTAATGATATCCCTCCCTATTAGTTTCAAAAGTGGGAAAGGTCGCATTTCCACAGCCAGAATTCACATAGTTTTATTAAAAAGCAGATATTAAATTATCTTAACTTAAAATACTTCTCTGCCTCTTCTTGCAGATAACGTGTATCGAAAATGTCTGGCAAATGGGACCTGGGCTCTGAAGGGGAACTACTCCATGTGTAAGGCCATACTTCATGAAGAGGTAAGACCCCTGCTGCCGTGTGCCATGTGCCATGTGCCTGTGCATTTCCTCTGATTAATGAACCCTCTCAATGTAAAATTTATTATAGTCAGTGGAGCAGCTACACAGCTACATCGACATTGAGTCTTAAACAATGAACGCAGCACTTTTTGGTGTAAGTGAGCTGTATTTATAGTAAACACAGGTTTAGGCCATGGGTTTTGAGCTCGCTCTGTAAAAGGACAGTCACACTGGAAAGATATGTACATATGATTGTACAATACAATGCCCAAAGGCATCACTTACAGGATTCTCGGCACAATAAGTGTTTGGGATTAGCATTTTACAGCAAGTGTGGTTTTAATGGCATCACGCTTCTTTTTGCAAGGGCTTGCCTTGTCTCAATGAAGGTTGGAGCGCCAAATCTTTTAATCAACCCGCAGCTATTTGTCTTTTGAACCAGAGAAGGTTTTGTAAATTCCTCAAAAAGCGATAAGGCAGAGATTTTCTACACAGCATTGTCCTCTAGCGATGTAAGCAGCAAGCACCGCTGCAGAGAGAGGGGAGAGTGCTGTTAGTTGACTTTTGGCTGAAAACAGCAGTTGTTATGGTCCGGCTGTGCTCCAGATTTGTATCTATTCACGTGTTGCAGGTTTTTATTTTGGTGCATGCTTTTAACCACCACCTGGTTGGAGCTTTGTGATGTGCTTATGTGATGAGTGCTTACTTTAATTGTAACATTTAGACAGAACACTCTGACCTGAATATTCTATATAAAATATGCAATTGCATGCTGGGAAAGCATAGAAAACATAGTATTGTTTTTTCCTGAACATGTGCTAAAAGTGATTATAAAATAGATAAAGAGAATATATATTACAAACAGGCTCCAAGTAAAAAATCCATATGTTTTTTATTTTCCCTAAGATATTTAAATATAATTTAATAATTTCATTTGAGACAGGTAATTTCATTTGAGAGAGGTATGTTAAATATTTGTCTCAAATATTTGGCTTTAGGCTCGGATGTGTTTTGAGAACAAAGTGCACCTTCCTACAGTCTCATCATTTGTCTTCAAAGCTACTTACTGCAGGGCATATACAGGTGCCCAAATGGTTAGATAAACTTATGTGATGTGGTCTGAAAATTCTGCTCTCTAATAATAACATTTAAAGATTGTTGGCAGCAGAGGACACATGATTTGATAAGCACAAAGGAAATAGTCAGCAACTGTTATGGGTTATAGAAATAAACGTAGAGTCAAATAGCCACTTTCCATTTCTCTTTAAAAGTTACATAATGTTGCTTTAAAAGTAAAGTAAAAAGTCCAATGTTGATCAAATCTTTCTGTCCATAATTTTGAATTTTGACCCACTGAGCCTGAAGCAGTTTTGGTTTTGACACTCTCAAGCAATTGTAGTTTTAGTCTTGACCTTATGAGCCTGATGTAATTTGAAAAGTAACTCTCTGAGGCTGCTGTCGTTTGATTTTTGACTCTTTGAGGCTGCTGTTGTTGAAAATCTGACTCTCTGAGGCTGCTGTTGTTTAAAATTGGACCCCCTGAGGCTACTGTAGTTCGAGATTTGACCCCCTGAGGCTACTGTAGTTCGAGATTTGATTCCGTGAGGTTGCTGTACATCAATTCCAACTGATGGTCACACCTGAACAGCCATTGAAATGCTGTTGTTAAAATGTCACTGAAAATGTTGCAATTTATTTATTACTTTTATTTACTTTTGCTATGAGTTGGTGTGAATTTAGTTGAGACCTCAAACAGTAAACTCTTTGGAAAATTAAGGCTTGATTTTGGATGCTTTAGGACTGCTGTTGTTTGAGTTTTGACCCTGTGATGTTTCCATAGCTTGAGGTGCAGTGGAGCTAAAGCCAGAGACAGTTAGAATAATACGAGCTGATGGCTACACTGAGGAATAAAAGCGGAAGGCTTTCTTTAATTCGTGCATTAATCAGAAAATGTTGTTCTGAATTGTCAAGAAGAAGGAAATTATTTGTTAAAAGGATTGGGAGCCCTGTATTAGCTGTGACCAAAGCTTTTTAGGCTTTGAAGAGCAACTATTGCACTAAAGTATAAACATAATAATGGATCTTAAAAAGACAGCTGACATTTTCCACTATACTGAAATCAACAAATGAAATATCAATGAAGGAAACCATCTCTGCATGATTGTATCTCATAGATGATGCTAGTCGTTTGCACATTATAGATTTACGAGCTCGAGGGAACAGTGTTTTGGAATGACTCTCTTCATTTAGTGTTTGCTCTGATACTCTCCAAAAGCTGATGTCCAATCGATCCACAGCTGAAGATAAATATAGTGTCTGACCTTTTAAAAATGTGTTTGATTTTTTTTTTCCTCTTTTGCGGCCGTGAAATAAATCAGTCGGCAGTAGATGCAGCGTGATTGACATCGGGGAGACAGACTAGTGAGATGGTTGGGGGGGCTTCTCTTTCAAGTTTAGCTTTTATTGAACCGGATATTTGACGTTCCCACTGGGAAGCAATACTGGGTGGATCAAACGCTTGAAGGGAAGTTTGTTTGAGTAAAATCAAATCTCTGTTTCCTCATGACTCACTCAAGGTTAGTTCTTTGAATGAAACTTGTTTTCGACAAAAAGGAAGAAAACTAGTTAGGTAAAATTTTTGACCCTCACATTTTGTAGGACCTGCTGTAGGTGGGTGGGTCTAAAGCTATGCTCTTTTCTTCATGCCTTCTCTCTCTTCTGCTGTTTATTTTCTGAGCCTCACTATGCTTCATTTATTCAGGGATCTGCTTGTCTGCCTTTTGAACCGTATTTCCTGTTACAAAGTGGTGTAGACCAAACTAATGAATATTTTGAATCATGTGATGAGTCCACTAGATTTGGAGTTAAGGATTTGGATTGGTGTAACAAATATAGTGAATGGGGCACAGATGACGTGTGTTCGAGTGGCTACGCCACGGATTAAAGTGCCCACATTTAATCTGGGCGTAGACACCAGCAGGTTACATAAATCCACTTACAGCCCAGATTACTGTTGGTAGTGAGGGGGGAAATCCGATCACAATGGATATGTGAGGCTCTGACAGTGTTGCGCTGATTTGTTCAAAGATGTGTTTGTATTCATCTCACAAAACATTTGGCTACAGAATAAGGAATGAAGTGTGTGTATGTACTGTAGGTGTGCGTTCCCGCTCACAATCACAGTAGGAGTTAGTCCTACAAAATTAAAAGGGAAATAGAATAAAGAGGATTTTCTTTCTTGTATTCTCTGCAATTCAGAAAATATTGTTTTTGTAAATCAGAATATTCCCTAAAAATTATCCAATTTCTGTTTTCTTCCACAGAAAAAAGGCAAGATGCACTACCAGATAGCGGTCATCATAAACTTCCTGGGTCACTGTATCTCCATGGTGGCCCTGCTCATAGCCTTCTTCCTCTTCCTGTGCTTGAGGTATGTCTGTCGCCTCTAATGATCCTTAAGACATCATTGATGTGACAGAAACGTCAGTGTTTTCCAGATCTAGTGTTCAAAGCGTCTCACATTCTTATTCAAAAACCATTTGGTCATGGGATGAAACCTACCCTATCTCAATCCGGCAGATGCAAAGGGGTTTAGAAGCCCGCAAAACTAGGGCACATTTTCCCCCACAAATGAGAATAATAGTCCTGTCTAGAAGGCGGTAAAACCAAAACAGCCTTGTGGTGGCCTGCTGGGACTATGGTGACGGTGGAATGGGCTTCTCTGACAAACTGAAATAAAGCATGCGTTAACGACAGAAAGGTCTTAGCGCCCTCGACAGCCGTAGCCGTTATCGATCCCCAGACACCCCCGGGGAGTGCGAAAAGCGTGAAAGGGCACACAGAGACCTAGTAAATAGAAGCTCGACAGGACAGTGTTTATGCACTACTTGTGTTTTTAGGCCGCAGAGGCACAGACTAAGAAAAGGATTGACACTGAGAGACAAGAGTTGGAGAGGATTTTAAAAAATGGCATTTGGAAAGTGGAGTGGTTTGGCATTTATTACTCACCTCCTTCACTTTATAGAGCTGTTGAGATAGAGGCCATTTAAGAGAAGGCTATAGCTGCCAGTGACAAATAGAAAAGGCAGTGCTTCTGCTCAGGCTGTGGAAAGAGCCAGCCAGCAAAAGAGTGGAATGAAGTAGAAAGTGGGATCTTTCACTTGTTGAAAAGTTCATCCTCGGCTAAAACCTGTCTAAAGGAGTGTTTAGATCTTATTTTAGCACACACCGCTCTTGAGTCGATGTCAAAGAAAGTTTGGTCACAGAATAAATATAAAAACTTGGTATTTGAGTTTCTTTCTCTCCTGTAACAGCTTTTAAATACTAAGTTCAATGTTAAATCCTTCTTTAAAAAATTGCCATAATGCTATTACTTTGACAAAGGAGAAAATAAAAAAGCCCCTGGAATATTCTCACTCATTGTTTCAACACGAAGCCAGTTTAAGCGACACCTATTAAGAATTGATGCATGCTGAAAAATAAATCATGTCATTCACGGTTAGCAGTAGGAAGAGGCCACTGCTCGCTGATAACGCCGTCAGCTGGTGACAACAAACCGTTTTGTCACTCACTACAGCAGCCGTGCTCGGATTGCTCTGTCCATTCACTTGTGCTTGAGTTTCTATTTTTGACCGCACGCTCCAGGACACTTTGGCAGATTTTAATTGTATCCTGAGGTCGAGTTATTTACGGCATTAAAAAAACATCCGACTTTCAGGACATGCCATAAACAAGAGCACAAACAGCGGGATTAAAATGTTACTTCATATTATATTAAGGGCACAGCACGCAGAGGAGTGATGTTTTTTGAAGGCTGCATCTATTCATAATTCATAACCATCATCTTTATTTTCCACTCATTTATTTCTTGAGATTACTGAAGGGATTACTGAAGGGGGGATCTCATAGTCAAATAGCCACTCTGGTTAAATGGGTTTGTTTAAATGGCCTTCGTTCATCCACCAGTCTTTCCTCATTACTGCTGTACATTGAGACAGATTCACGTTGACCCTCCCGGACAACAGTGTTGAACTCAATTTCACCACGGGACACACTGGTAAATGAGAAAGAAGATATTGTTAATTAAGTAACCTTAATGTAATCCGAAAATACACTATATCTACATTTTTGAACCACGATAATTCCCATCGCATGAAGCCTGCTAAGATTCAAGACACAAAGCACTAAAACAGTAAGTTAATCGTGTCCTTGATTGATAAGCTACAGCGCCAATATTTCTTCACCTCACTCTAACAGTAATGAAGGACAATAGCTCATATACACAAACATAAAATGAGCTAATAAAAAACATCCATATGGAGCATTTTTACTGAGTTCTCAATTCTGAGTAGATAAAAAGGGTCGGAGCTACCAAAATATATGTTCTCCTGTTGCAAAGCAGAGAGATGTTCAATGTTTTGAAAATGTATCTGTTACCTCTCCTCCATGTCCCGGTTTTAGTCGTAAAATATGAGTCTGCTCCAGTATGAAGTCACAACAGGAGAAATAATTTAATCCTTTTGTGGTTCTCACAGGAGTATCCGCTGCTTGAGAAATATCATCCACTGGAACCTCATCACGGCCTTTATCCTGAGGAACGCTACCTGGTTTATTGTCCAACTGACGATGAGTCCCGAGGTGCACGAAAGTAATGTGGTATGTGTCACTTAATCAGGTCGTTGCATGCACTGAATGGAAGGAAATACACACTTTTTCACTTTTCCTATGTTGCATCATTGTACACAACAAAAGTCTCCTGTATGTGACCCGAGAAAGCAGTGTGTATGTTACATGCCATTGTCCTCCATGTTAAGCACGGAGCTCCAGGCTTGTTAAAAATTGAACAGAGCAGTGCTTCACTCAGCAGCTGAGCATCAAATGTTACTGTACTCAAATCTGCGGGCATGCTTGTGATCTAAGACAGTTGGTGGATCTCTTTAGATTTACTTGTCTCCCAAATTCCCCCATTTAGGAAATTTGGAAGGAATTCAGTTTGTGCTTTTGATAAATAATACCCACTTTTTTTCAAATAAGAGAAAATGAGGTAAAAATGGCTAGGATAGGGAGGGGATAAAGTATGTCCAGACACTTGTGCTGAGTGACATCTAGGCATGATTCATTGGGCATTTTCAAATGTGAATTGCTAAAAGAAAGTTGGTGAAAAAAGAATCTAACCTTTGGTAAATAGTGTTATAATTTGATTTAGATAAATAATTTTGCAGATATCTCTCTGGCATCTTTTCTTTCTTACGCAAGAGCTGTAAATGAAAAACATCAAAGTGGAAACATATCATTACACGGCACATAACTGGAAGGTTGGTGGTTCAATTCCCACTCTTCCCACAGTTCCTACTGTTGTTGTCCAGCTGTAACACTGGTGAATGGAAGCTTAATGTAAGTCGCTTTGGATAAAAGCGTCTGCTAAATGAATAGATGTAAATATTCCAAGTATTATTTCTGGCAACTCAAAGTAATCATACAGTAACTATTTTCTCCAAATGAAGAGGCCAACCTCAACATAAATGAACAGCCATATGTTTTTTTTGCCTTGCCGTTTTTGTCACTTAAGTTGAAACGCTGCTAATGAACCCTTTCTGCCTGTAGATTTGGTGCCGCCTCGTCACCGCCTCCTTTAATTATTTCCACTCCACCAATTTCTTTTGGATGTTTGGTGAAGGCTGCTACCTCCACACTGCCATTGTCCTCACCTACTCCACCGACAAGCTGCGCAAGTGGATGTTCATCTGCATCGGCTGGTGTATGTACAACCTCTTACTCTCCCCTATTGTGAGCAGATGGATTGTCTCAGAGCTGACATAAAGCAAATGTCAAACTGTTCAGGACATCTGAGAGCTGTACAGTTGACAAGATGGACCTGTATGGAGGATTTTCTTCAGCGTGGCAGCTGGGATATGCATTGGTGGGGAGTTTACTAACACCCCTTTTCACACTGTCAAACTAAACTATGTGGTGTCGAGATTAGCTGTATTGTGCCAGCTGGATTACATTTCCCCCAGGGCAGTGTGAAGTCTCAGTGTGAAGAGGAAATGGCAGCATATTTCTGAAGTGCTATGGAAAAAAAATAAGATCACGTATTATTTGCTCGGCTTAAGATTTAAGTGTGGAGATATTAATAAGACAGAAGTAAAGACAAAGACATGAAACAAACTATGAGCCATTTTTGTTGGCACAATCACAGCGAACGTTAGGCTGTGGACAGTGCCAGTAACAAGGGCAAATTGAAATAGAACAAGACACCAGACACACTTGCGTGACATGATGGCTGGCAAAAGTCTTCCCTCCTGTTAAAGTCAGTTAGATGTGAGTAAATGCATTTTGTCTAGCTTATTATGTTCTTATAAGTCGGGAAAATCTGATGATCACTCCACATTATCGTCAAGCGGAGTCCAACTATTCATCCATTCACAAAGGAATATTCAAGGGGTGAGACGTCTTGGCTTGAATCTGTGGATCACTGCATTGATGTAAGAATTACTTTTGACAGGGCTTGGCAGGCACTGGTGCGACACTGAAAAAAAGAGACCAGGATTTCATATAGCACTCAAAATCCCCGGAGTGATTTTTTTTTTGTGATTTGAATTGAATCAGAAGATGAAAGTAAGAAAGAAAGAAAATCTGACATCTCTTTTTTTTATTTTTTTTTATTGCCCCACAGGTATCCCTTTTCCAATAATTGTGGCCTGGGCCATTGGGAAGCTGTACTACGATAATGAGAAGTAAGCTGCTAGTTGTGACTCAAGTTATTGATTAGAAAAAGGAGGGGTTGCTCTATATTTGGCCAAGTAGCAAAGGACAAAAATCAAAGTCAAGCTGTATCACATTACGGAGATGAATGTCTATTAATAACTTGCTGTAATCACATTATCATTGTACAATGTCCTAAATTACACATTACCACTGCACATTTTCACTCAGTCCTGATTGATATTAATGGTTCCTTTTGGACCTGTTATTAAGCTAATACATTTATTAATTTACATATCGTACAGAGTGACGTTTAGGTTTCTCTTGTTTTTCATATTATGAATGTGTTTGACCTCACATACATTAAACACTGAGCGAAATTCCTTATTAAGAGTGATGAGTGACAATATTATAATCCCCACTTTATTGGAGCTTAGTAGTGATGTCTTTGCTGACGCTATAGGTGCTGGTTTGGAAAACGGGCCGGCGTCTACACAGACTACATCTACCAGGGCCCTATGATTCTCGTGCTGGTGGTGAGCAGCTTTTTTTTCCCTTTTACTTTTACTGTCAAAGACGTTGTTATACACATACAATTTGTCTTCATTCTCTTTTAAGAACAGCTAACAGGCGTGAAGTGTTTAACCACTATTCATTCTTTTTGTTGGAGATGATTAATGTGAACACTTTATTCAAGTTAAACCTTTAAATCTTACTTACATGCCGCGTTGGGAAGAAATATTGATGTTATGAGTATGTTCGGTCTGATTTAGACCTATTAAACATTATTACTAGGTCATTTATTATTTTTTGTTATTTATTCTGTATTATAGTTTGTAGTTTTTCCATTTTTTTTCCAGTTATTAACTCTACTAACATTGGCATTGTAGGGCATTTTAATAAGCACAAATGAATAGCTTTTTGTTAATTTTGTACAAATGAAAAGTAAAATAAATTATGTGATCCTCTTCAAAGTTTATTCTACCGCTGAGTGCCTTGATGCATTTTCCAGGAGCAGCCTTCTGCAAAAGTAGTATTATCACAACAAACTTTAATGACTTGCTCTCAGTGTGACAATGTGACACCAACAAACACTTAAAGAGCTCTAGTGTCAGGGTTTTCCATATACATCTGTTAATGTGCTTATTGCCTCTTTAGCTTTGAGTTTGTCTTGTTGGCATCCAGCTCCAACTCTGCAGCTTAGCTTTGTAATACCACTAAGAGGATATTATAACATATTGAGCTGGTCTGCATGACTTTTCCATCAACATTAAGCAGTTTCTCATCCCACTAAGAACCTTTATTTAATACCAGAGGGGCAGGTCTGCAGTGCTGTGCTTATGTTAGTGATTCTTCATGTTTGGATGTAGACCAGGAGCTCAGCCAGACTCTCTGTGATACAAAAACAACTCGTGTCTTATCTGAAGTGCAGGGTCCTCCTTTCCTGCTGGGCAATCCAAAGCATGCACCCACACTTACTCAAGCTCTCACCTGACTCCAGCTTTTTTGACTATTGGTGCTGCTGGCTCTCCAGTTCAGGAATGACGTCCCGTCCCCGCCAGGAAAACCATATTCTTTTTATCTTTCCTCTTTAGTGAAAATCTAATCTTCTCAAGAGGCACTTAATGTTTCGGTCTCCCCTGCTTTGTTCTCCCCTAAAGCTTACATCTGTCTCTTTAAATATCTCTTTGCTCTTTGCTGCACTCTTCACTGCTTCTTGTGCTAGGTCCTTTATCCCGCAGGATAATCACCAGGTCGCCAACATATTTGTGGTATCTCTAGTTAGGGGGCTGCCGTTATGAACTACCACTAACTTTTAATGTCAACAACACTGGGTGTACTCTGATAATGAATAAATACAGGATGTTTGTTAAAATCTAAATTAAAGCATAATTAATGCACAGACTTGATATAAGACCAGTAGTCTGTGTGGCTCTATGTACAGGTTAGGTCAACTGGTCACGGAAACTATTGCCACTGCTATTTTCTCCCAGGTTACATCATTCACACTTATTGCATGGACTATTCATTTTATGTCATCACAAAGTGGGAAGTGTGCTCTTAAGCTCATTAGAAAATGCAAGATTAGCAAAGCTTTCAAATCTTTTATTTATTTTATAACTAATTTTAGAATAAGGAGCACCATTCAACATATTTTTTATTGTAATTAAAATGCATTATAAAACCTGAAACCTAATGCATCAACAAGTCTCTTTATGAGTGAATGAGCTTGACTTGAGCATTTATGATAAAGCCCTTTAAATGATAATTCTTACACACTTTATAGTTCTTCTAATGCACCAAAACTTTTTCTATCCCTAATTTTGTGCTGCATTAATCTGTTTCTTTCATCAGTGCAAGATTACCTTTTATGGCAATATAGATGGTTTTATTTATCCCAAAAAGGGAAATTCTATTGCCCAGTAGCTCAAAATTCATTATGGACAAAAACACATTCAAAACAGTTCTAAAAATACACATAATACTTAAAAAGCTAAAAAGAGAAAACATTGACAACATACTGTGTAATGCAAAATACATTACACATATAGAGTAACAGCCAACATACACATCCCAGAGACAAAAAGGTGCCCTCCACTTAAAAGCAACAGCACATGTTTGATACCAAAAGGAGAAGCAACAAAAGGAGAGGTACATGCCAATATATCCTCAACATAATATATTACTATTTTGTGTAGATTAAATGTCCCTATTATCTTTCATGTTTAACGTACATACTCAGAAATGGGCACAGAATTAAGCTGGAACTTAACACAAAAGCCATCCTTGCTTGAACAAAAGCTCCTCAAAGAAGAAGGGGCCACCTGCTGTGATCTTATAATGGGTCATAATGGAAGATTTAGTGACCTAGTAGATTTTTGGAACAGTGGGGGTGACATGTTAGAGTGACCCACTACATTTGAGTCTCACCTTTTAATAGTTTTTGGACACAGTCTAAATTGATGGTATAAACCATTTTCATGCTTAGGTTAATTGTTTTTTGTGTGTGCGTAGCTTTTGTAAACTATTATAAAATGATATTTATAATCACTTTCGAGATGTAAGGGGTAACATGCATTTATGCATTATGACACACTGTTTTCCCTTAGATCAATTTCATTTTCCTCTTCAACATTGTGAGGATCCTTATGACCAAACTGCGGGCCTCCACCACATCTGAGACCATCCAGTACAGGTAAGCACAATGCACCTGCTATAGCCTGCCAAACCTTCAAGTGAGAATGTCAAAGCTATCTAGGTATTCTTTTTGTACATCGTAAATAATTCATGTTTTCCACTTGATTACAGTGGGTGCTGACGCTTTATTACAGGATTTCCTTCTGTACGAAAGAGTGGTGTTTTTTTCCCCTGTAACTGAAACACAGTGGCATCCAAAGATAGTGGTACACCTGTCACAGCTGTTCTGCTTTTCTGCAGGAAAGCTGTGAAGGCTACACTGGTACTCCTTCCCCTCCTAGGGATCACTTACATGCTGTTCTTCGTCAATCCAGGAGAAGACGAAATCTCTCAAATTGTATTCATTTATTTCAACTCATTTTTGGAGTCCTTCCAGGTGTGTAACTAAGTTTAATTAGTCACTAATACAGCACAAATTAAATTAAATGTCATTTTTGGTGTTTTTTTACACAATAAAATTAATGAGTGGAACTGAGACAGCTGTGTTCGTTCCAAAAGACGTTTGAACAAATCAGTGTAATGTGTGTGATAAGCTGCTGCATCTGTGATTGAATTGGATCTTTTTCGGATTTTGTGAATGACCTAAATTTGATGATGTTTTTTTCTTCTCTTTATCTCCCTCCATCTAATGCAGGGCTTCTTTGTGTCAGTATTCTACTGCTTCCTAAATAGTGAGGTAAGCAGATTCACATCCTCGTATTGATCTTACGTTTTACGTTTCCCACTGCTCTAGACACTTATTTTTATTCCCCCGCTCCAGGCGTTTCGACTCTCCCTTTTGGTGGCCTCTGCTGCTCCTGTGTGTGATATCTTGCAGCAAAACTGAGTGATAAAACTTGAAGCATTTATATTTAGGGTGCAATTAGTTATCATTGTTGTCATAGTGTGACATAAATGACATCACTTTTTACGCTTTGTGACATTGTGAGATCTAGTTTGATGACAAGCAGAAGCCAGGGCTGAAACCCACACAAAAACAAAAAAAAAATAGCCCTTAAATAATACAATTATTGTATTATTATTATTAATAATTTTCAAATGTGAGATGTTGATGTAATTTTATATATAAAAACACAAGTTTTATCTATTTAGCCTGATAAACAAATGTGATTTTAAATATGAATGTTTACATTTCTTATTATGTGCAATATTTAATATTACATACTACATCATATACAGAGCCTATAATGTGCTTAATATCTTACCTTGTTCATACAATGTTGTTTGTCAGCCATCTACAAAGTACACATTATTTGTTATATTTGTTTGTTACGTACCAGATATATAATACATGTCCAGTAAAGGTCTGTGCACATTGTCTTACAGACATCTTATTAGACATATGCTGTTATTATGCCTATGATTGCATCCATGCTGTAACTCTTTTGCACTAAAATATGATAATATCCATTATGATACAGTGCATACACAAGCTTTTTAGAAACTGTTAAAAAGTGGTCAGAAATAACATAGCTGTCAGAGAGCTTTGTATTAGCCTTTCTCTAGCATAATTAAACCATAATTAAACCATACAGTATATTTGCCATTAGGGTTACATTCATTATTCTGGAGGTAGCATTAACTACAGTGTCAACTGACTACTGCCCTTTACTTAGCGTTCCTCACAGCCTGATCCGGCCGGATGATAGATGAATACCTCATCATGGACCATGTTCCTACAAGAGGCTTAACCAGCATGTGTAGTTTGCAGAGGATATTGATTTAGTGTTTTGTTTCAGTCTAAGAGCAGCAGAAGGGTAAAGGAATGAGGCAGATGAAGAAGGGTTACCCACAGTCACATTCAGAACAAAAAGACAACACATAGGGCAGGAAACAGCTGTTAGTTTGTTAAAAAGAAGTAGAGACATGTTATTAAAGTTATTGAATGTCTTCAACACTGAGTGCCATTGTTGCCTTTTGAAATAGTGCTTAGTCTTTGGAACCAACATGTCATAGTATTTTATTATTTGTAAAAAAGAAGCATTTGTAAAAAGAGAGATATACTAACTGCTTTGCCTAATACAATGCAAGATTTTGTGTTTGCCAAAACATTGTGTGTGCTTTTTAATTAGTTGTACAATCCATAAGCTGCCCAACTGTCCAGTTTCTCAATTTCTGTTGGTTTTGCTGGCAGGTGCGGTCAGCTGTGAGGAAGCGCTTCCACCGATGGCAGGAGCAGCACTCTATCCGAGCCAGGATGACCCAAGCCATGTCCATCCCCACTTCACCTTCACGGGTCAGCTTCCACAGCATCAAGCAGTCCACGTCGCTATGAAAGAGGAAACCAGCTTTGTACCGGACATGCTTTTGGAATGAAACCTCAAGCTGTCGATGTCATCAATTTCTGCCACATCAGTGGAGTACACTAAAACACTTTCTGCACTGACAAGGCAAGAGAGCACAAAGTGTGCAAGAGAGACAACATCAGTCTCCTAAATCTCAGGAGGGACATTATACAGACTTTCAAGAGAAAATGGATGGGGACAGTGATGAAGGACACTGCAGACCTAAAATAGGAGGTTAGTGGATCAAACATGCAAATGTCCAAAACAGTTTGGATTAGTTTATGGATTTAAATGTGAATGTACAACACTCCATACTCTGTAATGTAATGTAATGTAATGTAATTCAAGTCCACCTTCATGTCCCCTCTCAAACCTCAGATTAATTAAAAATCAGAGCTAGTGCTGTTTGACCGCACTGAACTGGATTTGATCCTAGTGACACCAGAATCACATGACATTTTGCTGCTGGGACAATGAAGCTATTCAAAACCATTTCAGATTGTTTAGTTTCTGTTGGTTTCTGTCAAGTTCTGTGTTTTGATGTTTGAAACAAATGTCTGCTAGTGTTTGTTTCTTTGTTGTGCAATCTTCCTCTGTTCTCTTTCAGCTTTGTCCACATTTGCTATAGTTTCCACAAAGTTAATACATTCCTTATTAACAAATGGAAGAGTTTTTCTACAAAAATATATCCAACACAATTAATGACAAGTCATTAAAGTTAAGCACATATTGGTTACATTAGAGGTTACCTTACATTTACTGTTTACATACTCTTTTGTTCTTCACATATTGCCTAATTTTGGAAATATACTTTCCAAAAATAGATATATGTTTTGTAATAAAACTCTTCCACACCAGACAGAGACTTACTATTGCTGCCTCTTTATTGGCAAACCTGATATGGTGCATCGTAAAATGATATCCAGTTGCTTTTCATTCTACCAAGTGGCTTTCTAGTGGCTGCTTTCCTGAAACATGATATTTAAGTGGCTGATGTGCGGTTACATTGGTACTGAGTTCTTGTGTGTGTATATATATATATATATATATATATATATATATATATATATATATATATATATAAATAAATAAAAAAGTGGTTGGAAATCCAGAGGTGTTCACCGATATCAGTCAAACCCTAAACACAAGCCACACACTGTATTTCATATGGGCACGATCTCCAAGTGATCCGCTATTCACCATCCACATTCCTCTGATGCCAAACATGCCGAGCACCTGCACATCATTATCAACTACTGTTTCAGTCATATTGTATATTGATCTCATTGTTTGGAACTTTCAGCTAATTTTTTTGGTTATGTGGGAGCTCTGGTTAATACAGCTAAGAGGATTATTTAAAACACCAGCCACTGTAATATGTAATATTCTTATAAATGATAAGCAGTCAGTGTAGCTCCCTTTTGAGTACCTCAAAAGCTAAACACAAATCTGTGTGTTTAAAAATTCAAATTCTTGTTGTTATGCACTTTTAAATGGTAAATAAGTATAAAAGATAAATGCCACTTTTTAAAAACAGCAGGAATAAGCAAAGAGTACTGCTCCATGTGTCATTCCAACGCAGTAAAAGGGTCAACCAATGAAAAAAGTAATTATTAATAGTGTGATGGTCAATCAAATGCATAATGTTATACACAATATTATTTATTGTTATTTATTTTACAATATTATTTTTATACTTGAAAATGTCAAGATATACATTTTGTGTTTGACTGAATTAAAATTTAAACAAATGGCCAAGATGTAGAGCCTGGTTTATTTATACGCTGCATTTTTTTCAGAAACAGAATGAAAAAATACACATCTGCATGTTGAGATGCTATCACTGGGTACTACACTTTAAAGCCTGTGCTTCGGATCACACTGCCATTTGTCTCTGGCTTCCCCTGAGACAAAGAAAACAACAAATACATCTTGAGCACCTTGTGATCCTTTTAAGCTTTGTGAGTGTGTCTCAAAGGAGAGTGTATCCTGACATTGGCTTTTAGACAAGTTCTTTCTGCCCAAGTAAACATGCACCATTCTCTCTTCTGACCAGAAAAAATAGGAGCTTTCCCTGCTTTTAGTCTGTGATGTCACACCAGTGCTTGCTTTAAAATTAGAACTGAAATATTGCTTGTGTTGACTCCAACAGTATGATGGCCTGTACTGATGATCACAATATGTGTAGTGGTTTAGGGCTCATGGCAATATCAAATTGCTAAATGGAATGTAAATGCCCATGAAAACACAAGCCAGAAGGTTATATAGAGCCTATGGTGCCGCAGTGGGATAATTATTACCCTTTTATGACAGCATTATCTTGAAATCAGGTTTTAGCTGTAGGTGAGTTGCTCATCTTGCCTTCATTATCACAGTAGCAGCTGATGATTTGGTACACGATGTTAAATAACAGCTCTACCACTGTTATCTTGTTTATGACTTAATTAGTTTAATTAGAAATAATAAAACAAGAATATTATTTGATTATATGGTTCTTTGTGTATACACGGTAAGCTCGTTGCATATTCATATTGTGATGAATGCATGTTTAGGCCTATCTATGACTCAATATAAGCATAACCAAAACATTCAGTCCTAAATGGCATTCATAGACCTCCTATGGTGTGGACAATTGTTGCTCAGACATACAGAAATGCATTTTTCATGTCATTCAATAATAAAATGTCTTGTAAAGTAATACATGAGTTATACTGGGAATGCATATAACATGTTTCAGGGAGGACAAGAGAGCTTTTATGGAAAATGTGAAACTAATTATGTCAGACACTGGAGTGGTGGAACAATTGGATTTTAAAAGGTTATTTAATGTAATTTAGTTAAATAAAGTGGATCTAATCATCTGGTCAATACATATTTAAATCTGACTTGGAACACCATGAGAGTTGAAATGGATTAATTAAACAGTATAGTAGTGCACATCCTATACCGGGCCTAACGCTGAAGAGGCTCAGCTGTTGTTCACAGTAAGTGTAGTGTCCTTGCGCCATCTAGTGCTTTGTTAACACTACTACAGCTGGTTGTTTTTTTAAAAGCCATGTTTTATAAAGCCATGAAAGATGAACACACCTACTAAATTACAATACACACTAAGCATCAATCAACATGCTCCTTGAAATAAAGTTGAAAAACGCAAACAAATAAAAAACATAGCATACACTTATAGGATACAAAGCAGAACCTAGAGTAGGCCTATAGTTACATGTGAAGTCATATTTGATAAGAGAGAATTCTAACCAGCGATAAAGCTACATAATGATGAGAATAATTGCGAAATGAACACAGCATAAGCCTACTGTATACTTGGCCATTGTGCAAGTCAAAATCATATAAAAGCAAGTATGCTGATGTAAAGACTAATCTAAGAATACACAAAAATATTACAGCACATGCTAAATAAAAATGTACAAAAAATGTACAGTACACAATACTACAGCAAAATATGCAACATTTTGCAAAAACAAAGTTAACCTGTTATATAGGGACAACCCCAGACCCAAAGGAACAAAGTATTTTATTTAAGTAGTATAGTACAATTTGTATTTTTAATAATGGTTTTCTTGTTTACCATGCACAATGAGCTTTATTGGTGTAATTCTAACTAACTGCATAAAAGAAGAATTATAAACTCTGATGCTCTGCTCTGATGGATAAACCAGTTAGCTAAAGAACCTTGAATCTAGTCCTGTATTTTTTCTCTCTCTTTGAGGCTATTTTGTTAATGTACCACCCATACATATGAATTACTGTTCATGCCTATATTTGGTGAACAGTGACATGTGACAATGGAAGTTTATAAATTGTGCCACTAATTCTATAGCTTTGTCTTTTCAACCTTCTGCTGAACATCTTTTTTTTCATCACTGTTTTTCTGTTCTTACATCTAGCTTCTGATTTATCAACCCAAGCAGGAGATTCACTATAAATACTAGGTTATTTACTGGGCTTGCTTACGTGCGCCTTGATGGTAAAAAACCGAGGCCACTCAATAGCCTCACCCAACATTTGTGTAGCATAGGATGCAAGAAACTATAGCAAATATACGAGTTATAATGTAATTTTAAGTGCACGGGAAAACATAACGTTGTCTGCATTTTTATGTTAAAACAAGCGGTTTGAGTGCAAGTAAAGTCAACGAGAAAGCTTTATTAACATTCGATTTCACAACTCGGCTACTTTATGTAAAAATGTATTAGCTGGACAATAACTAGCTAGCATATGTGTAATATAAATAATATTTGCAAATGGGCATGGTATAAAAATGACATCTATATATGGGAGAGTTGTTAGTCTATATAATTATTTTCACAAGAAGGCAATATTTGAAATAATGAAGTTTTGAGCTATGAACTTTCGGGCACATTTCCGCTGTACGGGCATTTGCAGTGACTGGCAGCTCTATCAACCAATGGGAGGCCTCAAATCAGAAAATAGACGAATAGCAGGACGAGGGAGGGTTGTTATCGAGTCGTAAACGGTTAGTAACAGGACAAGCAGGTAAGTAAGATTTTTGTCTCGTTATTTTTATGAAAATAAATAAACGCACATTTTGCCAGGCGAAAATGCACTTTATTTGAAACTATTGAGTAGTATGTTTGAGGATCTTAAATTTCCCAGGCCAGTCTCATCCCAAACATGCATGAAACGGTGGTCATTGAGAAGTGAGTATGGGATCGGGAACTAAACAAGCTAGCAGCATTAGCTAAGCTTCATTGGCCAGCAGCATTTGAGCTAACGACGTCCTCAGACTCAAACAGTGCCATGGCTAACGTTAGCTTCCTAACGTTTAGCCAAAGTACCAATAATGCATGAGAAATACCTATTATTCATTCAGCTGCATTATGAAACATTGTACATCCCTGATTATTGTGTAACTATGTCTAATGTTTTTCGTGGAAAATAGATATCGTTTTACACTAAAAACTTTTTTTCTTTATAAATTCCTGCGTTAACGTTATGGCAGAAGCCTGCACGCGTTTGCGTTTCTATTTAATTAAAATAAAAGACATTTTGCTAAAAATTCAACGAGATTTAAACCACAAAATTTCACCATAATGTATAATATCTAAATGTTCTTTTGTTTCAGGTGATTTTTTTTACGTCGACGGATTTGAAGTTATGTATCTGCGGAATATGGGAAGAAGTATGAAAACAATGAAGACAAAGGTATTGCCATTAATTAATTAACTCGATTCCCTAGCAATTTGAAAACGACAAACATATCACGAGCAAATTACTACAGTAAGTTAAGTTTAAATGTTCTCAATTATTTGATATTTAGGTATGTTCAGTTAATTAGGTAAATAAATCAAACACACATTTAACCTAGGTGGCAACATCTGCAAAGCTTTTCTCTTTTAAAAGTCAACATCTCTGAATAAAAAGCATCATTATTGCACATCACTATTTGCAGCTTCAAAAACTGTTTTACTTACTAACAAACATCTTCATTCTAGTATAATATATTTCAGCATAACGGAACATTTTGGTATTTTTGCTAGCTACAATATAATTACAATTAGTAGGAATATTTAATAACAAATAATTGTGAAACTATGAACTTAAAAGCTTTACATTTTTGCTCCTCTTTATTATAGGAAGGGCATCATTTAGTAGTGGTAGAACAGCTCCGTCAAGTGGTCATTTGCTAAACTTAAAATCGTTTGTTTTGAGCAATTGACAGTACTTCTGTGAAAAGTGACGTGAACATAGCGTGAAAGAGAAGACAGTCAATAGAGGCAGACTGAACTTGTCTAGTTTTACAATATAACCGACGAAACACTGTCTGTAACACTTATTATATAATTTACATACTTTAATTTTATAAATCACGACAGCTGAAATATCTTTAAAGATTTGTTTCTGTCGGATATAATGTATTGTGGCTGTGTGTGCATACGTGGTGCATGTTGAAAAACAGGTTGTGTGACGCAGAACAAGTTGATTCTAATTGTATTATTTCCGCACGTTTTTATAATGCTATATTATGTTAAATACGAGAATCCTTTGTAGACGAACATCTAACGAGTGCAGAATTGACATGGCACTATCTTTTGTAAGACAATGCCCTCCTGTGGTATCTTCTTTTGAGCTTTTTTGCCGTTTCTTATCTGCCCTTTACTCTAGTGGTGAGTATGAGAAATGTCTCCCGCCTACCAGCACCACACTCACACATACGCACACACACAGCACTATGTTTGTCAGACTCAAATCCGAGGGAGAGGAGCGAGCCGCCATTTTCTAAACGTCTCTCCCTAAAACGAGAGAAAAGCGCTGGCGTAAATCTGCCATCTGGAATATATTTTACTTACAGAAAATTAGATTTTTGTTGAAGGATTGCCGTGATATACTGTATATTTGAAGTAACTTGGAGTGGAAACCGCGGTTTCACGGCCTTGTCTTATATTCTCTGTAGCGGCGAGGCGAACGAGCAAGGTGTAGATTGATTCGCCCATTGCCTGAATCCGGAACAAGCGGCTTGTCCACCGGGCCTGTGGGATAACTCGGTGCCTTTTTGGAATATAAATGGCAAAGTGATCGAACAGACTCGCGTTTTTGTCATAGCACCCTTGTTTTTTTTTCACCAAAACTGCAGGGGATTGTTGCCGAAATTCCCTCGGATAGTGCAACCTCGTCACGTGGTAGGTTCCTCCTTTTTCTTTGTTAGCGAGCTAGCTACACTGGCAAGGTCTACTCCCAACTTATCCACCTCTGACATATCTGCATTGTCCACTGTTTAATTAGTATGAAGTATTGAAACAATGCGATGGTTGAACGGATCACCAGAGATTCACTGGACGCACTGGCCGTATTTATTTCCTGAATCTAATTGCAATGCACACCATGTCTCCTGCACTCTGCAATAGGTCTTTACGCGTTTCTTTAAAATGAGTTGCAATCCTTAAGTAGTGACTGTGACCTATAATCACGTTCAATACAGGCCTTTACGAAGCCACAAGACGTGTGTTTAACTGCGAAGGTAATGCATGCGTGACCATGGCTTTTGTTGCAGAAGAGATAACATACTGGGCGTCAATAACTAAAACTTACGCGGAGGAAACTGGAACTTGCGCTACCGGAGTCTTAATTTTTTACGCACATTAAATATATTTGCGTTAAAATAACGTTGCGCTATTTGAAAACGCAATATGCCAACTTGAAAGCCACGGATTGGCACATAATGTGGTGTGGGAAGGTATGGTTACACTGCAGTTGGCATACAAGACCATTACACTGACTGGCGAACAGGTTGTGTTCCTTGCATCAGCAGCTTTCCATTGCTAACGTTAGCCACAAACGAAGCGCATTTATTTGCGGGCAGTGTTAAGGGTGATAGCGTTTGACCAGATATTCGTTTTTTGGCACTGGAGAGTTGTTTATGGTGGTGATTCGGTGTTGGTTCTGACATAACTCATTCGAGCCCACGTCGGATCTCGTACAATTTTCTAAAGTAACCGATTCTTCAAGTTCACGTTTTTACCCCTGGAGCGAATTGTTGGGTGGATGACATTACGGGCTTGTTTTTGTAAACACCAGGAAGACATTTTGGTCATTACGTTACGGTTGGCCAGCAGGATATGTGTGGATATTTTTGTCGCATCTCAATCAGATTTATAAAACGGTTGTACAAGTGACTAGACACGGGAATAAGGATTATAATTATGTTAACTGGTGTGTTAGTGCATCCATGATGCGCCGTGAACTTGCCTTGTGTGTTTTGAGCTTAATGGGCGGCTTTAGGTATATGAATTGTATTGCATAATCTGGTTCGGAAATACCAACATGGCGTAGTGCGTGCTGACTAGAAACTGCGGTGAAATACTGAGTCCTCATTCATCTGACCCTGCAGACGATACGTCGAGATGCCGTTTGCTTTTTATCCTTTTTTGCTTGATGCAGGTTTACCCTTTTTATTTACTGTTACAATTGTGTTAAATCACATGATTGACCTTGTGTCTGCTTAATCACACAATTGGATCCACAATTTCATAATATTATTTGTTGACAGTAATATTTAGGACACCAGAAATGTTTTATATGCATCTTCTAAAATAAAGCAGGAACCATGGTAGGATGACATCATGTGCTTTAAAATAATGCTGGGCCTAAATCCACCTACTTACGCAGCCTGTGTAAAACCCTGCTGTACAGTGACTTAACCAGAGCACATGTAGGGCAGTGGGTTTGGTTGATTTTTGGTTATTGTTGACTGATTTATTTAAGACAGTCTCAAAGTTATATATATATATATATATATATATATATATATATATATATATATATATATATATATAATTTTTATTTATTTTGTTTAAACCTTTTGTACTTGACAATGAATGCTTGTTCATATAACCATAGATGTCTTGACAATTATTTATTTCCCAAAGTTGCTGTCAGATCTGTGGCTTGAGCATTTGACTTGACAAGGTCAGGTCATTATTATACATTTCTCTCTATTTATTCTACAGATTATAATTTTCATATAAATTGCCAATTAAATACTATCCACTTGTATTCTGCGTAAATCAAACTGGGCAAACCTAAGCTTTTGAGGCCTCATATTTACCTATAGGGTTTTTGCAAACCATTTTTTTTGCAAAGAATAGCCCCCAAAAGGTCAACAAAATGTCAATGAGTCACATGTTCATTTGTCTAAACTAGAGTAGATTCTGTAGTGAATATTGTAGCATAGAGTAGTTGTATAGTGCATTTTAATAGACTTTTAAAATAATCACATAATAAGTGCTCTGTTTATTTTGTGGTGAGCAATTTCAGTCTAGACTAAAGGCTAACAGAACTTGAACAGATATACAGCACGTATGCATACTTTTCTATGGCTTTATGTTTTTTTGCATTTTATTTATAATTATGGAATGTCATTGTACAAATTTATTTAAATATCTAAGCTATCTGCTTTGTGTATAGAACTTTAAATTATTACTAATTAACAGGACAGTATTTTCACATGTATATCATCATTAATAATTTGTATTTGTTATTTTTTTTTTATTTCTCTTTATAGGCTGTCCTCTGGCGGGGCAGTAAGCGGGTGGTGTGGAGCAGGCCACGGTGCCCGTCTCTCTGCACTGCATGGCTGCGATGGCGCCCGCTCTCACCGACGCCCCAGCCGAAGCTCACCACATCCGCTTCAAACTGGCTGCCCCTTCCTCAAGTTTGTCACCAGCCAGTGCAGAGAACAACGGTAACGCCAGCAACATCCTTATCCATAGCAGTGGTCCAGCCAAGGGCAAGGCCGCCCCAGAAGAGTGCTCACTTGACTTTTGTGGTGGTGATCAGGAGCAGCAGCCTCAAGCCGACCCTGCGGCTCAGGCCTCTGCCCTGGGAAAACTCCAGCCACTAGTGGCTTCCTACTTGTGCTCGGATGTGACACCTGTTGCTTCAACCAAGGAGTCAATCAAGCTGCAAGGAGTCCTGATCAAACAGTCCGTGCTTAAAAGTCACAGAATCCTGCCTAGCTCCCTGCTCAACGGTGGTGGGGACTTCCTGTTAAGGAAGAGGCAGACCATTGAACTCTCTAGTGGTCAGTTGAAAACCCTAATGAGCGGAAGCGCCAACGGTGGTGGCCAGCCTATGGCACCGGTCAATGGTCTGGCTAAGAAGCTGGCCACTATACCTGGCTCTGGCTGTGTAGTGGCAGTGAACGGAGACAAGCCTTCTGCCACAGACTCTCAGTCCCAAAATCTGCCCTTGGATTCTGAGACCTTGATGGCTACTTTATCAGGGCAAATCCCATTGAAAGGAACCCTCAAACAGAAGCATTCCTCAGGGGTTTCTCAAAATATTGATGGAAATAACCTTGAATCAACAGTGCTTCAACCTGCTGCACTTTCCCCCTTTATCCACGACAGCTCTAACCCCACTGAACCGGTCCGGTTGGAAGAAGCTGATTTAAACACACTTAACCTGCTACAGGGATGTGACATTGAGAGACCTGGGAGCAGTCAACAAGGCTCTCCGTCCTGTACACTTGTAACAGAACCTCCTATTTCTTGTGGTTCGTCCTCAGACACCCTCGAAGCTCATATAAGGGAGCGCACTATTCTCAACAACAACCGGCAAGCTGAGATTGAAAGCCGTTTAAGGCGCCTGCGCAAACGTCTTCAGGTGGTACAGGCTAAACAGGTGGAGCGGCACGTTCAACAGCAGCTAGGTGGCTTCTTAGACACAGCTCTTAGCCGGTTAATTTCTAGCAACCGTAGGTCTGAGACCACTACCCCTACAGCGACATGGAGAACCGGGCGCCACTCATCATCAAACAACAAGGACAGCCTCAGCCGGTTCCTAAAAAGTGGGTCCATGCCCTTGGAACTAGAAAGGCTGTACTTAAGTGGAACGGCAAACCTTCACTCAGCAGAAAGCGCCTTTGACTCGGATGTGACCGAAAGTAGCTCCGGAGGGGACTCTGACCTGGAGGAGGAGGAGCTGGCTCGGGTGGACATTGAGCAGAGACATGTCAAAATGTAAGTGTCAACAACGGCAAAATGTTATACGCAAAACTACATATGGCCTTTAGATATTGCTTGGGATAAATGCTCAAATTTGCATTAATAGAAGAAAATAAGCTAATAGAGTATTATTACAGTGCACTATATTACCCCGTGGAAAGTGCCACTACTTCAACCTAGCAGGTGCTAATGACAATTATAACTGCCTGGTCTGCTTCACTGGTGGCTGGGGCAAACTCCAGGGAGGGGTAGGCATAGATACCATGTGTAGTTGTGTGGGTGGTATCATCCTGTAGCGCACAGACTTGAGAAGACTACAGTAAAACCTTTTCTTGACACAACACTTCCTCTTGAGAGGCGAGAGCAAAACTGAACGTTCTGTTTATCTGTGCAGTGAACTAGCGAGCGCCCACAGAGCCGACAAATGTTTTGATTTAAACTGAAACCAAAAAGAAACAGTTGAGGTTGGTGGTGGGTTTGCAAAAAGTGTGGGTTGTACATTCAACTTGTTGTTAGGAGGGGATGACCTCAGCGAGAGCTGGCAAATGTAGTCCAGGGGAAGTTCACATCATGGGTACTCAATCCTGCAGTTTTAAGTGGTGGAAAGCCAGAGGAATATAACATGTGGGTCAGCAGTGTTAATGGACTAACTGACCTGTGGAAAATATAGTAGATTATTAACAAGGCAGCTGCGAAAACCAAATTTTATTATCCTTTCTCCTTTTGGCCTAGACCTTTGACTTTTATGTCTTAATAACCTCAAAAGCTTTGATTAGGGTAAGCTCTAGATTTTTGTAAATCTGTCGTAACATTACATTTATGAGATATCTATCTATGGTTTATAAAAGTAAGTAAAAAAAAAAATAGAAATATATAAAAAATTAGTTTCATTTCCCACAGGTAAAACTGAAACTAAATGATTCATGTTAATTCAATGTTTATGTTTTAAATAAAGCCTCAAGGTTGACATCATCAGAGCGGAAAGTGCAGTCTGCTAACCCACAACACAGGCCTCTGATGTTTAGACAGGAAGTGCTAATCTGAAAGCAGGTAATAAATGACATAAGCTGCACCAATCGCACTGCCTCTACTTCTCATTTACAAATCTATTCCTTCAATAATAAAGTGGTTTTAGTTAGAAGATGCTTTCATGAACAGTAATTCATCCCACAACTCTGACGCTTTCTCTGGGTGGAATAAGCTCTAATTTAGTGGTGTGCATTTGTGACTCATTGTCAATTATTAGTTAGATTCACAACAAACTGTTAAGTGTCAAGAATTTTGTCAAAGCGAATGCGTCTGTTTTACCAGTCTGTTAGTAAGAGCTACATGGACAAAAGGTCACTCAGTTTGGAACCAAATAATTAAGGTGATCTCATGTATTGGTCACTATTTGAGCCTTGGGGTAACGTAGTGCTGTGTTTAATGTTGTGTATGTCTTAGGTCGGTCTAATCTCAGGCTCAAGCACTTGATCTTGTTTAGCCATTCGTCTCGAACTGGACTGTTGCTCACACTCACCTGCTAAATCTGTAAGACAAAACCCAGGGGTGTAATTATTTAACATTGATGGTACATGAGTGAGTTTTTGCAGAGAGGCAGCAGACTGAAAACTGCCTTTGTATAAACGTACATCTGCTAGGCTACACTTCAGACTCCCACTGACCTCAGACTACCATTCCTTATTGTGAATGGTTTAAGCTTCAGGAACTAGAGTGTGTGTGTGTGTGTACATAACCATAATGCCACATTTCCACAGCTGACAGTTGCCAATTAATGGCTTACAACAATACACAAGTCAAGACAGTGTATCGTCTTCAGGCGCTAACACTTTAATTATTTAACCTCAGCTTGGTTGACAGTCATTTGGAAAATGACCTATTTGGACTACTTGTTTGGATGCTATGTCTTGCTTTGAACTGGTCTCTTGTGTAGACGTGGTTTCCCGTAAGTCAGAGGATTGTCTCTCAGCTCACATCTGTTGCTGTGCTTCTGCTGCAGGGCTATGCTGCTCTGGCCACTGTCTGAATGTGATGTCTAGAAGGACCTATAGCATAATGAGGGTGAGGTTGGCTATAGCAAGGACTGTAATCATATTTTGCTGCTTCCATTCAGGTTCATGATGACTTTAAACCAGGTGTGGGCAATTATTTTTCCCCAGGGGCCACAATGGGACCTGGGACTGTTGTGGCAAGCCGGGCAGACACAGTAAATTCACTTATGCTCAATAAAAACACATTTAATTTGCCTATTGTTTAAGTTTAAACTGTAAGCAAAATGTGCAATAAACACTGTATATTCAACATCACAGTGACATCTGCACCCTACTCAGTATTAGATCCACTCTTTACAGTTATAAACCAGTGAAAACTTTCTCTCTGAGACTAGAGATGATAGCTTTAGGAAAGGTATTCCTATATATATATATATATATATATATATATATATATATATATATATATATATACATACATACATACATATACACACACACATACATACATATACACACACACATACACAGTTTGGAGCATGTCATAGTGAATCATCAACTGATCACAGCAGAATATTGAAAGAAAAGGAAAAATTTATGCAGTGTTTAATCATTACTAAATATTAGTAAATGCTTGGCATGCTGTATTAAACAGCTAAAAGGGTTGCATGTGGCCCTCGGGCCTTATTTTGCCCACCCCTGCTTTAGACTATACAAATAAAAAATGCTAATTTCAAAGTGTTGGTGTAAGCACGGGCTGTTTTTTGCAGAAATGTGTAGGCATGTTTTTTGTTACTCAGGCAACAAAAAAGCTCATCAGACAATTTCTGATCTTACATAATGGTCCATTGACTGAACATTCAAATGGTCTGCAATTGTGATGCTTTATTAAATGTAGATGTCCTTTCAACTTTTGATTAAACTGACTTGATAGTGGTTGAGTGAAAGCAGTCTGTTTGCTCTATAGTCCCACTGTTAAAAGGCCCCTCTGCCTGCTGCTCTTGAATTCGGGTAACTAGGTTGGCTGAGACTACGGCTTGCTTTTCATGCTTATGGCTCAGCATTACTCTGCAGTCTGAGTAATGTAGCAATGTTTCCCGACCTCCTTTCATTCTTCTGCGTGTAAATGTATGAGTGACTGTTTGTGTAGGTTTTAGTCCTGCTCGACACATCTGGATGAGTTTCACCCGGCCCAAGTTCCTCAACGCAAACCCACAGGCGTTACATAACCCCCCTCTTTTATGTAATGACTGCTGCAGCTCTCTGGCTCAACTCACCCTGTCGAGTTTGTCCCTGCCCCACACCCTGTTAGCTGCCATATTATTCTCCTGCCCGGCTCCCAAGCACTTTTAGTTGCCTAAAAGAGTTTATCCAGCTTTTGGCAAATGCTCAGCCATGCATCCTGGATTATTATGTTAGATATAATTTCAGTTTAAACTTTTTAATATAGTTTACAAATTTTTAGAGAGGCTTTGGGAATCCTTGCTCTTTAGAAAAAAGGAAGTGGTAATGGTAGGCATTATTGAATTATCTTTTAGTTTTTTGCAGTAATGCATAAATGCTTTGAAAATCCCAAATAAACGTTAAATCTGTTGACTTTTCCTGGCCTGTGCTTTACATTTAACCTGCCAGATAAAACTGCATGACAGAATACAGTCTGTTCCACAGTATCTAGGAGAGCTCCTGTTGTTTGCAAAATGGCATGTACTTTTAATGAATTCCTGGTCAATTATTGGATTTATCAATCACAGTTTTATCCAATCAGAGCAGTGCCACGTTGTTTACATTTGTAGTGGTAAAGCAGATTGCTACATCTTGAAACCTAAAACACGGACCTGTCAGTACTGCCCTCACATAGAGCACAACCTCGGGACAAAACACACCTCCCTCCTGTCACAGATTCAGTTTAGGAGGTGGATGTGCACAATATCAGCACTATTTTAGACTTTGAAAAAGTGGAAAATAGCAGTATTCAATATAATTTAAATCCACTTTAGCAAAAAGCCAGGGTTCAGTCACTCACCATCTGTTTCTCTCACCTGCTGCACAGACCCGTACTGGGCTGAGTCAGCTCTGCGCAGACATCCCAAGTGCATAGTTTTAGTCTCTCCAAAACATAAAAAAATGTACTGTAAATGTCCCGTTACCATTGGAGAACAGAGAAAACGTGAACCGTTATCTACGTTAGAATAATTTAGCAGAGGGACTAAACATTAAACAGAGGCTGTTTTATGGAAACACATGAGACCAGCGTTTATATTATTGAATTTGATCTAAAATGGTTTGAGGTCTCAGCTAAAGTTAATAAGAACAAATTTTTAAACAGAAAATAATTAACCAGGTCTAAATACATCAGTTAATTTATTGGGGATTTTACTTTAATATTCACTTATTCAAAGTACCTAGCCTTAGGAGCAAATAATTGTATATAAACAAATGTAGAATTTGAGTTTATTTATGTTTATTTAAAAACGTACAAATAGACAAACGTTAGCCTACATTTTAAATAAATATGGGGACTGTTGACTTTTACTTGGTGACTGTTGGAACTGGCTTTCGGGACGGTAATGAAAAAAGGTAGTCTGGAGCCCTGGTTTGGACCATGAATACTGTGCATGGAGCAGGTTGAGATTGTTTTTTGTGAGTTGTAAACTCTCGAATCTTGTGAGAATCGAACTGCAGCGCAAGGTAACTTAACTTTAAATGTGCGGGGGGCCCATGCTCTCGGCTCTTGGTTACAATGCGAATCAATGTTGGTATCAATGTTAAATTGTGCTTGCTGCAAGGGTTGTTGAAAGTGAAACATTCTCAATTTAATTTCATGCCAAATGTAACATATTAAGTATATGCACAGACACATTTGTCTATTTAACATTATGGGAGTGCAAATACACAAGTATACAGGAGTATGTTTTATGTAAGCTTGTTGCTGTAGCAATAAAAATGTATTTATTGCAGCCTGCATGTATGTCCTTGGTTATTTCCTGTTGTTACTTTGAACAAGAAAATTTTAAGATGCAGCTTTTAGGAAAAACGTATTATATACATTTTCACACATTAGGATATACCATATGATGCCGTTATAAGTAAATTATTTCCTACATTTGCGGTGCCTCAACATCACACAAGCCTTGTTTGCTCTGAAGAAAAGGATCAGCTAATTGTATCATCAATCATCAACACGTGTGCTCTTCTGAATGTACCAAATGATGATGTTCTGTTCTTGTGCCACATCTGCAAATCACTGTCTATAAAACACATAACTTCAAAACTTTTAAAGAAAAAAAAAACAAGACTCTGTCTGGTTCAGTGACATGTTTCACATTTAGTTTCATCACAGCGCTTGCTGTGTTCAAAATATAAAATTGTGATCACCCATATCATCGCGTTGTAAGGATATATCATTTTTAATTTAATTTTTTTTACTGTTAACTGTAATTATATTTTATTCATTTATAAATTTACCAAGAGGAACTCTAGCTTGAATAATTTTGTTAAATCTCTGCCAAGTTGTAAAATAAGCAGAAAGTTCTTTTCTTTCAGCCATTGTTTGTTTGCAAGTAGTTTTATGACAAAGGAATGTGAACAAGGAAGTATTTATAGTTTTGAGGGAAGAACGTTTACAAAGCTCTTTATACAAACATGTAAATGAGCCAAAAATATGCAGTTACTTCCTTGACAATCAGTTATCTTGGGGAGCGCGTCATGGTTTGGGACACTTGTGTTGGTTTTAGATGGGTCAATGTGTCAAGAAGAAGGGCCTAGTGCAGTACAACATATGTGCTGCATCCAGATAGCACCACAATGCAAAAATGTGCTGACATCTAGGAAACTGGCTGTAGTGATGGCTGCTGGTGCTTTGTGTTGGAGAAGGGGGGGATATGCCCTGGTTTTGGAGGGGGTGGAGTTCTCAGTGTTAGAAGGGGGCTTTCTGAACGTAAGCAACCCCCTCCTCTTCCTTCACTTTGACGATTAAGGTCATCTAAGCCCTGAGTGTTTCTATTATAGCAGCACACTTAAAGCCACTTTTTTTTAAAAATTCCTACAGCTCCAAAAGACTTGTAATTGCTGCTAGCTTTTGTCTTTCATTATTATGTGTCAGAATTTTTACTTATTTTTCTGGGAGATGGCTCTTTATTTACATTTAAATGAGTCAGTGGTCTCTAAATAAGTTTGAAAGCACTTTTTCTGTCTGCCTGGATTTGTCAAAAAGCCAGAGCAAAGATGAGATGTTTCTTGCCTCTTTAGTAGATCTTAAACTCTTCTATATTTCTTCCATTTGTTGTTAAATTCTCCGTGGCACAACACAAGCTCATTGTAATAATTGAATTAGATTTTTGTGCCTCCGACAACGAGTTTTGTGGTTCCCACAGGAGCACGTGAATGCAAATTATTTCTCTTTGCATTGATCTGATGCACCAATCATGGGTGTGTTCGGTGTGAGTTTTGTAGTGTTGTGAATGTCCTATTTGACCAGTAAATAAGACCTATGTGTGACTACATGTGTACGTGTCACAAAACGGGGTCTGCACAAGAATAAAAAGGATATGTTGGGGCACTGCAGCAATGATCTTGATGCAGTGAGTAAGCCACTGTGAGCTGTATGTTGTAGAAAAGAGTCATGGCGTGTAATTGGGTTGAATCATTAGATATCTTTGTGGAAACTGTTCCCACATAACTTCCCAATAACACAAGATTCCTGGTTGGATTATTAGTTCTCCCAGTGTCTGCAGCACTGCTTCCTGCCACAGCCCCACCCCCAGCAGCCTGTGGCCTGTAGATTGCTTTTATAGCCCGTCTGTTCCTCAGGCTGCCTCTCGGTCTCGCCTCTCATTTATTCCATGTTTTTAATTTCCATCTCCTCTCGTCTCCCGATTCCTCTCTGCAAAAACTCTTGGCCTTCCTCCGTTTTGGTGGACTCAGAAAATTGAAAACAGAGATGGGTGTGGGGAGGGAAAAAGAACAGGAGAGCAAGGTCTATCTTTGTCTGCCATCTGAGTCATTATTTTCATTGTTCAACTAGCCACTGCGGCCTGTACTCTTAACAAAACAGCGCCCTCTGTGGACGCTACTGCTCAGTGCAGGAGCAGACATTTTCCTCTCATGTCTGCCTTTGAAATGCCCATTCTGTGTGTCATACTGGGAAAATGGAGTAGTCTGTTCTCATTTGGTGCTGCCTTGGTGCCGTGGACTAAATTAGTGCCACCACAATCTACATATTTAGTAATCTCTTACTAGTGACGCATCAGAGAGGATGTTTATCCTCAATAGGCTAGGGTTTCAAGGTGTCTGCAGCTGCCTTTGCATGGGCTATAGTATTTTGCTGATTCACTGACCTCTGCTGTCTAAATGGGGAAATACTCAGAGGCACTTTATTTTAGATACTGTTAAGATTAAGTGGTAGAAATTATTGTCTTGTTTCATTTTACATTTTTTTTTATTAAAAGTCATATTTGTGTTGAGTTAGAAGAGCATTTGATTAATGTAGTTTCATAATAGGGCACTTAGATTTTACACACCTGATGACAAATTCAACTTGATTTTCTGAAGCTCCAACAAACGATATATTTCCTGCAGATGGAAGCGGGCAGAGAGTCGCTACACGGTGGAGAGAGCTGCTATCATCAGTCACTGGAACTGGCTTCAGGCTCACATCTCGGACCTGGAGTACCGTATCCGGCAGCAGACGGACATCTACCGACAGATTCGGGCCAGCAAGGTTCATTATTCTTAATTTATTTGTTTATATTTTGTTTTTATTGACACTGTACATTTTAATTTGGAAATCTTTATAAAAAAATCCTAAGGTGTGGACATCTTTATCTTTTGTGGAATTGTGACATTGTATTTTTAGTAGATGTCAAAACAAAACTGATTTGGATCCAAAGTTTACATTATTACATTTCCACTGTTTTAGGGCTCGGTGGAGTTGGGAGGTGTCGCTCCATGTGCTGTGACTGCTGGTGTGACAGAAGTCAAATCAGAACCTGTAAATATGGTATGCAGCAATAAAACATCCACTTGATAAAATCCAAGTCTGTGAGCAGACATGACATAAATGTCAAATTTTATTATATGTAGTCCTTTTAAAAATTGTTGTGGTATTTGAAATATTATATTTGTTCATTATGGAAAGAGTCTTTGTTCTCATGAATGCCTCTGGTGGAAAAACACTCACAGGAAATGTTTTCTTTTTATCCATGCCTTTGTTCTGAAATATTTCAGACAGGAACCTTAATCTGCCAATGCGCTTATGTGTGTCCCTAGGATTTATCACTGAAATTTCTTAAGTTTAAATAGAGAGCTCTTTGATTGGTGCATCAACGTTTTTTTGACGATGGATTTATTTTTTTATTTACACATTTGTTTTAGCCTCCTCATTAGGGGAGCCATGTTTTTGTAGGCTACTTTTATGGCTTAACCAGTGAAGTAATAACTCCATGTGCTGAAAGGGTGTATAAATACATGGTAACATCAGAGTAGATCAGTGTATTTTAGCTTGTGGCGCAGCCTACCCTCTTCTCAAATCCAACTAAATAATTTAAGCGCACAGGGCCTGGCTGATTCATGCTGTCTTTAATGCTGCTGCCTTAAATATCTCTGGTAACTGCTGTTGGTCGCTGTGCTGTTTAACACGAGGTGTAGTCTCACTGAATTGTCTTATCTGTCACTGCAGGATGTTGCTTCAGAGCGGCTGGAGCACACGGTCACCGCCCACATCACCAACACAGAGTCGGGCTCCTGGAAAGGTCAAAATGGACAGCCAGTTAATGGCGTCCTCAGCAGGTACAACAACAAATAGCTCATTTACAATTCCGCAGAAATGTGATTTCTCACAATTATCGGGATAGCCCAGTATTTTTTTATTTTTTTTTATGTGGTTCTATTAGATACTTTTGGATAGCTAATTTACGCTCTACAGTGAATTGTCAGCACACTCAGAACAGTGACCAAGAATAAACCATTTACTGCTGTCAAGTGTCCAGATTCTTTTGCTTTACCTTTTCTGCTGTTATAATGATCTTCTGTGGAGAATAAATTACCTGTCCTTAAGCATCTCGTAGACCCCCTTATAAAAAATACTGGATATAAGACTTAATATAATTTATTTTTTCTCCGTTTCATTAACATAATACTGCATTGCATTATTGAATTTGTTTGCCTCCCTGGTTGGTGTGCTTCAGGATGGCAGAGACTGCGGATACTAAGCCCCTACAGCCTTCGTCCTACGACAACACATGTGTGGCTGCTCGAACGCGGCCGCTTGTCAGCTGTCGGCGACGGCGGCTCATTCAACCAAACTCTGTGCCCAACCTTAACGGCAAGGTGGGTCCTGCTTGTTGACTTATCTGCATTTACTCGTAATTACTTCAACCTGGTTATTTCTGTCTTTTTCCCCCTCTTTTTATTCAATTTAATTTATATAGCTCGACATCATAACATTTGCTTTTAGAGGGCTTTACAGACTGTACAATACAACACCCTCTGCCCTTAGACCCTCCATCTGGGTGAGGGAAAAGTAAAAAAAAAAAAAAAACATCAGGGAGACCCACTCCCAGGACGTATAGACAGCCGTTTTATACAGTACATTTACATAGTCCATCTTGCTCACAAATACACTAAATTTGTTAATTTAATATCAGTGAGGGCAAGCCAAGTTTCAATCATCACTAGGACGTTCTAACAGCAGGTCCAACATCTGCAGGAGGACCCACGCCCCTAGTGGCACAGAGAGTACTTGTGAATCGCACTGAACTAAGTAGCCTTTACCCTGTCCTAAAAGCTTAAGACTTAAGTCTAACCTGAAGAAAAGTCTTGTCCATCATAAAGTAACAGATGACATGGTTTGTTTGGAAAAAAGTTTCTCTTCCTGTTTTTCTGTTGAAGTAAAGGGTTTCTTTTTATGCTTGAATGCACTCTTTCCTGTGATAAAAACAAAAGACAATACGTTTAGTCTACAATTGTGCTTTTAGTTTTTTGGTTTATAAGCTAAGATACTAAGACATCAGACTTATTTGCGTAAAAGTAGGGCAACATCCTTTTAAGTCAAACAACAAAGATTGGTTATTGCCCTTGTGACATCTCACAAGTTTTTGTTCTAGAAAAAAAAGACTCCATGCTTTTCCCCTTAGTGGCTTAGGCCTTGTTGAGTCTGGTATTTGGCACTTGTGATCAGATCTTACTCCAGCTGTATATGCAGTCATATGATCTACAAACATAGCCAAGATAGTTATTAATTCCCACCAGGCCTTACAAATGCTACTTTGCTTTCAAATAGGCTGTGATCTGCAACTACTGAACCTACGTCACTATGTATGTGCAGATGTGTGAAGCTACTTTGTGGTTGAGGATGTGGAGCAGTGTTGAAGGAAAGGGTTTGGTGAAGTTATGTCTCACAGTGTTTGATGTTTTGTCATAGTTGCATCTGCACCTATGCATAATATTTTGGATTAGACTCCCTTAAATGAATTTTAATGGTGTGTGTGTGTGTGTGTGTGTGATGCCTTGTAAATGCTTTTGAGTTTTTTTTTTGACAACCAAATAGCCCCAACAAAGGTTAAACCTCATGAGGAAAACCATGTTACCAAATGGTTCAATGACTAGATAATTTGAAGATTTATTTGTATTTCCTTTGGGGGAAATTGTACATTCATTATATTGTGCACACTAGACCCTTCTGTTTATAGATCTTTTACACTGGCAAAGAAAATATAGTGTAAAAAACATACACTATAAACTGCTGCTATTGTAAAGTCTTTCACAATCCAGTCTCACAAAGTTTGTAACCTGTTGTTTTGTAGATACAGAGAAGCAGCTGTATCCAGTGTAGCTGCAGAGTCAACCCCAGCTGTGTGATGTGTGGTGGCTGGCCCACCCCCAAAGAAGACCCTCAGTTTGAACAGCCCACACTCGAGCGCCTGTCAAGGCTGGATCTTGGCGTCCACCCCATTTTGTCCTTCCCTGACGGTCAGTGCTCTGTCACTTGTTTAAAAGTGAACACGGTTTACTCAGCCATTTCCTGTTTTACATTTACAAGGGAAGACAAACAAGGAGTGGCAGCAGGGAGACTTCTTCCCAGGAAGTTTATAGAATAGATTCACTAAAGCGCTGAAACTGTTTTCTGTCTGCAGTGGGTGTCATATTTGACAACAAATATGTTTTAGGGAGAACAATCATAATTCATGTTCACTATAGGAATGTCATAATATATTTGGTTTAACAGGCTTCTTTTCTCCCCCCAGACGTTTGTGTAGGCCTTCGTCTGCAGCAGGTGATGAAGAGCCAGTGGCAGATGAAATCACTCGAGAGACGCAAACCCCTGAAGAAACTCTCACTTAAACACAAGCTATCCTCCTCCAAAGAGAAACACAAGTTCACCAACTCACTTATGGCAGTCAGTAAGTGCATTGCCTGTTTAAAGTTCATCCTACTGACAGACGTGACACCAGTAAATGCAGAGACTCGACCATGTATTTTCATCAAATGCCAGCTCTAAATATGGTTTCTGTTGTCTCAGGGCTGGGCCACTATAAGAATCGTGGTGATAAGCAGAGGGCAGTGGAGAGCAGTGGTGGCAGTGGGGCTATACTGAACACATCCAGACTTGAGAGCCAGCCTGTGTGCAAAACTGAGCGGCTACAGGTCCCCTCAACACCCCTTGGGCCCTACGACAAAAGCTACAGCCGCAAGAGATTAAGAGAGCACTCGCTGGACAGGAACGACAGTGAGTTAATGACGTCCTAGCCCAGACTAGTTAATATCTGTAATATTTCATTATAAACCACTGGAATATTAAAGGTGCCCTGGGGTGAAAAATGCACACAGACTTTTATTTCGAGCCCTCTTTCTTTTGCCATGACATGCTTATATCTTGTCTAATGGTAACCACATGATTATTTTACTCTGGTCCTCCAGCATCTCCGAAGCTTTTCCTGGACTCAGCCAGCCCCTGCCCCACATTGGCCAACATGCACTCATCCCTCCACAGCCCTCTCACACGGCAGCTGTCCACCTCGTCGGAGAACTCCACGCCGTTGGGCCCCAGCAGCCAGGGCATCCTGAGCACACCTGTAAGGGCACTCTGGACTTCGATGACAAGGCTAATTGACAAACAACTAAACTGCACTGACAAGAAAGAGACCAGCTTTAATCACATAATAATCCTAAACAATTTACTGATTATTAAAATGCCACACATGCTCTGTCCTCCTGACTTTATCAGGAGGGTCTGCATGTGTGAACACAATCCACTCAAATTTCTCAACCGGAGATAATCCTGTGAGGGCCCTAGTACAATTTCCGGAGGGCTGTGACGTATGAACGATGAGTGGGCAAGCTGATGATGCGCATGCCGTGTGGCTGGCTCTGTAAGTGGAGTTCACGGAGCGCAGAAGCCTTGGACTCGCTGTAGCCTGTTTGGACTTCTCACTGTTTGCGTATGTTGCTTACATGTTCAAATAAACGCAGTGTGCATCTATCGCCGTAGCTGCAAAGGTCCACCAGCTTTGTGTTATAAGCGGCCGTGCTAATTAAGCGTTGTACCTCGTTTGAAATGTCTGTAGTGTGCTGTACAAAGTAACTTAACCCTTGTATAAATGTTTCTTCCCAGCAGCAGCCCATTAAAAGGAGGAGAGGTGAAAGCTCTTTTGACATCAACAACATAGTGATCCCCATGTCTGTGGCTGCCACAACCCGAGTGGAGAAGCTGCAGTACAAAGAGATTCTCACACCCAGGTAAATATTGAGACTGGAGTCGCTGCTCTCACTGCTTGACTGTTCGCTCTGTGGCTTCACTGAGTCACACAAGAGATAATAATGTCCCATTGAAGCCTGTGTGATGTTGGTTTTTCCATTGTTGCCTGTCTTGAATAAGTAGGGTACTTTCAAAGTTTGTCTGACTTCCACAACTCAAAAGCAGCAGTTCTCTTGTGCTCAATGTTATTGTTTTTTATTTTTATTTTTTTATAGTTGGCGAGTGGTGGACATTTTCTCCCAGCCCATAACTGAAGAGGAGGATCACCGGGAGGCAAGTGTTGATCAGGCCTTTTAACATTTAAATACTATATACTAAATAATATTTTCTGTCAATATTTTATTTAAATAGTGTCAGGAAGTCGAATGTTCCATCTTTGTTGTTTTATTTGACAGAGGTCCATTCTTCTTTCTTATTGTTATTTCTGTGACTGTAGGTGGAGGACCTGTCAGATGCAGCCTTCATTCAGCACCACCAGCCCTACGAGGACCAGGAGCGAACCCGCTGGACATGGATGGCTTTGGCTCCTGCGAAACGACGGGGCAGCAGGTCATTATTAGCATTAAACCTACCAATGTCATAGTATGTAAACAAATGGAGACGAATTAGATTAAGACTAAGAAGACTACATCATACAATATCAACCCAAATGAATGTGATAAATTGATCTGAAAACCGTGACTATAAAGCTAAAGTTTCTTATCTTTGTCTTGCTGGGTCAGGTCGTATAAATCCGTCGACGGGCGGACCACACCGTTGCTGTGTGGGACCAACCCTCCCACCCCTCAGCCTGCATCTCCAGACCCAGGTCACTGCCCTATGCTCCACGACTACAGCCACGTCCCCTCGCCCATGAGCCCACCCAGCCCTGACACCACCTCCAACCCACACACGCCCTGCTCCCGGGACTCCCACCGCCTGCTGTCCAGCGAGGACACGCGCTGCTCCACGCCAGATTTCACCTTCGAAGAACGTGTATGTACCTTTTTTTTTTTTATTATTATTATTTTATTTTTATTTTTTTTTTTAGGAGTAATAGGCCCATGTTTTAGCTTCCATAGATGAGAGATAGATACAACTTTTTTTATTCTAAAGAACTAATAAATAATTTTGTAATTACTGCTTTGTATTATAATGTTCGAACAATGTTCAAATGTGTGAGTTTAATTGTGTCCTTTTTAAATAGACTGTGGCACCATGGGAACGACGAAACTTCCCGCTGCCAGAAGACCCCGCCCCAGAGCCCGAGGCAGAGAGCGATCACATCAGGCCCAGAATTAGGAGCATCTCAGGTTGCCGAGCGACAGCGTTTGGCAGGCTGGATTCGGATGACATGGACCTGCCCTGTGACGAGGACGGCTCCAAATACAAGGCGTCCACCCACCGATAAATGACTGGCCGGCTCCCCCTACAGCTCCTCTCTGGCATTAACAAGCAGAACCTCAAAGCAAAATAAAATATTAATGGGTTCCTGTTGTTTGATATTCAAACATCAGTCTAATACTTTTCACAGTTTTTAGTGAATATTATGGAGATAGAAGCCTTTCCCTACACTTGTTTTTGTCACAGGAAAAAAGTATAAATGTAAAAAAAAAAAAAAAAAAAAAAAGTATAAAACCACACATTACAAAAAAGGATTTCTGTAGTAGGCTAAACAATGTACATGGGGGCTTAGTGGTGTTTCATATGTTGCGTGTACACTTGTAGCGCACTATGTAGCGGACTCCTCAAAATATGGCCAAAGGGTGTTTTCTATTGACTAGTTTGCTTGTAATTCCCATGTACATTTTTAGTGGAGTGACAAATAACAAAACAAGAAAAAATACCCCCTCTTTCTCCTCCTCATCCAAATAAACAGGTACATTTGAGATGTGGTCCCTTCACCCCTCTATAGGCCGCCTGAAGTCACCACAGCACTTCTCCAACTGCCAAGTCTAGTTTTGTTGGTTTGCTTTCTTTGTTTTTCATTCCTGACATGTTTATTTGTGTCTGTTCTGTCTGTTCCAGCACAAAACATATTTGTGTTTTAAATAGTAAATCATTCCTTTTACAGTCTCTCTTTGGAAATTGTCCCGCTCTGTCTTTTCCCCTGCAGCCCGTCTCTTGAGTTCTGTTAAAACAGGGTGTTGGCATAGAGGACTGGGGTGTCATTCGAGCACTCGCCCAACAGAAATGCTGCATGCTGAGAACATGCTAATGCTAGTCTTATCACCACAGCACACCACTTATCAAAGACTTATTCACAGGTAAACGGGAATGATTGTGCCATCAACTTCACTCCCTTGTCTTTACAGTCATTGCTGTATTACATGAGAAAATTAATTGTGGCAGAATAAAAAGAAAATACAAATTGCCATTTTCTATGTTCTGGCTCGGCTTGACAATAATTTTAGTGTTTGTCTTGCAAAATATTAAATATCCCAATGTAGCGGCTCCCACTCAACTACAGCCACCCCAACTCAGGTTTTTCAATTTAAGGAAATATATTTTCTGGTGTTAATAGTTTGATCATCTGATTGACCAGAACTAGACTACTATTGTTGCTAGGTGAAATCTGTTTTTTGCCACCCCAAGTCATAACCACACTATTGCCCCTCTGAAGTAACTAATTGCTATGCAAAAAAAAATATATGGTTGTTTTCTTTATTGCCACAGTCATTCAATCACTGTTTTTCTTTTGTAGTTGAGCAAGATGTCATTGTACCTGTTCGATTGTTGCAGCAGTTAACCTAATCAAAAGCAGAATTGTTTTTTTGTAAATAGTACCATTAAAACATTTATGTTTAACTTGGCACTGTTGTTTTAGGCTCAAGTCTTTTTTTTTTATGTAAAACCTTTTTCACTTAACACAAGTTTGACTTCATAGCATTTATTTTCAAATACACATATTACAGCAACAAGAATCATAAACCAGTTATTGATAAAATGCACAATAACGAGAACAATCACATTGCCACAACTGTACAGCATCAGAAGTAATCAAAAGGTGATGAGATTTGTTACTACAAAAAACAGCCTCTCCATAAGTTCCGGTACAAACATCAATGGAGAGGAGCACTGAAAGCACAAGCTCTGGCACATTTCTTCACCACCATGCGCGGGAGAAACCCCCCCTTCCATCTTTAAGCACCGCACTCTTGCACACCAAAATGAATGTGGTCTGAGAAAGAATCAAGATTTAGCATGCAGGTAATGTTGCAAAAGCACACCTAAGTCCTACATGTCTGCCCATAAACCTGACATGGCATCTTGGTAAAAAGATGATACTTCTGTGTTGGCAATACTTGTTTAACATAGACAGTAGGGAGCAACGGTCAGGATGTTATGTTAATATCCATTTTATGACCACTTGTTAAAAGGATTGGCCCATACGCACTCGCATACATACTTTGAAAACCTACAGTATATCAGTATATCCTTCCAATTTATTTCAGAGCGCATATAAACAGGATATACAGAGACCACTTTGTGAAAGGGAGGCAACAAGCAGAAAGCTTTGTCTTACATGAGACGCATGCAAGATGTTCTTTAGTGTGATGGCTCACTAGGAGGACATTTTAAACAGGGATATAGTATTTCAGGTGTTATATTTGGGGGGAATTCTGGAAACCAGTTTGCTCCAGCAAGTTGCTTTCATTTGAGTGAATTAAATAAAATCATGATCCATTTATTCTACAGTTTGTCTTGTTCAGACTTACAGTGCTCACCAAAACCCTTGTCTCACCTTGGCCCAGTCAACCCATCCACTTATCCATCTAAAAACTATCCCATTCTGTTTCAATTCAATTTTAAAAGACTAGTTATTTCAAGTTAATTAACAGTAATGAATACACTACCTATACTTCCCTTCTATTACTTATATTCTTTGAAATACTGAATAATTTGGCTGTGAAAGTTACATTTTAAAAGCTTACAGGTTAATGTTTCCTCACAACTTGAGCTTTAGCGCATTTACAATAGAGCAATAACAAAAAAAAAAAAATTAACACTGACAGTAGCAGGCACAATACAAATGTTTTCTTCATATCAAATACATGTCATATATCCACAGTACAATTATAAAACTGTGCCCAACACAAACCAAGTTTCTACTCTAGCCATTCGGTTTTTCTCCAGATACACGCCTCATTTTTCTGTTTTTATTGGGGCTAAACAACGCAAATCAGCAGTGAGGACTGAAAGCATATATTTTCATTTTTTTTTTTCTGCCTTAACATTAGAGCTGCTACTTTAACGGTTTCCCTCCTCACTGCACCTGTAACTCTTCTCCTGCATTAGTACAGACTGGATCAAATACAATGCACCTAGCTTTTCCAAGTCGATATATGAATGTTTTCAAAGGGGGTCGACTTCCTAAAGGGTTGACGGTCAATGTTACAGGGAAACAAGTCTTGAATAACATCAGATTTACACTTGAGGATCATTTTTATTTGAAGGGGTGCTTCATATCTTAAAGGGACACTTACGAAAGGTAAGATTATAGTAAATGAATAGCTAAAAGACCACCAAAAGTGAATGAAAATTTGGCCTAATCTCTTTGACTAATACTGTCACATGAACAGTTTCAAAGGTTAGTGAACAGTGATGGGTTTGCTAAAAAGAAAAAACGCCCAGTGAAAATAAAGAGGAAGGCATCACAACTCCTTTATGTTGTGATAGTTGTGGTGTGAGGGGAGAAGGGTTTTCGGGTGAGGGGGGGTCCTTGTCGAGCATGTGCATTCACAAGCCTTGTTTGGCCAGCGAGGCGGACACCTGGTCGGCCAGCGTGGACAGCTGCGGTGAGTCGGCTATGTTGATGCTGCCAGAGGAGGACACAGTGCTGAGCTGCTGGGGGGAGTCTTCCAAAGAGATGATCTCAGCGCCGTGGTCAGTGCGGGCCCTGGCTGTCTCGCGGAAGTTCAGTTTGTGGCTCTCAATCTGCGCTCACAAAGAAGAAATGCATTCAAACGTCACGCGAGTCATGTCTGAGGGAGGAACTCTGCTGGTAAAAATAAAGGATGGTTCACTGTGGGATTTAGAGTTCCCTCTAGTGGAGAGAGATCACAATTACCTAAATAAAATACAAGTTGAATTTAAGCTGTGTCTAATCTAGTCTGTACTTACAGGAGTCCTCAATCTTTATGAGGGGGTTGGTCAGGATGGGTGTAGAGGGTGCTGAGGGCACGGTCTGAGGTGACAGAGGGGGGGTGACCGCTGGGGAGGGGAGGGAGGGGCTATCTGAGGCACTGCCCTCTCCTTCCTTGCTCGTGTGCCGCTACAGACGAGCCCCAACAAAGGAAATGAAAAGCATGCAACAAAAATACATGTGATGGCATCAACGGAAATAAACACAACACAAATGATAAAAACAAAATGATAATAACTGATGATATCAAATAATGTGGATGACAAATATGCCTTAACAAAAAAAAGCAGGGAAATGAATTGGAGCTTGATAATGAAATTGTCTTTTTATTATTATTATTCTTGTGTAAAGATTTTTTTCTTAAAGAATAGACAGAAAGACCTCTCTTTTAAGGTGGAGGTTTAAGTATAGAAGAGAGGCTGCTATAGTAACAGTTTTTATTGCTTCCTCTTCAAAAGTCAGAAATGTTTCGGTTTCCAGGTGTGAAATGAAGTGCTGACTATATTTCACCCACAAACTCAGAGCGGGCTGCTGCACAACACTACGACTGCATTCAAGTTCTTTAAAACGCAGTCATCTCTAGAGAACAGAGACAATAGCTGAGCAAAAGAGACTTCACCATGGCAACAGAGCGCCAGCATCATTTGATAATATGAAGAAACTGCCCACACTTTTAAATTTAACGACATCCTGGCTTTGAAGTCATTACCTTTCTCTGCCCTCCTCCCGGAGTATGACCGATGTTACCCAGAGAGCCGACCTTTGACTGGACTTTAAACTCCAATTTCTCGTTCTTGATTTCAACATTTCCACCACCTTTGTAAAAGAAAAAAAAAAACAGGACCCAAAGCGTTACAAACACTTTTGACTCAGACAGTGCTCAGTAATAAATGGCTCTTTGGTTTAACCTGGTTTATGGCGAATGTTGTCTTTCGAGCCACACTTGGCCTGTACGTTGCTCAAATCAATCTTTTTGTGCACAATCTGCACCTGTGCAGGAGACAAAAACAAGAGCGGAGAAAAATTACAGAGGAGCATCACATTTGAATGACTTCAATGCAACCAAATAATTGTTAGTCTTTTAGATGCTGCATTATGAAAGCTTTACAAAATCTCTCCAAAATTGCTTGCTAATACTACTAGTATTTCACTTTGTTAAGCTCATACATACAGAAAATAAACCCTGTGTGTTTTTAAAAAGTTGTACATTTAGATTCTGGGTCATATTCTCCATCTGAACATGCACTGCTCATGTCGACAGCAGATAGGAGCCATAATACTCTGCCATGCATCACTGTCCCACAGTGTCTCCGTGCACAAAGCACTTGGTCTCTCTGAGCTGAGGTCATCACAACGTTCACGACAACAGGCCCACTTTGTTGGAGAGGTTGCGCACACAGGCCCTTTGTAATGGTCTGGAGACGTCTTCTACTTGGATTTTTGGGCTTTTTACGCATCAATTACTCAGTATGATCTTCTAAAGGTTCATCTGATGTTCAAATGTGAACATACAGGATTCATGCAGAGTGTGGGTCCAAGCTCTTAAATATGTTTTCACACAAACGACAGTCAGAGTGACAGGCACAGATTCAACAGTTATCAAGTTGACATTAGACCATGAGCATTACAAAACACGGTTAGTGACGGCTGAGTCAGATTTCAGTCAGCGATCTAAAGGGAAAGATGCATTCAAGTGTCTAGGGTTTAGTTCTGCTCTAGTGGAATGTATGAAATGCTCATGGCTGTCTACAGGTGCCATGATACAGTTAATAGGAGGTGTTAACAGTGTCAGGTGTTTTGGAGGTCAGGAGATGGGTTTGAGACAGACAGGTTTCGTGCATCCTGCTCCTCTGTGAAAATGCACGAAGCAGGAAGAAACTTCCAAGTTCCAGTCCCTTATCTACTCACATTGCCACCACCTGGTACATGTTTTATATTATCTTTGGAGCCACACCGCGCCTGCACATTGGTTACGTCCAACTTCTTGTCAAAAATATGTACCTGGAAAGTCAATATGTGGGAAAAACACTGTTATCTTTTGGATAGAAACAGCAGCATAGCTGCGAATGAGGACCATATTCAGGAAGAGAGTTTATTGTAGAAACTTTTGATGCTCAAAGGAATGAGTCTAGCTGGGATGCGGCTCATTAAGCAGGATGGAAAGAACATGACATGTTTCTTTAACGTGTGCAGGTGCGATGGTCATAACTGTAGAGCTTTTCTTTGCAGCCTAACTCAGACTCCAGAATACTGGCCCAACCTCAGACCAATATTTTCACCAAAAGACCACTGTCCATGTTAACAAGAGCTACTCAAAGAGATACTCAAAATTGTGTTGAGTATATCCCTTAGGTTACTCACATTTCCGCCACCAGGAACATGTTTCATATTGTCTCTGGAGCAGCGCTTTACTATAGTCTACCTTCTGATTGAGGATTTTTACTTAGAAATGTGCAAAAGTCAGGGGAAGAGACCATTATCCTTGAGGAAGTGTGAGCAGCAGCACTGCATGTGAAGTTTGAGACACTAGTGTAATAAGAGAAAGCCCTTTGTCAGTGAAAATAAATCTATTCAACAGTGAGCTGGTTGAATGAAGTGTTGTTGAAATATAAAATCAAAAAGAATCATCACTCTCTGAGATGTCCGCATGTTTTTACTACTACAGACCAGCCAAAAAGAGATGATTTATTATTTTAATGTCACACAAAGCACGTTACTTTCTCCTTTTCTCACCTTGCCTCCTCCAGGGGTGTGCTTGAGGTTGTCCTTAGAGCCGCAGCGAGCCTGGACATTAGAGAAGTCTATCTTCTTGTCAAGGATTTGGACCTAGGAACAAGTTATAAAACAGAAACAGTTATTAGACAAAAACAATGAACCTCTGAAAAAGGGAATAGGTCCAGCTGGAGGAAATAGGATGTTGAAATAGACTAGATAATTTTGTATTTCTTAATTTTATGTTCAGTTCTTGGTTGTGCAACTATGAATGTTTCCAGTTAGACCATAAAAGTATTGAAAGCATCTTAATTTGACCAAAAGCCAGTTTTGATGATCATAACTGCAGAGATACTCAAGAATCTGATGTTGAGTTTATCCCTCAGTTACTCACATTGCCGCCACCGGGGACATGTTTTATATTGCCTTTGGAGCCACACTTTGACTGGACATTACTATAGTCCACCTTCTGCTCAAGGATTTGTACCTGGAAACATGAAAAGGTTAGAGTTGAGACCTTTAAGAAAGATGGGGGTGCGCACATGAGTTTGTGAAACCGGTCAGACATTTAAGTAAGTGACAAGAACCATTTAGTGACTGTAGTAGACTACATTTAATTAAAGCTGTGATTGGCTTCACACACTGCCTTGAAGACAAAACAGAACCAAAACACAAATCAAAAATACTTCAGCTTAAACCTTTTTTCAAAGGTCAAATGTATCACTAGTCAGATTTGTTTTAAACAAATGTTAAAACTCTCATCAACAATTAGTATTATTTGTGGATTGGACAAATTGAGGTTACCCTGCCGCCTCCGGGCTGGTGCTTGATGTTTTCTGTGGAGCCAATCTTGGACTTCACACCCTTCAGGTCAGGCAAGGGCGCCGCGGCGGCCAGAGGGGCAGCACGGCTCTTCAGGGAACCCGGGGATTTGGGAGTTGAACGCACCACAGCCACCTTCTTCACTTTGTTGGCTTCGGCCACTGACTTCCCAGACTGCGTTTGGCTCGCAGGGGATTTGGGAGTCCCAGGGCTGCTCTGTCCACTCTTGTGATCTTAGGCAGTAGGAAAAACAATGAGGTCATAAGTCTGAAATCCAAAACGGCCATTTATCTCGAGGTTAGGGAGAAAGAGTGGTTAGAGAAAAACAAAATACTGCCCACTAAAAGCTGCCCAAGTTTGATCCAGGCTGGACCTGATCAGACTGTGGCTGTGTGCCATGCCAGGGCTAACTTTTACCTTTGTCATTTTTTGCGGTTGGAGGTTTCTTGGCACTAGCTGTATCATAGAAAATATGACATGTCATAAGTAACCCTCTTGCTTCATATCAAAAAATAAAACCCAAACGAAAGTATAACTGATGTTTGGTACCTGGTTGAGTAGTTCTGGCTGCAGTTTTGGCTCCTGGGGTCTTAGCGCTCTGAAAAGCAAAAACTTTAGTTTTTCAGCTGATTCTTTGTTTTGAAACTGGTTTGCAATCAAGACATGTAGTCACACTCTCACAAAGACAGAAAAATGGATGTATTCGAACAATGTGAACTTATCCTTAGATACTTTTTTGACCTCTACATCCACATTGAAGGTCAAAGTATCACACACATATAAACCTAAACCTGCTGTACTTACTCTGGGCTGCCCAGGCTCTGTGCTGCTGGTTTTAACTGGGATGGAGCTGGGGCCGTTTCGGGGCAAGTGTAATTTGTTGCCCTTGGTGTTTACTGACGGTTGTTTAAGGGTAGAGGGTGGTGTTTGGATGGAGGTTTGTGTCTTTTTCACCAAGAATGAAAATGAAAAAATGAATAACAAAACAAAAAGAGCTACATCATGATAACACAAATAAAATTATGAAACAATGGAAAAGAAATACATCTGATGCAATTAGTTTGCTCACTTACCTTGTCGGCTGAGCCATTGTCAATTTTCACTTGAGCTGTGAAAACAAGCACAAACAGATTTTAAATACTTCATTATATGTGGAAACTGTGGCTTTACATTGAAAAAAATGCAAATGAATGAAACTGGTGATGCAGGGTATGCAGCATGCAACATGAAACATTCAAGAGCTTGTGTAAACTGAACAGTGGCTGCTTGTGGGGCGGCATAACCAGCAGAGTGAGCAACTTGGATGAGTCAACCGAAAAGCCAAAGTGGGGAGGGAGGACAACAAGCTTTTCTCCTTTGGTTCAGAGTTACTGTTCTTTTTCAAACAGTTGTATCAGGGAGTGCTGCATAAAATAGAAGCTGGTTGTCAAATGAAACAATTGTGAGGAATCAACTGAAGAGGACTAGTTCATACTTGGTGATTACATGACAGCAAACAGACCTTTGCAAACAGCCACTGGCACCAGTGACTTTCTGGCTGGAGAGGTTTGTCGTGCTGCACCGACGTTCAAAGCCATCATCTCCGAATCATTAGAAAAGTCAGACTTTAAATAGGTGGCTCTATTTAACTCTAGTGACTCCCTTTCAGTCTCTTTGTCAGATGGTGTGTTTAGAAGGTGCTGGGTTTCACATATTGGCTCTTCCTGTACTAAAACATCTTCTAATTGGGCAAGTCCAGACTTAAAGCTAGTATCTGAAAAGCTTTGAGTGCGCTGTTCATCTGTGGTGATTCTTTCATTTGTATCGGCATCATCATTGGTTGGTGTAGCTTTTGGGTTCACACTGCATTGTCCTTGGTCTCCAATGGATGTCAGGTCTTCCAAAGCTTCACTGCGGACCAGAGACGTTGCAGATAGGTTCCTTATCTCAGTCAGGCACTCTGGCGCATCCAAGCTGATAGCCCTTGGAGGATCGGCGGCTTCCACTTCCCGTCCCATCCCTGACCCACAGCCGAGGTCTTCAGAGGCCCACAGAGACTCACTCAGCCTTTTCTCACACTCTCCGACCAGCTCATCGCTTCCTGGGTCCGCAGAACAGGACGCTCCCATGCTCGTGGAGTCACCGCCCTCCCCGCTCCGTCCGGCCACAGATTGCTTTGATTGGCCGTCTGCAAACGCACTGAGGGCTCCAGTAGCAGGCGGCGCTAATTTGTTTGGAAAGCAGATTAATGGTGACATTCATAGCACTGGCTTTTTTCACAAGCTCTCCCCATTGAAAAGAAATAAACAGAACTGGGCACTTTTTTTACTTAATTATATAAGGTGAACGGAAACTGAAATCAAGTGTTCTAATGTAGAAAAGGTGAGAGGGGAGGGCCGTGAAGTGAGACGTGGTCACAAAATAAACACTTAGTTAAAAAGAAATGAGAAATGGGTACTAATGCATCAAAGTGGGAATGGTGACAGACGTGATGCATTCCAGTGAACATATTGAACACCATACACCATTTGGACAACTACAAGACAGAATGGGTGTGTCTTTTTAACTTGCTTAAGTATATATATGTTATGTATTTGTAGTGACACTAGGTTCTGTCTATACTCATAATTATATTCATAGCAAACAGTTGCTCCAAATGAATACAGTCTAAGAGCAATCAATAACATTTAAAGCACCTACCTGTTTGAGCTGCTCCTGCCGCTGCCGGTCGAACACGATGAGGCAGATGGGAAAAGACACAAGAGCATTGTCAGTAATGAGCTCCTGTCATTCAAACCTGATTAATGCACTGACTGCAAAGAAATCAATGCAAGGCTCACATACAGCACACAGCCACTGTTAATTCAGAACGCCCCATAGCACATACATCATTTTAAAAAGGCACCTGTGAATATGCAAGCACAGATAGGTTTTCCACAGGTCTTGAATTTAACATCATGCTGCACCACACCTAGTCTCGTGTCCCGTGAACTATTTCAGCTGTGCTAGACATTATTCTGCCGTGACCAGGAGCTGCGCATCTGTTTAACAGATCAAACAAGTCTCCAATATTCCTGTGGTTTCTGAGTCATTCCCTTTGCTCAAAAATAACCAACAGCATGTTTTCTTAGTTTAAAAAAGGCAACGTTACATCCCCTGCTGCTGTTTAGTATAGTATTAGCTGTCAGAGCGAGCATGGCAAAAGAACAAAGCACGAGAAATTAACCCATTCCAATAAAAATGCTGAAACAAAAAAGAAGCATTTGAAATCATACATCAACTCCAGCAAATTGGCTTGTAAAACTTAAAATGAGCAGCTAAAAGGAGGAAAAAGCTCAATGACGGGAGGCGTACCCGGGTGCCCCTCATTTTCACCCGAGGCACCATGTTGGGCCTCATCTTCACACGGGGCGCTCTTTATTTCCACACTCGGCTCTGCTGTCTCGGCTGTGGGATACATACAAGCCAGTCAGTTACACAACAGTGACACTCCAAACCCCAAATGCAACTCTAACCCTAAAGACTCTCCACGAGTTTCCTCAGCGCTTGTTTAAGCCCATCTCTTCTGTGTTTGGGTCATTTGTGGTATTTCTCATGTCCTGGGACTTGAGCTGGTTAACACATCAAGGAGACTCTTTACCTTGTTGAACCCACTTCACAATACACTTTGGACAAGCTGTCAGTGCGAGTATTTATGATCAAAGCATGCCTTAAGCTCAGGACTACCACAGCTAATTCTTACAACCCTTTTTTCCATGTTGTAATGTGACTCTTGAGTAAAACATGATGAGCGGATTGAAAATGCTAATGGACTCTTATTGCACATTGTTTGTAGTGACAGCACAGATGCTTTATGTCCTACTTCCTCTCATAAGGAGACTATAAATATCAGACAAACAAGCTGGGTTCAAAGCTGACATTTGCTTACAGGCAGGAGAAAGGTTGGGGTTAGTGAAAGCTGAAACCAATAAAAAGTCAAACAAGCAAAACCAAGAGGAGCATTTCTCAGCTTAGAAAACTGCAACAGAAAAAGGTTAAGGTAAAATTAAGCGGACGAAACAAACGTGTGTTGTTTGGAAGGTCATTTGTTAGAGGTCAGCGGGTCATACCGGGTTGCACCTCACTGTCCTCCGCAAAGGCACCAAGCTGCGCCTCATCCTCACTGCCCTTTACGTCAGAGCCCGAAGTGAGCCCGTTTTCACTCAGAGCAGCTTCCTCTTCTGTGGATGGAGTCAAACTGGGTTAGGTTTGATTTGATTTGACAAAACCTTAGCAGAAGAGTAAAGACAGATGTCCGTATGAGTCCACGGAGGGGCTGTAGAATGGACATTATTATTAGGTGACAATAGATAAAAAGAAACTTGTTTGAGCTTTGAAAGGGTTGATGTACTTTTTCAAGGTCAAATACAAGCATGTTACAAGAATTATTTTTTCAGACTGTTTTCCTTTTTTGACAGAAAATAGACAGGTAACAGACATTGAGCAAAGGACTCGAGCTGGAATCAATCCCGGGTCACCCAGGTCTGTGGTATGCACTCGGGCAGGTGAGCAGGTGAGCCATTGAGGCGCCCCTTTATAGAATTTTTATTGCTCATTTTAATGCCTTACATTGAATCTGAGAGCCCATTATAAAGGAAATGATTGTAATTATTGTAAACTTTATATGATCACAACTGTAAAGACCTAAACATAAAGTAAAAAGGGGCTCTGGCACAAGGTTTAACCCATCTTAATTCTTGAAAGTATGGTTGTTATTTTGATATTATTTTGAGAATAGACATTGTTCAAAACGTCCACAGGAACCCTGCTTTTAATATTTACTGTTAACAATGATAATCTAAAACCTCACCAAACCAGTTTGAGCAGGTTTTTCTACATAAAGCATTTATTTGATATTGAACACACAAATATCACTAACATCTTAAATTACTTTGATCAGAGTCAGTATTAATAAAGCATAAGCAGACTTTGACTTAGTAAGAGATGTTAAACATGCCAGAGCATCTAATCATCAACCTTTCCTTCAATAATGTCTTACAGACTCTGTACACAGCTGTCTTGTGAATAAACCTGTGATGTCGTAATGAAAAGCAACAAACAGCTCTGACCACTTGCCCTTTGAGTCAGCGTCTTAACTCTAAAGTCACAAGGGTTATGTGCAAAAGATAAAGAATCAATCAATCAACTGGACCTATGGCAAATCAATATTCAACAACAATAAAGACGTGCTTTGTCTCGTCTGATACGTAGGAGAACTGTAATGGAAGATATTGACTGACCCAACATGGCGGATATAGATCTTATTAGAGACAAAGTAGGGACAGATATTCTGTGTTGTTCCAGAAATAAGATCTGACAAATGTCACTGCCATGTTCTACAGCTGATCTAAACTAACTACACGTAACTAAACAACACTAGATCCACAACTGGCATTCCCAGCTCCTACTCAAACAGACGACTGATATACTCACTGTGTACTTGGCCGTTGATAAATGTGCTGTTTACTTTTGCTGACGGCTCTGTGCACTGCTTCCTGCTTGTGTGCGAGATAATGAGAAATGGAAATGGGGAGAACGAGAGCACTAGTGAGGGTTGTAAACTAGGAAAGGCTAAGCTACGTACTAATTGGTCATGTGGTTAAATGGGGCGAGACAGAGAGAAAGACATTGATAATATATAATGTGATAATGTATATTAGTGTATATATATGAGTATAGGCTCTCATACTGGTGTGGACAGTTCTTGTGTGTTTAATGTGTGGTTAATTGCTTGTTCAGTCACTAGTGTCTTTAAATGTTGATGTCTGTGCTCTAGTGAATGCCTAATTGTTTTGGAAGTCAATTGGTAGTAGATGGTGTAATGCAATGACAAGACAGGGTGCGTTTAGAAGGGCCCTGACCCAAAAGCCTGGATTACAGAGCACAGTGCAGCTGCAGTTAGGCACCAGGCCCAGCCAAGCATGTCTTGGATCTATTATGTAAAGAGGGATTACAACAAAGCACAGTAGGAACTACGGGTCTCGGCGCTGTCCTCACTCCGAGCAGGAAACAAAGACTTTGAGGAAATATTGTGTGGAAAAAACTAAGATTTGAAGATGATAGCATAGTGACAAGTATAATATCAATAAATCTATTAAACATCCACTTGAAGTTACATTTACATTTAGTCATTTAGCAGACGCTTTTATCCAAAGCGACTTACAAGTGAGGAAAACAATGGAAGCAATTTCAACAACACAAGGTAACAAAAAGCATAAGTGCACAAAAAACTAGTCAGTTAAAAACCTAGCACAGCATACAAAGCTAAGGATAGGAAAGATTTTTTTTTTTTTTTTTTTTTTTAAGAAGGAATTGATAGAAAGGAAGTTAAGAATTTAGTGTTTGTCAGTCAGGTGTTGACAAAAGAGATATGTTTTCAAGCGTTTTTTAAATATGTCTACAGAATCTGCTGATCTTGTAGCAGCAGGTAGATCATTCCACCAATGTGGAACAGATCCAGAGAAAGTACGTGAGAGGGATTTTTTTCCTTTTTGGGATGGTGCAACCAGACGTTGTTCATTAGCAGATCGCAGGGATCTGGTAGGAACATAGGTCTGTATCAGTGAGTGAAGATATGAGGGGCGGAGCCAGTGGTGGTCTTGTAGGCCAAGAGCATAGCTTTGAACTTAATACGTGCCTCAACCGGGAGCCAATGTAACCTAATGAGGAGAGGAGTTACATGCGCTCTCTTCGGTTCTTTAAAGACCACTCTTGCTGCTGCATTCTGGATGAGCTGCAGAGGTTTGGTTGTGCAGGCAGGGAGTCCAGCCAGCAGAGCATTGCAATAATCCAGTTTGGACAAGACAAGAGCCTGAACTAGGATTTGCGTCGAGTGCTCCGATAGGAAAGGTCTAATTTTCCTAATGTTGTAGAGGATGAATCTACAGGACCGTGTGGTGCTGGCAACATGACTTGTGAAGTTTAGTTGATCATCAATTACCACTCCCAGATTTCTGGCAGTGCTGGACGGTGTAATGGTTGATGAGCCTAGTTGAATGGAGAGGTTGTGGCGGGTCTTTGGGTTGGCAGGAATCACAAGCAGTTCTGTTTTACCAAGGTTCAGCTGCAGGTGATGGTCCTGCATCCAAAGTGAGATGTCACTCAGGCACGCCGAGACACGAGCAGAGACCGTTGGATCATCAGGTTGAAATGACAAGTGGAGTTGAGTGTCATCCGCATAGCAGTGATAGGAAAAGCCATGCTTCTGAATGACAGAGCCAAGGGATGTCATGTAAATGGAAAAGAGTAGCGGTCCAAGCACTGAGCCCTGTGGCACCCCTGTATTAAGATGTTGGGACTCAGAGACCTCATCTCTCCAGGATACTCTGAATGACCTACCCGAGAGGTAAGACTTGAACCATTGCAACGCCATTCCAGAGACACCCATCGCACTGAGAGAAGACAAGAGGATGTGATGGTTAACAGTGTCAAAGGCAGCAGACAGATCCAGTAAGATGAGGACAGATGACTTGGATGTTGCCTTTGCCAGTCTCAGGGCTTCGATGACTGAGAGCAGTGCAGTTTCGTGGAATGTCCGCTCTTGAATCCAGACTGGTTCTGGTCCAGGAGGTTGTTTCGTGTGAGAAAGGAGGAGAGCTGGTTAAACACAACTCGCTCCAGAGCTTTGGCAGTAAAGGGAAGGAGGGAAACCGGTCTGTAGTTTTCTAACAGTGAAGGGTTGAGAGTGGGTTTCTTAAGTAGTGGTGTGATGCGGGCCTCTTTGAAAGCTGTGGGAATGACCCAGTGGAGAGAGATGAGTTGATGATGTGGGTGAGAGCAGGCACGACAGATGGAGAGATGGCCTGAAGGAGATGTGTGGGGATGGGATCCAGCGGGCAGGTGGTTGGGTGGTTAGAACTAATGACCTTGGATACGTCCGCTTCAGTTAGAGGAGAAAAAGAAGGGAGCAAACACGTATCAGGGGTGTGAAAGAGTTCAACAGGTGCTGGTGCAGAAAACTGACTGCTGATGGCGGTTGTTTTCTTTACAAAGAAAGATGCAAAATCATCAGCTGTTAACTCTGATGAAGGAGGGGAGCAGGCGGACAAAGGAGGGCAGAGAAGGTTTTAAAGAGAGTGCGTGAGTCAGGTGAGTTGATTAACTTAGAATGGTAGTAGTCAGTTTTTGCAGAAGTGACATCAGCAGAGAAATTAGAGAGGAGAGACTGGTAGATAGAGAGGTCAGTGAGATCTTTTGACTTGCGCCATTTTCTCTCAGCTGACCGGAGGCTGGTGCGATGCTCACGTAGAACATTGGATAACCAGGGGCAGACGAGGATACGAGCTGGTCTGGATATAAGAGGGCATAAGTTGTCCAGACAGGATTTAAGAGTGGAGCACAGAGTGTCAGTGGCAGTGTTGGTGTTTAAAAGCGAGAGCTCCTCAAGAGGGAAGCGCAGAAGAGACGGCAGAGGAAAAGCGGGAGGGACTGAGTGAACGCAGGTTACGTCGGAAAGTGACCAGCGGTAAAACTGTTGCGGTGTCTGGAGAAGTTAGATCGAGGTCAAGAGTTACGAAGAAATGATCCGGCGTGTGCAGAGGTGTGACCTGAGTATGCCGAGCGGAGCAGTGTCTTATGTAGATGAGATCTAGTTGGTTACCAGACTTGTGAGTTACTGGTGTGGAGACCTGCTTGAGGTCAAATGATGCAGTCAGGTTATTGAAGTTAGCAGCCTGTGGCTTTTCAAGGTGGATGTTGAAGTCTCCTAATACCACCAGAGGAGTACCATCCTCAGGGAAGGATGAAAGAAGCACATCCAACTCCTCCAAGAAATGTCCAAGCTGACCTGGGGGTCGATAGATAACTACAAAGTGACTTTTAACAGGGTGGGTGATGGTAACAGCATGGAACTCGAAGGAGCTGTTGTCACACAAGGGTGCTAGCTGTTTGAACTTCCAGTCAGTAGGGATAAGTAATCCGGTCCCTCCACCCCTTCCTGTGAGGCGAGGACTGTGGGAGAAAGTGTGATTATGGGAGAGGGCAGCGAGAGTGGCAGAGTCCTCTGGTTTGATCCATGTTTCTGTAAGTGCTACAACTGAAAGACCAGAATGTTGAACAAAAGCGGTAATGAAATCAGCTTTGTTCACAGCAGACTGGCAGTTCCACAAGCCTATTGAGAAAGTAGAAGAGGCAGTTATGGACGGTGATATAACATGCAGATTGTTATGGTTGCATCTCCTTTTGCGTAATACAGATGAAAATGTCCGTGGAGAAATGACAGTGGGAATTTGAAAACACATTGAAGAGGAGCAGAAAAAACAATAGACAGTAGAGAGTAAAGTATAAATAGTAAGTTTTAAGTGCAAACAATTGGTACAAAAAGTGCAATACTCAAGTGCCCTGCTCGGTGGAGTCGAGTGCAGGTAGAGTCGATGGTCTTTACTCTCTTAGGTCTTCACGCGATGACGGCTGCCGCGACCGCTGCCGCGGTGGTTCACACTTATATACCCGTCTGATTCAAGAATTGAATTCAGCAGGTCACGCCTCAAAAGGCCGTAAACAACTCAAACGAAACCAGGCGAGCAGGTGAGAGTGAACGCCGGTGCACCACGTGACAGAGTCGTAGTAATGCACAGAGCGGTTTTCTCAGCAATAACACGGCACTAAGCTCAAAAATGACAAGAATTAAATACACTTACACGGTTCTGTAGGCTTCTGCTGCTAAGTTGCTTCTCCTACTGACTTCGACTAAACCACGGATTAAATAGCAGAGCGCTGCTGGCGTTTGGTCACGCCTCCAAAAGGCCGTAAACAACTCAAACGAAACCAGGCGGCGAGCAGGTGAGTGAACGCCGGTGCACCACGTGACAGAGTCGTAGTAATGCACAGAGCGGTTTTCTCAGCAATAACACGGCACTAAGCTCAAAAATGACAAGAATTAAATACACTTACACGGTTCTGTAGGCTTCTGCTGCTAAGTTGCTTCTCCTACTGACTTCGACTAAACCACGGATTAAATAGCAGAGCGCTGCTGGCGTTTGGTCACGCCTCCAAAAGGCCGTAAACAACTCAAACGAAACCAGGCGGCGAGCAGGTGAGAGTGAACGCCGGTGCACCACGTGACAGAGTCGTAGTAATGCACAGAGCGGTTTTCTCAGCAATAACACGGCACTAAGCTCAAAAATGACAAGAATTAAATACACTTACACGGTTCTGTAGGCTTCTGCTGCTAAGTTGCTTCTCCTACTGACTTGACTAAACCACGGATTAAATAGCAGAGCGCTGCTGGCGTTTGGTCACGCCTCCAAAAGGCCGTAAACAACTCAAACGAAACCAGGCGGCGAGCAGGTGAGAGTGAACGCCGGTGCACCACGTGACAGAGTCGTAGTAATGCACAGAGCGGTTTTCTCAGCAATAACACGGCACTAAGCTCAAAAATGACAAGAATTAAATACACTTACACGGTTCTGTAGGCTTCTGCTGCTAAGTTGCTTCTCCTACTGACTTCGACTAAACCACGGATTAAATAGCAGAGCGCTGCTGGCGTTTGGTCACGCCTCCAAAAGGCCGTAAACAACTCAAACGAAACCAGGCGAGCAGGTGAGAGTGAACGCCGTGCACCACGTGACAGAGTCGTAGTAATGCACAGAGCGGTTTTCTCAGCAATAACACGGCACTAAGCTCAAAAATGACAAGAATTAAATACACTTACACGGTTCTGTAGGCTTCTGCTGCTAAGTTGCTTCTCCTACTGACTTCGACTAAACCACGGATTAAATAGCAGAGCGCTGCTGGCGTTTGGTCACGCCTCCAAAAGGCCGTAAACAACTCAAACGAAACCAGGCGGCGAGCAGGTGAGAGTGAACGCCGGTGCACCACGTGACAGAGTCGTAGTAATGCACAGAGCGGTTTTCTCAGCAATAACACGGCACTAAGCTCAAAAATGACAAGAATTAAATACACTTACACGGTTCTGTAGGCTTCTGCTGCTAAGTTGCTTCTCCTACTGACTTCGACTAAACCACGGATTAAATAGCAGAGCGCTGCTGGCGTTTGGTCACGCCTCCAAAAGGCCGTAAACAACTCAAACGAAACCAGGCGGCAGGTGAGAGTGAACGCCGGTGCACCACGTGACAGAGTCGTAGTAATGCACAGAGCGGTTTTCTCAGCAATAACACGGCACTAAGCTCAAAAATGACAAGAATTAAATACACTTACACGGTTCTGTAGGCTTCTGCTGCTAAGTTGCTTCTCCTACTGACTTCGACTAAACCACGGATTAAATAGCAGAGCGCTGCTGGCGTTTGGTCACGCCTCCAAAAGGCCGTAAACAACTCAAACGAAACCAGGCGAGCAGGTGAGAGTGAACGCCGGTGCACCACGTGACAGAGTCGTAGTAATGCACAGAGCGGTTTTCTCAGCAATAACACGGCACTAAGCTCAAAAATGACAAGAATTAAATACACTTACACGGTTCTGTAGGCTTCTGCTGCTAAGTTGCTTCTCCTACTGACTTCGACTAAACCACGGATTAAATAGCAGAGCGCTGCTGGCGTTTGGTCACGCCTCCAAAAGGCCGTAAACAACTCAAACGAAACCAGGCGGCGAGCAGGTGAGAGTGAACGCCGGTGCACCACGTGACAGAGTCGTAGTAATGCACAGAGCGGTTTTCTCAGCAATAACACGGCACTAAGCTCAAAAATGACAAGAATTAAATACACTTACACGGTTCTGTAGGCTTCTGCTGCTGTTGCTTCTCCTACTGACTTCGACTAAACCACGGATTAAATAGCAGAGCGCTGCTGGCGTTTGGTCACGCCTCCAAAAGGCCGTAAACAACTCAAACGAAACCAGGCGGCGAGCAGGTGAGAGTGAACGCCGGTGCACCACGTGACAGAGTCGTAGTAATGCACAGAGCGGTTTTCTCAGCAATAACACGGCACTAAGCTCAAAAATGACAAGAATTAAATACACTTACACGGTTCTGTAGGCTTCTGCTGCTAAGTTGCTTCTCCTACTGACTTCGACTAAACCACGGATTAAATAGCAGCGCTGCTGGCGTTTGGTCACGCCTCCAAAAGGCCGTAAACAACTCAAACGAAACCAGGCGGCGAGCAGGTGAGAGTGAACGCCGGTGCACCACGTGACAGAGTCGTAGTAATGCACAGAGCGGTTTTCTCAGCAATAACACGGCACTAAGCTCAAAAATGACAAGAATTAAATACACTTACACGGTTCTGTAGGCTTCTGCTGCTAAGTTGCTTCTCCTACTGACTTCGACTAAACCACGGATTAAATAGCAGAGCGCTGCTGGCGTTTGGTCACGCCTCCAAAAGGCCGTAAACAACTCAAACGAAACCAGGCGGCGAGCAGGTGAGAGTGAACGCCGGTGCACCACGTGACAGAGTCGTAGTAATGCACAGAGCGGTTTTCTCAGCAATAACACGGCACTAAGCTCAAAAATGACAAGAATTAAATACACTTACACGGTTCTGTAGGCTTCTGCTGCTAAGTTGCTTCTCCTACTGACTTCGACTAAACCACGGATTAAATAGCAGAGCGCTGCTGGCGTTTGGTCACGCCTCCAAAAGGCCGTAAACAACTCAAACGAAACCAGGCGGCGAGCAGGTGAGAGTGAACGCCGGTGCACCACGTGACAGAGTCGTAGTAATGCACAGAGCGGTTTTCTCAGCAATAACACGGCACTAAGCTCAAAAATGACAAGAATTAAATACACTTACACGGTTCTGTAGGCTTCTGCTGCTAAGTTGCTTCTCCTACTGACTTCGACTAAACCACGGATTAAATAGCAGAGCGCTGCTGGCGTTTGGTCACGCCTCCAAAAGGCCGTAAACAACTCAAACGAAACCAGGCGAGCAGGTGAGAGTGAACGCCGGTGCACCACGTGACAGAGTCGTAGTAATGCACAGAGCGGTTTTCTCAGCAATAACACGGCACTAAGCTCAAAAATGACAAGAATTAAATACACTTACACGGTTCTGTAGGCTTCTGCTGCTAAGTTGCTTCTCCTACTGACTTCGACTAAACCACGGATTAAATAGCAGAGCGCTGCTGGCGTTTGGTCACGCCTCCAAAAGGCCGTAAACAACTCAAACGAAACCAGGCGGCGAGCAGGTGAGAGTGAACGCCGGTGCACCACGTGACAGAGTCGTAGTAATGCACAGAGCGGTTTTCTCAGCAATAACACGGCACTAAGCTCAAAAATGACAAGAATTAAATACACTTACACGGTTCTGTAGGCTTCTGCTGCTAAGTTGCTTCTCCTACTGACTTCGACTAAACCACGGATTAAATAGCAGAGCGCTGCTGGCGTTTGGTCACGCCTCCAAAAGGCCGTAAACAACTCAAACGAAACCAGGCGGCGAGCAGGTGAGAGTGAACGCCGGTGCACCACGTGACAGAGTCGTAGTAATGCACAGAGCGGTTTTCTCAGCAATAACACGGCACTAAGCTCAAAAATGACAAGAATTAAATACACTTACACGGTTCTGTAGGCTTCTGCTGCTAAGTTGCTTCTCCTACTGACTTCGACTAAACCACGGATTAAATAGCAGAGCGCTGCTGGCGTTTGGTCACGCCTCCAAAAGGCCGTAAACAACTCAAACGAAACCAGGCGGCGAGCAGGTGAGAGTGAACGCCGTGCACCACGTGACAGAGTCGTAGTAATGCACAGAGCGGTTTTCTCAGCAATAACACGGCACTAAGCTCAAAAATGACAAGAATTAAATACACTTACACGGTTCTGTAGGCTTCTGCTGCTAAGTTGCTTCTCCTACTGACTTCGACTAAACCACGGATTAAATAGCAGAGCGCTGCTGGCGTTTGGTCACGCCTCCAAAAGGCCGTAAACAACTCAAACGAAACCAGGCGAGCAGGTGAGAGTGAACGCCGGTGCACCACGTGACAGAGTCGTAGTAATGCACAGAGCGGTTTTCTCAGCAATAACACGGCACTAAGCTCAAAAATGACAAGAATTAAATACACTTACACGGTTCTGTAGGCTTCTGCTGCTAAGTTGCTTCTCCTACTGACTTCGACTAAACCACGGATTAAATAGCAGAGCTGCTGGCGTTTGGTCACGCCTCCAAAAGGCCGTAAACAACTCAAACGAAACCAGGCGGCGAGCAGGTGAGAGTGAACGCCGGTGCACCACGTGACAGAGTCGTAGTAATGCACAGAGCGGTTTTCTCAGCAATAACACGGCACTAAGCTCAAAAATGACAAGAATTAAATACACTTACACGGTTCTGTAGGCTTCTGCTGCTAAGTTGCTTCTCCTACTGACTTCGACTAAACCACGGATTAAATAGCAGAGCGCTGCTGGCGTTTGGTCACGCCTCCAAAAGGCCGTAAACAACTCAAACGAAACCAGGCGGCGAGCAGGTGAGAGTGAACGCCGTGCACCACGTGACAGAGTCGTAGTAATGCACAGAGCGGTTTTCTCAGCAATAACACGGCACTAAGCTCAAAAATGACAAGAATTAAATACACTTACACGGTTCTGTAGGCTTCTGCTGCTAAGTTGCTTCTCCTACTGACTTCGACTAAACCACGGATTAAATAGCAGAGCGCTGCTGGCGTTTGGTCACGCCTCCAAAAGGCCGTAAACAACTCAAACGAAACCAGGCGGCGAGCAGGTGAGAGTGAACGCCGGTGCACCACGTGACAGAGTCGTAGTAATGCACAGAGCGGTTTTCTCAGCAATAACACGGCACTAAGCTCAAAAATGACAAGAATTAAATACACTTACACGGTTCTGTAGGCTTCTGCTGCTAAGTTGCTTCTCCTACTGACTTCGACTAAACCACGGATTAAATAGCAGAGCGCTGCTGGCGTTTGGTCACGCCTCCAAAAGGCCGTAAACAACTCAAACGAAACCAGGCGGCGAGCAGGTGAGTGAACGCCGGTGCACCACGTGACAGAGTCGTAGTAATGCACAGAGCGGTTTTCTCAGCAATAACACGGCACTAAGCTCAAAAATGACAAGAATTAAATACACTTACACGGTTCTGTAGGCTTCTGCTGCTAAGTTGCTTCTCCTACTGACTTCGACTAAACCACGGATTAAATAGCAGAGCGCTGCTGGCGTTTGGTCACGCCTCCAAAAGGCCGTAAACAACTCAAACGAAACCAGGCGGCGAGCAGGTGAGAGTGAACGCCGGTGCACCACGTGACAGAGTCGTAGTAATGCACAGAGCGGTTTTCTCAGCAATAACACGGCACTAAGCTCAAAAATGACAAGAATTAAATACACTTACACGGTTCTGTAGGCTTCTGCTGCTAAGTTGCTTCTCCTACTGACTTCGACTAAACCACGGATTAAATAGCAGAGCGCTGCTGGCGTTTGGTCACGCCTCCAAAAGGCCGTAAACAACTCCAGGCGGCGAGCAGGTGAGAGTGAACGCCGGTGCACCACGTGACAGAGTCGTAGTAATGCACAGAGCGGTTTTCTCAGCAATAACACGGCACTAAGCTCAAAAATGACAAGAATTAAATACACTTACACGGTTCTGTAGGCTTCTGCTGCTAAGTTGCTTCTCCTACTGACTTCGACTAAACCACGGATTAAATAGCAGAGCGCTGCTGGCGTTTGGTCACGCCTCCAAAAGGCCGTAAACAACTCAAACGAAACCAGGCGAGCAGGTGAGTGAACGCCGGTGCACCACGTGACAGAGTCGTAGTAATGCACAGAGCGGTTTTCTCAGCAATAACACGGCACTAAGCTCAAAAATGACAAGAATTAAATACACTTACACGGTTCTGTAGGCTTCTGCTGCTAAGTTGCTTCTCCTACTGACTTCGACTAAACCACGGATTAAATAGCAGAGCGCTGCTGGCGTTTGGTCACGCCTCCAAAAGGCCGTAAACAACTCAAACGAAACCAGGCGAGCAGGTGAGAGTGAACGCCGGTGCACCACGTGACAGAGTCGTAGTAATGCACAGAGCGGTTTTCTCAGCAATAACACGGCACTAAGCTCAAAAATGACAAGAATTAAATACACTTACACGGTTCTGTAGGCTTCTGCTGCTAAGTTGCTTCTCCTACTGACTTCGACTAAACCACGGATTAAATAGCAGCGCTGCTGGCGTTTGGTCACGCCTCCAAAAGGCCGTAAACAACTCAAACGAAACCAGGCGGCGAGCAGGTGAGAGTGAACGCCGGTGCACCACGTGACAGAGTCGTAGTAATGCACAGAGCGGTTTTCTCAGCAATAACACGGCACTAAGCTCAAAAATGACAAGAATTAAATACACTTACACGGTTCTGTAGGCTTCTGCTGCTAAGTTGCTTCTCCTACTGACTTCGACTAAACCACGGATTAAATAGCAGAGCGCTGCTGGCGTTTGGTCACGCCTCCAAAAGGCCGTAAACAACTCAAACGAAACCAGGCGAGCAGGTGAGAGTGAACGCCGGTGCACCACGTGACAGAGTCGTAGTAATGCACAGAGCGGTTTTCTCAGCAATAACACGGCACTAAGCTCAAAAATGACAAGAATTAAATACACTTACACGGTTCTGTAGGCTTCTGCTGCTAAGTTGCTTCTCCTACTGACTTCGACTAAACCACGGATTAAATAGCAGAGCGCTGCTGGCGTTTGGTCACGCCTCCAAAAGGCCGTAAACAACTCAAACGAAACCAGGCGAGCAGGTGAGAGTGAACGCCGGTGCACCACGTGACAGAGTCGTAGTAATGCACAGAGCGGTTTTCTCAGCAATAACACGGCACTAAGCTCAAAAATGACAAGAATTAAATACACTTACACGGTTCTGTAGGCTTCTGCTGCTAAGTTGCTTCTCCTACTGACTTCGACTAAACCACGGATTAAATAGCAGAGCGCTGCTGGCGTTTGGTCACGCCTCCAAAAGGCCGTAAACAACTCAAACGAAACCAGGCGGCGAGCAGGTGAGAGTGAACGCCGGTGCACCACGTGACAGAGTCGTAGTAATGCACAGAGCGGTTTTCTCAGCAATAACACGGCACTAAGCTCAAAAATGACAAGAATTAAATACACTTACACGGTTCTGTAGGCTTCTGCTGCTAAGTTGCTTCTCCTACTGACTTCGACTAAACCACGGATTAAATAGCAGAGCGCTGCTGGCGTTTGGTCACGCCTCCAAAAGGCCGTAAACAACTCAAACGAAACCAGGCGGCGAGCAGGTGAGAGTGAACGCCGGTGCACCACGTGACAGAGTCGTAGTAATGCACAGAGCGGTTTTCTCAGCAATAACACGGCACTAAGCTCAAAAATGACAAGAATTAAATACACTTACACGGTTCTGTAGGCTTCTGCTGCTAAGTTGCTTCTCCTACTGACTTCGACTAAACCACGGATTAAATAGCAGAGCGCTGCTGGCGTTTGGTCACGCCTCCAAAAGGCCGTAAACAACTCAAACGAAACCAGGCGGCGAGCAGGTGAGTGAACGCCGGTGCACCACGTGACAGAGTCGTAGTAATGCACAGAGCGGTTTTCTCAGCAATAACACGGCACTAAGCTCAAAAATGACAAGAATTAAATACACTTACACGGTTCTGTAGGCTTCTGCTGCTAAGTTGCTTCTCCTACTGACTTCGACTAAACCACGGATTAAATAGCAGAGCGCTGCTGGCGTTTGGTCACGCCTCCAAAAGGCCGTAAACAACTCAAACGAAACCAGGCGGCGAGCAGGTGAGTGAACGCCGGTGCACCACGTGACAGAGTCGTAGTAATGCACAGAGCGGTTTTCTCAGCAATAACACGGCACTAAGCTCAAAAATGACAAGAATTAAATACACTTACACGGTTCTGTAGGCTTCTGCTGCTAAGTTGCTTCTCCTACTGACTTCGACTAAACCACGGATTAAATAGCAGAGCGCTGCTGGCGTTTGGTCACGCCTCCAAAAGGCCGTAAACAACTCAAACGAAACCAGGCGGCGAGCAGGTGAGAGTGAACGCCGGTGCACCACGTGACAAAGTCGTAGTAATGCACAGAGCGGTTTTCTCAGCAATAACACGGCACTAAGCTCAAAAATGACAAGAATCAAATACACTTACACGGTTCTGTAGGCTTCTGCTGCTAAGTTGCTTCTCCTAAGTTATAGTTGTAAAACCAAAACCTGAGCCAATGTGGTGCCAGTGCTTCTTTTACACAAATTCTATGTTGTCAGTAGCAACCAGTCCAATAATAGAAGTTAAGCAGATTGATTATTCATTCAAGAAAATACAGCAACATGTTCCCCTTTGCATTAGTGTTACCCTGGACAAAGATTCTGTACTGTCTGTAATACATCTGTGTCAAGAAACTGAGTTGAATCCTCCTCAAATTGATGTGACTTCCAAACTGGAAAATATGACTGCTATATGTTCTGATCATGAGTAGATTATATACAATATTAATAGTCGTCATTGTGTGTAGGCTACATTATAAGCAGATAGCCCCCTTGCCCTGGATAACTAACCTTTCATTGTGTGTCCCATCTGGACTCCATTCTCCTGGTGGTGCTGGTCGTTTATGCTCATGTTGGCTAAGGACGAACTCATGGTATCTGCAGAACTGTAGCTGTTGGAGGTGTTGTTCACGTAGTCCATTGGCAGTCACAGTTCAGGCTGCAAGATAAGCAGAGCACAGGCTAAGCAGGTTAAATAAACACAGATGAGTTTTCAAAACGTCCATGCTGTGACCCTCTGCTGTCAAACAGCTTCTATCAAAACCAATTCTTGTGCCAATATTACGGTGTTAAAAATGTAGTTTGGTGTTAAAGCTTGTATCTAATGATGGCGTACAAAATGGACACTTTGTCATCACCAGAGCTGTCACCCCTGAATATAAACAGACACTGTGTCTGTGAAGTTATTTATACATCCTGACGTGGGGTCGGCTCTTCATGTTACTGCCCCATGAACAGAAATAGTCCCTGCTGCCCATGTGGTTTACTTCCTCGCTGTGACAAGTTGCACTTCCTAAACAACCACCCGCCGCCTTCGATTTCCTGTGCAGCTACTGACTTTTGAAAACGTATGTTTCAGTGGCCATCATTGATTTTATGATTCATTAATAAGTTAATACGTATTTCCATAAAAAAACAGACAGTCTTGACGTACTCCATCACCCTGTTAGATTTAAACACAAATCTCAGAAAACGTGGACTACGTCTCAGTTTAAGCATTTGGTTACATCAGCAGTTTTCAGTTTGAATCATATTTCTTTCACTGGCCTTAAAATCCCAATCTCTTCAACAGAGATACACACTTGCACAAAGCCAGTGCAGGGGGCTTATGGCATGATCAGTATGGCCATCCAAACCACTCTTTCTGTTATATGCACATTTGCCAGCATCTGGTCTTATTTCCACTCTCATACCCATTTTGGCAAATAAACAATACTGGATTAAAAGCCTAAGAGGCATTGCCTAAAGCTGTAATAAACATATTTGTGCAGTAAATGTACATTTGGTGACCACTTTCTCATTCTGCACATGCAGCTGTGAGATGCACCTGATGCAATTACCCCTTTATTGGCTGCAATGCCTACACTGTTGCCGTGGTAACTCCACCCAATAAATCCTCCTCTTGGCTTAGCTATGTGACCTTTCCTTAGTGTACCTGCTATTTCCTGACCTCAAATGTTTAAGCTACAGTCCACATTCAACACAAAGTGTCCAGTCGTCAAGATCCACTTTGTTAATAAATGATAATTCTGCTTTAATCAATGTTTTTCAGATGTAAAAAGCAGCCAGAAGAAGTAGTTAAAAGAGAAGTAGATTCCAGTACGACATTATTCTGTGTGTGCCACAGAAATCTTAATGAATGGTGTACTCTCAGTCCTCTCTAACACACAGCTTCGGGACAAGTGCACCATTGTGGTCTTACACATGACAGAATCCAAACAACAAGTGAGCGTCACCCTTGCCAACCAAGACAATCCCTGAGAGACTGTTCACTCTGCATCCGGGAGCTCACTCACTGTTAGATGGTAAACAAACTGCAGGCTGATAAGAGCTGGATCCTAATCTGCTTTTCATAGTGTACACACAAATTATTGCAGTGGCCTGCAACATGACTTTGTGACAACACAGGAAGTTACATGAACCAGGTTCTGTACATTTCCTTCATCCGCCCGACACCAACCATCAGGTTTGTAAAAGAGCCTAATTGCTGATTGTATAGGATTTACTTTCACCTGCCACGGTTAAAGAAAATGACAGTGGCCTTTGTTGAAGTGCCTTTAAGGGGAAAGCTCAAAGGTCTGCTGATGCAGCTTGTTCCTCTCAGGGGCGTGTGAAAATGTAATATTGGCACAGGCCACTGCACCAGAGCAAAGCGCTTAGACTGCTCTGGAAGGAGCATAGTCAACAGCCATGTTGACACAGCTCCAGGAGAAGCAGTAAGCCCACTGCATGCCGCCATATGCTAACCCGAGCTACTGTTATGCATTTGCATAAAACATGACAACTCATTTTGAAAAAAGATAAATGTTTTTACCGGAAACAGCTGGGTTAGTCACTCATACATTCAGCTCTTGTGGATTAATACACACTTTGTGCTCCAGTGAGTGTCTGTGACAGAAGGACGGTGTGGAGCACAGTGTTGTGTTTGGGCTAATCAAAGACTCTGCTTTTAAAGTGGATTTTGGACAACAGCAGTGGTCTGTGACTCAGACAATTATATGGCAATTATATTAGTTTTCAACAGCTTGCCTCCAGTGCCACAGTACTGGTGTATGGATGTGTGTGACTGTAGAGGGGAGTTTGGTGGTGGTCGGAGAAGGCTGTGAGCCCCCCTCTCTGTCTGCCCCAGATATGAATGGGAGTGAATGGAAGCATGATGTAAAGCACTTTGGGTGCCTGAGAAGGGTACAAAGAAAGCGCTATATATATGTATATATGTATATGTATGTATTCAGAGGCCACATTAACAATGTGCAGACCATTGAGAGGCCTAAAACAAAGCCCTGATGCAGTGTGTATGGTGTGGCCTGCCTCTTGTTCACTGCGCTGCTCAGACTAGGATGCTGCACTCATGCTTGATCGCCCCTCTATCTCTGACCTACTTTTCTCATCGGCTCACCCAGCCTCCCAGCCTCTGCCAGACACACACTGCCTGTACCTTTCTAACCCTGCAGTTAACAGGGGCCGAAGGTACAGGCGGCTGCCATTTTGCCCTCCATCAAATACCGGAGGGGGAAAATCTTGCCTTGCGGCCTTTACTAGCAGCTTGTCACATTGCTGGAATAGTTTCCACTTTTGTTTTCATAACTCCAGGATGTCTAACACACCTGTTTGCCTTTTCACATAATCCATTACGAAAACACCACAGCCTTGACATATTTGACTGATAGTTAACACACATCTTTTCAAATTGGTTTATTTATATTTTATAGCACCACAATGTCTACAACAGTGGCATCCTGGATATGAGGAAGTGCCCTTGTGTTGCCATGGAGATCCTTAAGTAACACTGTCAGACGTTCCAGCTGCTGCTTGGTTCAGTGTGTACACAAGACCTGGAGCTACAGTATGTCTTGACATCCCACACACACACCCCTCGCTGCTGGGATGAGGACTATAAGTGCAATGAGCCAAGCTCCTCAGTCAGCATGATGCCAATTAAACATGCACAAGAATGCAAAGAAAGAGGTTTAAAGCCCGCTGTGGCATTTTTTCATGGCTGTTAACAAGACAACGTAAGCCAAAAGACGTCTTTATGGAGATGTTACAGTATTTTAAGTTCAAGGTTTAGGATCTATACAGAGAGCAGTTGGGATGTATGACTAAACTTATTTAGAAAAAATACTCCCAGTTTCCATTAAGTGCACTGGACCCATGAACCCCTTTTTGCCAGAAAGCCCAACACACTGGAGTTAAGTACATTATAGACTGCTCATATATGATTAATAAATAGTAAATAATCCAAACTGCTCTTAATTTCTGGCTAAACAAGATTGACTTTAAATGATCCTAAATTTACTGAAAACATGGCAACATAAGACCATCTAGGTCAGACTCAGTACATGTCAATAAATTACATAAACGTCCGCTGTAGTGAGTCAATCTGAATGATGTTGTTGAATTTGCCAGCCTAAGCTCCTTCAGCGGGTCTTTCCAAAATGAGGCTGGATGCGGTCACCTTTGGACCGGAGCCTGTATGAAGCAATAGGCTGTCAGTCTCTGCTAAATAGAGATCTTTAATGTGGGTTCATTACATAATGCTTCAGGAAGGACCATTCAAATTTACAAGTGAATAAAGTTAGCAGCAAGTATAAAAAGCAGATGGCAAATGGACTAAAAGAAATCAGTCCTAAAAAATCAAATCTGGCACTGGAGCAAATTATAAAGTGCCAACAAATTACAGTGTGTCCTTGTGTTTTGTCTAGTGACATGTTTCTGAACATTCAGCAGCTACTGAGAAGGGAGGAGCCCCTCCTCATAACAACTCATTTCTCCAGCAGCAGCACATGCCACAGAGCTGCACGAGCTTGCTTTTTATGCTTGCTGAGCTCGCATGCTCTTATGAAAACCGAAAAACGATGCTCTCGTTTGGGGATGGCTCTCAGCTGCGGTTACAGACTGCAACATGCCCCTTAGTGGTAGCGCTCTTTATTCCCACGAGGGCTGCAAGGGAGAGAGGTGTGTTTAACCAAACCAAAGGAAGCAGATCTGTTCACTCTGTTCATTTCAGCTAATCCACCCATCCACTCAAACACACAGCGTTCATTACAAGCCCACAGCCAGGCCCTTTGTTGTATTTGGAGCGCTGCCTGCTTAAAAGGTTTAGAGCCATCATACACCTAGCGTGGATCTCATCGTGTCCACTGACCTAAGGATTACTGCAGATCCCATATGTGTCAGATAAGCAGGCTGCCGCTTCTCTTGGTTGTGAGACAAACGCGGGTTGGAGCGGCGCTTCACTGTTGCTCAAATGAAAAATGGGCTTGGCATTTGCGCACATTTGCTGCATCACATCCATCGTTTTCCAGTTCTTATTAAATAATGCAACAGCGTATACGACGATAACTGAAAGCAATAAACCACTTAATACGACTGATTTGAACATAAATCAAAGCATTGGGTTTTTAATTGAAGTACAGCTGTGCGTGAAGCCATTTAGGCCCCCAGGAGCGAAGAAGAAGCGAAAGATCCAGAACAAGGGAGGATGAAAAAAAACATGTTACAAGTGTTACTGTCTGAGCTGACATCCCACCAGTTTTAAGTGGTAACCACGGAAATAAGATTGCATTGTGCTCCCGGTGGGATCCACTAATAATGAGATTAGATATATTGTGAGGGATTAGGCTCGTTACAGCGCGACATCATGTGATAGAGAAGCAGGACCTGCTCGGGAGAGGAGGATAGCTACGAGGATGGAGGCATTTTAAAACGCCGAGGAAAATGGGGAGAAATGTACACTGGGTCGTTTATGTAAATGGAGGGTGTCTGCCTCTGTGTGTCTGCTGTGATGGCTGCAAGAAAACACTGTGTAGTGCAGCTGGGAGTCGATGAAGATGGAGATGTACAACGCCTGGACCAGAAACTTAAACGCACGAAAAGGTTCAGTCTGTGCAGCTAAATGATGTAAGAGGCTACACGTCCCTCATTCAGAGTAATTTCTATAGAGACGCACACAGGCCCAACCTCTCCCACCTCATGCAAAAAATATTAGGTGACAAGCCGAAATGCCGATGGAGAAATACGACGCAGCGGGTTGTCCTCATGTCGGGGGCCATTTACTTGCGCTCAGTGGCGAATGCATCGGTTTGAAATGAAGCAAATAAAGCGCAAAAGGTCGCGTTTCTTACCTGAGAGCAGACAGCGGTGTTGTGTCTTCAGTGGCAGTCGCTCAGCGGGCGCACACTGCTCGTCCTCGCAGTTCAGCTACAGGCCACTAGGCGGAGCTCGAGATAAGGAGACGAGAGAGGAGACAGGAGAAGGAGATAGAGGAGGAGGGAAGGAGACACGGTGTGAAGGGCTGCTCTGAAATGCAACCTGTCTGATTCATAGTCCAACTCAAAAAGCCCTGACATGGCACCGCCATCTGGTTTCTAGTGTAAAGTTTTATGAGCGAAGAAGAGCTTACATTCTCTATGCATAATGAGCTACTGAAAAGAAAGCAAACAATGGAGGGCTGATTCTCTGGTATTTTTTGTAAAAAAAAAAAATTAGGCTACCATAAAAGACATTCAACTAGATCATCTCAATGTCATTTCTATGTGTTCCAACATTTTAAAAAAGAGAAAATTTCTTGTCTTTCATGAACATAGTGCACCCAAGGCACCGGGATTCTCCACTAATTCAACTCTTGAGTGACAGAGAACATGACATCAACACCATACATCTAATAATAGAGATATAACTATACATTTATGCTTACAGACAGCTTTGTTCTTTTATTAAACTCGTTTTATTTTCAAACCATTGCAGAAAGGCAGCAGAGGAGCTACTGTAACAGATTGTTGTGGTGGGCGCACAAAGGTCGAGTGTTGGCACAAAGTCCAGTGACGACCCGTGGCTCTGAACAGTGCAGCCTTGTGTCACTTCTCTTTCACTTGCCTGTCTGCGGCCTCTCACTGTCACACGATGGGAGCCAACTTTTACACTAAGTTGAGAAACCATTCAGCTCCGGAAAACAGCAGTGGAATTATTGACGGCCAGATCGGGCTGGGAATGTTAAAGCCTCCATGCCTTGGCAAGACAGAGCTCTTTATGGTTTCTGTTATTCTGTTTATGTGGAGACATGCCCAGTCCAACAGCTGCCAGTCGCTGTGTGAGGACCTGATGTGGTTTATCTGGAGTGGGAGGCAGCTGGAGCCAGGTGAAGACGGGGCACCAAGTGACATTACTTTCAATATGAAGGGAATAAAGTAAATGTTTTGGGCAGTCACAATACTAACTTTTATAGGAAAGGCTTTCATGATCAGACCTTTAGGAGTCTGAGTTCAGTTACGTTTAGTGAATGAGGAACAGATAAACATCATACACACAAATCCTACCCGAGTTGTGTTTCATCTTGTTTGAGACAGAACACAGTGCAGTCTGTGTGTTTAGACTGAGCATGTTTGCAGCTAAATGATTTATGGAGAGGAGAATTATGCTGGATTTCCCCGCCCTGTTTCTGTTTAGAGCACTGTGGTTGAAGAAACGCCAAACATTTTTAGGCTTTTGGCTTTTTGCATCTCCAACCATGACAGTCCTGTTTAGTCACAGACAGGGGAAGTTTCTGACCCTTTAGAGCAACACCAGAGAAAAACTTTGAGAAGCCGATGCAGATCAATGGTGACTGAACAAAACACTTCTCAAAAATGTAAACGGACTTTAAATGTCAGTTAAATCCTCAGGCACAATCTCAGTTTACGTCAACCGTTTCAGACCCAGACTTTGGAATTAAAATAACACACTAAATATTACTGTAGGTTCAAAATATGACTTGGTTTGAACAGTCCTTTCCTGGATGTGTTGGTATGTTAATTGTCTTTAGTAGTATTCGTGTAAAAAAACAAAAAACCTAGGGTTGGGTGCTGAAACTAGCGTTTAAAGAATGTTCTCCAGCAATGACACATTAGAGACAATACTTTACTGAACAAATAATTAAACGCAACACTTTTGTTTATGCCCTCATTTTTTATGAGCTCAGAGATCTAAGACTTTTTCTATTCACACAAAAGGCCAATTTGTCTCAAATACTGTTCACAAATAGGGCTCAGTGGTAGAGCCGTATTCCTTCAACTAGAAGGTAGGCGGTTTAATTCTCGCTCTCCCCACAGTTTATACTGCCGTTGTGTCCTTGGGCAAGACACTTAACCCCCCCTGCCTCCAGTGGTGTTCCAGCTGTGACACTGGTGGATGAAACCTTAATGTAAGTCGCTTTGAATGAAAGCGTCATCTAAAAATCTAACACTGGTGAATAAGTCACTTTGGATAAAAGTTTTTGCTAAATGACTAAATGTAATGCAAATGTAAATCTGTGTTAGTGAGCACTCCTTCTTTGCTGGTAGAAAAAAGAACATTCAATTCACGGGCAAAACAGCTCTGGTGGACATTCCTGCAGACAGCATGCCAATTGCACATCTGTGTCATTGTGCTGTGTGATAAAACTGCACATTTTAGAGTGGCCTTTTATTGTGGCCAGTCTAAGGCACACTGTGCAATAATCATGCTCTTTAGTCATTGTTTTGAGATGCCACACCTGTGAGGTGGAAGGATTATCTCGGCAAAGGAGAAGTGTTCACTAACACAGATTTGAACAGATTTGAGAACAATATTTAAGTGGAATAGGCCTTTTGTGTGCATAGAAAAAGTCTTACATCACCTCATAAATAATGACGGCTGTTGCATGTAAATTTTTGTTTACATTTGGAGCAGCATATCTATTATTTTAACACTAGAGGGAGATGTTGCAGATCAGTTCTCAGAGGGTTTTGTTGATGTTTGTTATTCTTACAAGTAACGAGAAAGCACAAAGCTCATAAACAAAAGACACAGTATATTTTGTAAATAATCTGAAATTTTTAAGGAACCCATCTGACATTTACACTGCAACATTGTACTTATTGATATTTCATCCACAGCAGAAGCTCAGAAAATGCAGAGGAGATGGAAGGAAAACATTTGTTAGTTAGATGGCACAATCTATACATTTCAAAAGACATGTATGCAGTTTACTCACCTGAATGTGCCAGTGACAGCAGCAGCAGGCAACATGGCAGAAGAACAAAGATCCAATGTTAGCAGGATGAAATATTACAAAAGTGTGAATGAGAAAGGAAGAAGCTGAAACTCACTTCAATGACAGTAGTCAGGGAGAAGGACCCAATTGGAGTAAAACAAGAAAAGAGAGACAAAAACAAAATGAGTTACAGCATTTAACAACATTAGAGCTGCTTGTGCACCACGTTAACTCCTGTTAGTTTACAAAAATACATAAAAAAGTCAAGTCAATTTTCTTTACTTTGATCCATTACAGAAAAGATGAGGCACGTCATGAGCTAAGAGTCTTTTCTTTTTAATTACTAGGACTTAAAATTGTTCCTGAGGAGGTTAGCTTACCACAGAAACTGTAGGTGGTAGCTCAGGACATGCAAAACAGGAAGGATAAAACAAGACAAAGAAAACTGAGTGAAGTCACAGTTTGTCAGTATGTGTTGCACTAAAGAAAACCATTCTAAAATCCAAATAGTACAGTGTTGGGTGGCAGTGTTAGAGATTTTAAATTGAATATAATATTATAGAAGCTTGCATCCAATTACAAGAACAACTCTGGTCCAAACCAGTTGTGGTCTTGATGTCCAAGACCAAGTAAAATTAAAATTAAGACCATGACAAGACCAAGACCTGTCAAATTGCCGATTTGAGGTTCCTCTTTGATCACTAAAGCAGTAGCAGGGTCTCCTGTTTTGGTCTCGGCTCTGTCCACTCTTCCCCTGTAGTGGTGAGGCGGAGCTGTGGACACACATATACAGACCGGTCTCAGCAGAGAATTCAACACATCTATTCTTAAAATACCCCTGGGCAGGTATGGGCAGATTCCTTCACTTATCTGCTGGTGAGCGTTGTACAGCTCCTTCATCTTGGTTTATCCGTACGTCTTTCCCCTGTTCCGTCATTCCATATCTCGCACCTCCTCGTTTTCCGGCTTCTCTCAGATTCCTCCTTTTACTTTTCCCGTCGACCTTTTTGAACTGAGTTCGCTCTCTTCTTATTGGTGTGTTTTTTTTCCAAGGTGGGACAGGGTGTCACCCAATTAAAATCTACAAGTCCTATGGCCTAAAAGTGCCTCACACACAATTCATAAAAATAACATAAGACACCCAGTGACAGACCTTTATGAGAAACATGGTAATTTAAGACTGGCCTAAAGACAATGTCCAATCTCAAGTATTTAGATTTTATTACTTGTTGTCTCAGAATAGAATAGAACTTGATTGTACACCAAAGTGTAAATTCTCCCTTGGCTCACCAGTACATAAGACAGATCAAAAACAAATATACAACATAAAGCATAGTCAGTCATAAATACATAAATAATCTAATCTGATTCGAGAGCATGATTTATGCACAGGTGTGCCTTAGGCTTGCCACAATAAAAGGCCACAGGTTAAAGAGGTAGAAATGTTCAATTTTTACTTAATTAAGTGAAAGTATTAAAGCACTTGCTTACTTTTAAATGTAAAAGTATTTGAGTTTTTAGTAGGCTATTGGTTGAATAGTAATTAGGAATAGTAAAAAACTCATTATTCTCAGAGTTAGGGTCACATGAGGACTGTATCCTTGTAGCTCATGAAAACACAAGTGAAAGTACTGTTCCTTAGTCAGTCTGGTCCATCTCTCTCTTAGCAGCCTTTAGGTCTGTTTGTAATCTTTTAACTGTAAGAGACATATACTTTAACTGGACCTAAAGAATAAACTGATGGTGGATAATTGTAAACTAGCAAGATCTATTTTTACTGCACAAAGAGGGATCGGTCTGAGACAGTTTAAAAATGTGGCATAAACCAGGCTTTGTTTTGAATCCTTTATGATTATGACTTTATAACCTGCGTCTGTTTAAGAGTTTGACAGATCACAGAGAGAGGAAACGCTACTTCTATTCAAGGGTGCCTTTTCAAACTCAGCATTATAGATTTAGGTACTCATTTATTTACTAATTTGACATTAAATTTAAGGTGCTGCCATTGATAGTATAAATATGGATGATATCCGCCCATTGGTCCCCTATTTACTGATATTGTCGTTACGATTCGGCAATAAAATGGCTGTTACGTCCGTGATTTTCGGCTTTTAATAGTAATAATAATAAAATAATAATAGTAATAATAATAAAAACAATAGTTTTTAGATAGCATAAACGGACGTAATAACCCCCCCCCCCCTCCCCCCAGAGTTGTCACATGGTAAAAACTTAGCTCTAGAGACCGGAGCCATGTTTTGTACCAGGCTGTAAACATGTTTTTTACACCCGTAAAGTAGCCATTGGGTTTCTCCTTATATTTCAGCTTTTGGAGCCTGCCCTCTGGTGGACAACGGTATATCACCGTATTTCGCTGTATTTTGGCGCATGGCGGCAAACTTACGCAACGACCATTTAGGAGGTTCCATGGGAGACGCTTGGGTGTTGCACATTTACAACGATAACAAAAACAATTTAAAGCCAATGTAACAATGTAGCAGAAAGAACAGGAATTTCATCTAAAATGTAGTGGACCAAAAATCAAAAGTATCCCCTTTTAAGTCTACTTAAATATCAAAGGCTATAAAGTTACTCTCAGGTACCTTTTAGGAGTAGTTTGACTGGCTTTGGTTTAGTTCTGTCTGGATCCCTATCTGGTTTTGTAGATAGTCTGTTTTGTTAGTGTATCTGTGTTCTTGTCTCTGTTTTGTTTCTGATGTCATGTTTCTTTAATGTATCTGAGTTGTTTCATTATTGTGAAATGTCGTACCCTTGTCTGTGTTTTCTGATTTACTTCCTGCCTGTTTTTCTCTTCTGGGTGATTACCTGCTCCGCCCTAATGTGTTTCACCCGTCCCTCGTTGTGTGTCTCTATGTATACCTGTGTGTTCCCCAGGTTGTTGTCTCCCATACTGTGAGCCTGTTGGTCTTCCTTGTGTTTTGTCTGACTTTGGTATACTTGGATCTGGACCTTGTTTCCACCTTGTACCTGGATTTTGATTTGTACCTTTTTGCTGGCTTCTTTTGGAACCTTCTGCCTGTGTCTGGGGTTTGCATGGGAGTCTTCCCTGCCATGACACGTTCAAGTGTACTCTATTTTTGCATCTGGTTTAGTTTCTCTTGTGTCCTTATTTAATCATGCTTGTTGTAGTTCAGGAAATAGTATTTAGTTTTGAGGTGATGTTAAGTGTAAAAAGAGTTAAGCTTTTTGCACAATGGTTTGGTTTTACAAAACATCATCTGTGCATCTTATAAACCTGAACAATAGCTAGTTTTATCACAGGACCCCTGTGTTCAGAAAAATACTGTGGGAAAATTGCGGAGGAATATATACTTTAGAAATTTTGGACATGGCACTGGCAGATTTGCACAGGCTTAAAATCACAGACGAATACCGCAATTATTACAAATCGGTAGATGTCCCCAGGTGATACTAATGCCATGTGAATAGGGTTAAAAGTGGACTGAACATTCACAGTTGCAAATCAAAGGAAAATGAAACACTCTCTTTTGCCCTCTGGCAACCGCAAAGTTCACGTAACTAAAAACCAATAGAGTTAAAGGAAGTTATTGGTTGCCATGTTTTGCTACTAGCATTAAACTCTGCCCATTGGTTGCTCGGTAACCAATTGGAACTCTGAGCAAAGCAGTTGAAATTTTTCCTCTGTTTCTGATTGGCCGGTTCACATTCTAGATTCTGATGTCATGAGAGCAGGTGGCCCGTGATGTCATCGAAATAACAGTAGACTTAAGAGAGTCCACTTCAGTTTTGAACAGTTTACCGACAGCACAACATAGCCAAAGCCCGTCAGAGCAGAAAACTTGCAAAAAAAATGAGTCACAACGCAAAGATTAATTCTAATCTTTATATCTAATTAGACCTTCAAAAACCACAGTTAAACATCGGCGAGAGAAGACATAAAGCCAAAAGTGACTCAAACGTCACTTTAGAGCAGGAATTCATGAAGCTTTGCGAGGAAACCGGACATTGTAGCACAATGAATGACATCTGTGAGATCTTAACGGTTGGAAACGAGGCCATGAACAGATATAATGACATTTTGCATCAAGGAATCGAACGCCTGAAGACAGAAGAAAGCGGCTTGGAAGACAGGTTTACTAAATTAAAAACGGTACATAACGCAGTAATGCAAGAGAACGACGCCCTGCAAATTGAATTACTGGAGCAACAAAAGAAAATGCTAGGTGTATTTAGCTTGGAGGAAAAGTGTAACCAAATGGAAATGGAGATATCCTTCATGAGACGCCACAAGGATAGTGACCAAGAAATAATCAAATTTCTAAAACCAAAGGTGGAAAAAATTGTGGCATTAAAAGACAGTTACATTGCTTTGAAAGCTGAAAAAGAACTGATCCGTGAGCAAAATGAGAATCTAAAACAAGATATTTACAAGATGAACCAACAGATCAGTCAAGAAAAGACCTGGCAGAAGAAAATTGAGGCAATGAAAGCTTCCAAAGATGCTCTGGAATACGAAAACATCGCTCTGAAACAGCAATTTGAGAAGATACGCCAAGAGTACGACCTTAAGAAAATCAAGCTTGTCGAACACAGGGAGAAAGTGATTCAATTGGACAATCTTCGGAGACAGAACCATGACATGCAAGAACAAGTCAACATGTTTGTCCAGAAAAAGCAAAAATGTGAAGCTATGTTGGAAAATTGCAAGCAACTGACGGCGGACAAAACTGTGGTTCAAGCTAAAAACAAGGAGCTGGCTAAGAAATCTAACAAGCTCTATGACAAACTGAAAGAGCTACGAGACGTTGAGAAAGAAGTGGAGCAGTTTAAAAGAGATTTGGACAATTTGAGAGAAGAGAACTGTGAGCTTCACAAGGACATCAAAGCCATAAACAAGGAGATAATTAGTAAAAACGCACTTAAGGGTAATTTGAAGTCAATGAAGGCGGATAAAAAGGCGCTGAAGCAGAAAAAGAGCAACTTGGAAAAGGAGTTGGCAAAGTTGCAGAAGAAAATGTCGCACCAACGAGCCCTGGAAGACGAGAACAAGGCAGCCAGAGAGGAAAACGAGTACCTGAGCCAACAAAACATGAAACTGCAGAAAGACTTGGAGGAGATGTATGCCAGACTAAATGCCAAAGAAGTCCTGGTGATTTCAAATCAGGCTCTGACCATGGAGAAGGAGGCACTGTCGAGACACAACAAGGCTCTGAAGGAAGAGCTTCAGCATGTGAAGTAGAAGACCAGAACCAGAAGAAGAGACTTTACTGTGAATTGTATCATCTTTAGTTCAGTTGGCGACACTTCATTTGACACTATACTTAAGTACAATGTAACAAACTGTTACAAACATTGTACATACATGTATTATGTAATTACAAAGATGCTAGAATCAACAATAAAATACAAAAAAACTCATCACCAGTATCTTGAAAAGGGCTATATTTTTTATCTATCTATCCATTCTTAATGTTTTTGAGCAGTTTCCTGTTGTTCATTAGTAACATATCAGAGTTTTCATTACTGTATTAGCCGCTGTCGGTGGTGATCCTTATTGTCCAGTGTGTGAACCATTAGAAGGATATAAAAGGAACTGTGACAGGTAGGGTAACGCCTAAAACATCTGATTTTAGTTTCTGTCAGTGCTGGTTTCAGGTTTGGTTTTACAGAAATAATAAAGCCAATACAATATAAATTCAAAACCTAAAGGAATATTATATCACAGAAAGGCTCTGCAAAGTGTAAATAGAGAATAAAAATATGACATCCAGGCTGTTGCAATAAGTGGTTTACTGAGGTGTAAAATCTATATTTTGTATTTTTCTCTGTTAATTTAAGAAGAGGAGACAAAAAAATCACAGCCTACAATCAGCATCTGTAAAATGAGTCTTTTGAACCCCAGCAGTGTCCTGAACAAATCTGATGAGACACTTTTGTAAGTTGATCTTAATAAAAAATAAAAAAAATTGTTAATAAGTGGAATAAATATTGTTTTTATGATGCCAGGTCTGCACATTTTTAAGACTATAGTGGGTTAGATAGGCCCAGATCAGCACATTCAAAAATGTTTGTGAGTAACAGTGGCCAGAAAGAATAAAAGTTAAGTTAAAACAAAATGTGAGAAGACAACATGCATGCTTACAGTAATGACAGAGTGAAAAGAAAGTATCTATATTTACTTACAGGCCAACCACCTGTACGTCCTGTATTTTAATGTTTAATATCATATTATAATGTTTTTGTAATTAAAGGGGCATTGCGTAACATTCAGAGAATCCTAAGAGTTACTGACACCAGTGGCCATTAGGAGAACTACAGTCAGTGTCCTGCTTGCTCTCGTGAGCAGGACACTTCTGTATTCTGTATCCTGTATCCTGTTCGAGGTATTCTGTCATTCAGTATACCTCGAACATCAAGTTTAGCACAATATGAAAATTTTATTAAAATGTTTTCTTCTCAGGACTCCAGCTCAGGAGAGTTTCAGTTTCCTGTGGAGGAGAGCTCTGACAGTGGCTGAAGAAGGAGGAGAGCAGGAGCTGGAGCTGTCAGTGAGGAGGACAGAGGGGGGCTCAGCTGCTGCAGGACAACTGAGGCAGGTAGGTCCTATACAGAAACGATCACACACCAAATAAACCTCTGTAATCTTAACAATGCATGTTGTTCCATTTTCAGGCACAGTTACAAAGAAATTCTCCAGATGGTTGGAACTCGTCTGCCAGGGTTTTTTCTGGATGTGACGGAAAACAGACGGAGCAACACCAAACAGGGCTCAGCCAGTGTGGTGCACCTCCTGAACTGCAAAGTCATGCAAACCAATCTAGAAAACAAACGCTGCCAACAGGGTCTCAGCCCATCACATGGTGTTTCTTTAATTGCATGGTTTAAACAGATATATAATTATAGATTCTTTCCTTCACATATTTATAATAAAGAAGTGTTGCATTGATCCACAGTCTTGTTTTGTTGCTGCCCTTGGTTTATGTGGTCGATTCATGTCCTTTAGAGAGACAGAAAGCAAGAGAAAGAATTTGTATGGATGTCATTTTGACAGTAATAATGTTGTGTCCAATACTGACCGCTCAGCCTTTGGCACAATTGTATGGAATAAGTCATGAATGCACAGTCATTTCAATACTGTAGAGTCTTTATTGTTCACAACCAACACAATAACGACTCGAGTAGGCTATCCCCCAAGCTCTACTGATTATTGTACAGTAAACGTAAGCTTTTTCTCTTTCTGTAAGGCTTTGAAGAGCCTTTGAAGCCCTCCTCATTAACTCTCCGATGTCATTCTGTAAGGCCTTGAGCTCCCCTCCTCTCCTCGGGCCTCTCCTTTTCTCTGGCCTTGGGCAACAGGTTGTACCCACCTTGAAGTCTTACCAGCAGCTAAAGCTCAGGCCAAGTGGAAGAAAAAATTAAGAGTTTATGGAATCAAATAACAAAATTTTTTCAATAAAATTGTGTGTTAATTACATTTACATTTAGTTATTTCAGCAGACGCTTTTATCCAAGCGACTTACTGAAGCTTCCATTCACCAGTGTCACAGCTGGAACTCCATTAGAGGCAAGGTGGGTTAAGTGTCTTGCCCAAGGACACAACGACAGTATGAACTGTGGGGAGAGGGGGAGCAGGGTGGAACTTTGAGTTTCATCAACAGCAGCAGTAATGACAAAAAGAAAAACAAGAAAGGTGAGTGGTTTGTGAGATGAGATGAAATAACTATAAAAAATATATAAATGTAGAAAAGGATGATACTTACCTTTTGGACAGTTTCCCCTTAGCAGTACAGTCTGGCTCAGTTCGGTGCATTAAACATGAATGTATATGAATAGTAAGAGGTTATGTTAAAACATCAGGCCGCAGCACAGAAAGCACTAAATCAGAGAAAAGTACAATATTAATACTGACTCTTGATTTACTGAAAGATTGACACGAGTTACATTGTTCACATTCTACTGCCCCCTGCAGGACACCACTCTGCTCCTGTTTGGTGAACATTATGTGGTGTTTGCCCTTTTCCGGGAACACGCTGGCACTGGTCCAAGACCGTATCTGGAACTGGTCTTGGGGTCTTTCCCGGTAACACTTTACTCATAACTCACCAACCTCTCCCAGATTGATGCAACTGTGGTGCATCATTATGTAAATTACACCTTGGACTTTTTGTGTTGTAACAGTGTTTTATAGTTGCTGGTTTATACCGCTTTTTGAATTACATGGCAAGATCTTTTTATGAAATGCGGCACAGAAAGTGAATTGTAAAACTACTGTTATAAATCTGCCAACTTAAATTAATACTCATCATCAAGTTAACAATTATTTGAAGTGTACTCATAGCAAAAATGAAGTACTAGAATTGCTAGATGTACATTGTACTTTATTCACTTTTTAAAAAAGTTTAAGTCTGTAACTAACTAAATAATTTCACAAGTATTTATCAAATCAAATGTCAAAATGCTGCAGAGTTGTATGCAGCAGTGCAATTAATATGCTGATTGATGCTGGTTTTGCAAAGATATAGTATATTATGGTCTCTGTGTCTTTTGGGTTTAAAATCAAAATAACAATTTTAAAGACAGTTTTGTTAAATTGACTTGTTTCGATAATGTGTCAATTTGAGATTAACTGATTTTACACACTGTCTGCGAAATGATATTATGATTCCTCAGAAGAGCACTTTGGAGCATCAGGATGACATCTAGTGCTCAAAGCATCTCAACACATCTGGAGTAACTATAGTTCATCTCAGGTACTCATTGCCTTGTATGTTTTGTTAAATAAATATCCAACATACGATAAAATGTCATGCCCCCCAGCCAAAGAAAACCTTGCAGTTTGGGCCTGTGTGTACATAACCTCAGACAGCCTCCGAGCGAACTCACTGGCCCCAGAAAAACGCAGACTAAGCATGAATGAATGGGCTGAGGAGCTTTGGAGTAACCTTTTGTTGAGGCATTTGCTTTTCTCTCCAAGTCCAGGCATATTAAGTTTGAAAAGTCCAGCCACTGACCTCACTTGGACAGAGCAGTAGCCCTCAGCATGGGAGGAGTTAATAAAGTGTCTCCAAGGAAGAAAAAAACGTGGAAACCCACCCTTCTTTTTTCTGGTCTCTGAATGGTCTAACCCAGGTTCACAGGGCACCCTCCCCCCCGTGTGCTCAAGCATGTGTGCATGAGTATGTGTATATTGTCTTTGCCTTATATAGAGCTGAATTACCCGCATGCAGTGCTTTGGGACTGGGAGATTAGATTGCTTTTCTTTTTAACAAATACAAACTTCTTTATATAGCGCACCGTTACACAGTGTAAGGAAAATGGACAAAATGAATGGGAACTACGAGGATTCAAACTCTGATGGGGACTTCATGTTTACTTCAGAGTCTGTGGGAGAAGGACATCCTGGTGAGTACATGGCCTCGTGTTGTGTGCAGGAGTTACTGCAATGCAATGCAGCATGTTGGACGACACGCTCCAGTTTAGAGACGAAGATGTTTTAATGCGGCTTGTTCTTTGTGGTTTATTCCTGCATTGGATCCTGTTATGTTTCATTGATCAATGACTTTGAGGAATGTGCAGAATGCAGAGCGCTGTGCTGTCCATTCAAACTTTTACACTACAACTTTGAAGTGTCGTTTGTGGCTTTGGTAAAGTGTCATCTGAAATCTAAGGTTTTGTTCACATTACAGGAATAGTGGCCAAGGTTTCACTTATTTATTTTTAATAAATAAATCAAATAAATTCAGTTCTGCTCAACAAAGATGTGGAAGTTGCCTGAATCCTTCAAAAAGTTCAAATTGCATGTGTCCTGTTCCCAGTGGCATGAACAACTCTCATGTGACCAAATCCTACCTAACCTCAGACCTGGTCATTGACCTGACTCAAAAAAAGGGACATTTTGTTTGCGTGCCTTTGAGTCCAGAGAAGGGCACCCTGCCTGTATAGTGATTAAGACCTACAGGTGTAATAGTAGTAGTAGTAGTCCTTTAATGCGGTTTGGTCAAGAGCACTAACTGCGGTGACCCTTTTGATGTGATGAACTTTAGGATCGTGTCACACTGCTATGCACAGACAGAGCCAGTGCTATTCATAGGGCCGTAGCGCGTTATGGGAATGAGCTGTAGTACTCTGGTGGAGAAGTGAAATCTGAGCATTTCAAGCTGTACCCAGATATGGGTCCACATGTGCACAACTAGGTCACACCAAGAAACCCACACACATTCACAAACGCACAATAACAGAATGTGTCTCATCTCTTGTTATTCTAGATAAGATCTGTGACCAAATCAGTGACGCTGTGCTGGACGCTCATCTGAAGCAAGACCCTGATGCTAAAGTAGCCTGTGGTTAGTTCAGTCTTTCAACCCAATACAGAGAAGCAGTACATGAAATCCCAAGCATTACAACATTTTTATTTATTATGGAAATAAATACTGGTCATTATAATTTGTTATGATCTCTTTTGCCCAAAATAGAGACTGTGTGCAAGACAGGCATGGTGTTACTCTGTGGCGAAATCACATCACGGGCCAATGTTGACTACCAGAATATAGTGAGAGATACCATCCGAGACATTGGTTACGACAACTCGGAAAAAGGTGTGTGCTCTTTGATCTTTGGAAATATGTGTAAGACTTTGTATGTGTTTGCAGTTTTAAAGGTTTTAAGTGGTACTCTATAAAACCGGCAGCAGAAATTAGTATTGTTCTGCAGATTAAACTAAAGCCTTTTAAAAAGCCTCAGTATTCACACTTTCTGTCCAGGTTTTGATTATAAGACCTGCAATGTGCTAGTGGCTCTGGAGCAGCAGTCTCCTGATATTGCACAGGGAGTTCACATTGACCGCTCAGAAAATGACATCGGAGCAGGAGACCAGGTCATTTTATACTTTATACGACCAAATCTTACCTGTTATACTTTGCCATCTTTCTTTAATATCTCTATCTTCTTGTTGCATGGACAGGGCCTGATGTTTGGATATGCCACAGATGAAACAGAGGAATGCATGCCCCTCACTATTGTCCTGGCACACAAACTCAACTCCAAGATGGCCGAGCTGAGACGAAATGGGACTGTGCCCTGGCTACGGCCTGACTCAAAAACACAGGTATCAACTGAACACTGTTAACACAATGTGCCAAATGTGTTCTGCTACAACAGAAGTGAAGGGAACCAGTCAAAGCTCGTTAAAGTTCTCATTCTTTCCCCTTTTGTTTGGCACGTTTTCATTTTGTCTACCTATTTATTTATGCCTTTGATTAAGTAAGTTTTATAAGTTTTATTAAGTAACAGCGAGTTACAGAATTTTGCTAAACTTCTATCAATTACTGTCCAGGTGACCGTTCACTACCGGCAGGAGAACGGGGCGGTGATCCCTAAAAGAGTGCACACCATCGTGATCTCTGTCCAACACGATGACTACGTGAGCCTGGAGGAGCAGAAGATGGTCCTAAAGGAGAAGGTCATCAAAGCTGTGGTCCCGGCCAAATACCTGGACGAAGACACCATTTACCACCTGCAACCCAGCGGCCGCTTTGTGATTGGTGGGCCACAGGTAAAGGCCTTTAGGGGATCAGCTGGTTTACTACCTAAATATTCAATTAAGTGCACAAGCCTGACCTATGGGTGGTGTTTACAATCTTTGGCTTGAGGTTAATTCTGTGTAAATTCACTAGTTACAAACCGTAACGCAATAAAGTCCAACCCAAGCCAAATATGTTGACTTTTGCAACACTATAGACCAAATTGGCCCATCAGGGGGTTTGATTTGGCTTCATGTCTCACTTTTGATGTCTCACTATTGATTTAATCTACCTAGTCCATTGAAGAGGAGCCAATGGATATATATCCCAGAAACAGTCCTCACTCATGGTGCTCACATTGACTTTAGATTAAAGGGTTTTAAGAAAGAAAACATTGGTAACTAAGACAGTTTACGTACGTTTGTGCACATTTTATAAGTCCACAACTAGTCTTATTTTGATGGATTTTAGAAAGGTCTATGTACAAAAGCTTTAGTTTGGGTAAAACTGCTTGAGTTTGTGGATTCCAACTAGTCGCTAACTCATCAGAACAAAATACAGCGGCACAGGCAGTGGCACAGACAAAGGGCATTTAAAAAAAACCTGAGGGGGAGAGTATTTCTTTTATTTACATGCAAAAGCTTTTTGCGTTGTGGCTTGTGGACCACCAACACATTTCTGTTTGGGCACCCTAAACACTAAACAGCACTGAACAGCAACAAAAGAAACTTAGGGACAAAGTTAACCTTACTCATCTTACAGGTCTCTCATTTAAGTCACATATAGTAAACTTATAAAAAACTTGTAGTAAACCTAACTTTTTTCTGCAGGGTGATGCTGGCGTGACCGGTAGGAAGATCATTGTTGACACATATGGTGGTTGGGGTGCACACGGCGGTGGGGCCTTCTCTGGGAAGGACTACACCAAAGTGGACCGGTCGGCGGCCTATGCAGCCCGCTGGGTGGCAAAGTCTCTAGTCAAAGCCAAACTGTGCAGAAGGGTGCTGGTTCAGGTGTGAAGCGAAATATACCTCTTTATAAATGTCTTCACTCATAAGTCCTTTGTTTAAGTTTGTTTTAAAAATGGCACACTACTTACTACAGGCTTACAACAGTGACATACAGCCCAATGGCTTTACTCTGTACCCCAATCAAGTTATCTGTCTTAAGTGGGCTACAGCTTCTTAAAATAAAAGAAATACAATAAAAAATGTAAAAAAAAACTGTATAATATGTCATTGTACTTCTAGTGTTCAGGTAAGAGTACACTTGGAAAGTTACTCTAGTACACTGTGTGATGTCCACAAAGCAATGCTATTGTTCTGACTTAAATAATTGTACATACTATTTACTTTTTGTCCCATTCGGTAGATTTATGCTTCAGGTATTAATTTAGTTGTGTTGACTGATACAGGAGGAAACATACAGCTCTGAGGCTTGGTACAGTACAGTTTGTTGCCTTCTTTCTTGAGGGTCTGTTATTTTTTTGTTTATATTTGGTGCATTTGACGCACATGCACCAGGATCTAACATGACCTTACGGGACTTTTGTCTTGACAGGTGGCGTATGCCATTGGTGTGGCTCATCCTCTGTCCATCTCTTTGTTTACCTACGGCTCGTCTCTAAAAAGTGAGAAAGAGTTGCTGCAGATCGTGCATAAAAACTTTGATTTGAGGCCTGGAGTTATAGTCAGGTTAGTACAAGTTTATGAACAACTACTACTTTTAATTTACACAACAATATCCATATTTTGTCTTGTGTTGCAGAGACTTGGACCTGAAGAGACCCATCTACCAAAAGACGGCCAGCTATGGTCACTTTGGCAGAAATGACTTTCCGTGGGAGGCCCCAAAGGACCTCATCCTCTAAAGCCTGTAACGTAACACCCTGTGTGTGTTTGAGTGTTACTTTACTGTAAATAGATAGCTGTCCTCGTGCAAATGTAACCCAGTACGCCAGGCAGCTGCACTGGACAGTTTGGTGGGTCAGGGCGCATTTCAGGTGAACTTATCGCTGGACAGGTGTGAGGCGTTTTTTCTGTAATTTATGACTTTCCTTTCCCCTCAGTGGCAACCAGAAATCCCATGCATGCATTTTGTGTCCAATTTAGTTTAAGAGCTTGAGAAAGTTTTGTTTGTGAATGCTGAGCTTCAACGTCACAAAGTGAACGGCTACGACCAAATCTCAAAAGAATAGCCGCGCTGACAGTGAGAGTGATCCTTTATATGCAAGAATTATGTTACAGTCAAACATTAATACATTCAAACAGCCTTAAAACTAAGTCTTAATGTTTGGAATTTTTATTGTTAGAAAAGACGTAATTATTTTCTATTTTCTTTTACTTTCTATTGCTTTGAGTTATGACATTAACATAAAAGCTTAAGCTGATTAACTTTACTAGACCTGGAAAATGATTGTAAATATGACTTTTGAAAAATAAAACATTTTATTAAGGAAACATTGCAATTACACTTTTGTACTTTTATTATTGCATACATTATACATCTTTATCTAGTGGAAAAATAGTCTGTAAATAATGAAATACAGCAAATTTCTCCTAAAATGTTTGGTCCCGTTAAGTCCTCTCAAATGTACTTGACACATATTTTAAACACAAACAAAATACACAACATATACAGCATAAAATTGGTTTGAAATGTGAGGCTACTTGGACTGTATTGGGTGAACTCCTTTTACATAAAAACAGAAAAAACAAGTGTTACATTTTTTTTTGTGTTATATTATAATTAATGCGTAATTGAAACTATTTTGTATCTATATTTTAAATTGTCTGTCTAAATCTTGCTTCATTTATGGAATATGTCTTTGCTACAGAGTTGCAGATACTCTAAATACTTAGGTTATCATTTACAAAGCAGCACATTGTAGAGACAAAACAGAGATACGCCTTAAAAACAGTTCTGTTCTGGTTCCTATTGTAGGAATTTTTTGGCCTTGAGGTAAAAGTATGTAGTAACAAACTTCCTGAGATAAAAGCAATGCAGGGTTTGTTATCTGACCATCCACACATTCAAAACCATGTTACAGGCAACATTTAAGGCACTTTCAGTAACTCACAAGCAGCTTTGGCCTTGTTACATACATAATGACAAACAGAGACTGTGTGCAAGTGCAAGTCATTTTGTCATATACACTGTAGATCCACTGTGGTCATTCTTAAAGCAGTAAAAAGTCATTGGTCATTAATAGCTTTGGTATTTGTGCAATAATCAACATGGCACAATATAAGCTGCAGTTTCTATTGTAGGGCTTTCAGCGGCTTTGACATTGTCTTTAGTTCATTAATGGCCCTTTAAGTGGTGAAAACGCACACTGTAGTGGCCTTACAGCATGGGTAAGGTCTCTGGCTGGTGATGGGCAGCACCTCCTCCCACCTCTGTCTTGAGCTCGAATGGGGGATAGTTGTGCCCTGCGGCTCCTTTAGACAAGACTATGAGTGTGTCCCCCGACAGGTCGGTAAACTCAAATGCAAATGTCCCGTAGAACAACATGATGAGCATGCAGTAGACCCACTCGAAAATGGCCGAAGCATGCTGTAGGACGAAGCTCTGCTGGCAAAAGAAAACCCCGCCTGAAGAGCCGAGGTTAAGGAGGACAACAAGGGCTGAAGACAAGACACAGACACACATTACTGTCAGAGAGTGTGATGCTATTTTCGTGCAGCAGGGGGCAACATAACACCTAAACTATTGCTAAATTAACTTTTGTAGCAAGATTCTGCAACTGAAATGCAATTCAGACACTGACACTGATAAAAGCATTGCACAATTTCAGAAGAAAAATATGTTTTTTCAGTGTCACTGTGGCTGTAATGTGGTTCTAAAATGTCTTGTTAAACAGAAATGTACATTAGCAGAAGGTTTGGACTCAATAATAATCAATAAAAATATATCAGTAATATATATATATATATATATATATTGTATCTATTGAATTTTGACTCCTTCCTTTTGCTTTTCATTAAGTTGATGAAATGATTTTTCATTTTATCCACATTTGTGTATTTCCTGTGACAACCTGAGTTTACTAAAGTGAAACTAGTTTTATCTTCCACTTCAACGAACCATTCATAACATTGTAATATATACTTCTATTTGATCTGAATTGACATTTGTACTTTAGACTTGACTTGAAAAGGATACTGAGCACAAGCACGACTAGCGCCAGCAGAGCCATGGCGACTCGTAGATGTCCGGTCATGTACTCTCCCTGAGTCTTGGCCACTCTGTAGGTCAGCGCCGACTGCAGACACACAAACAGCACGCTCGACGGGAACGCCACTCCTGCACCAACGTAGTGCAAGACTTTGGCATAATCCACCTGTCGAGGTAAAACATCAGACACACATTAACCGAGCATTTAGTCATTTCTACTACCAAATTTGCCTAATTAAAACCTTTCCTAAACAGTTGAATATAATGCTTTTGTTGTGGGAACATAAGTAGTGACACTCGCAGGTCATTGTGACCAGTGTGAACACAGAACAGGACAATGTGCTCCGGGATAGTACAAAAGCGCTAATCATGTCCATTAACATCTTACAGTGACAAAGTCAAGATGGACTCAATAAATTACTTAATTTACAACCTGCTGAAACTTCTCCTTACATAATGTTGCAGTTCTCCAAACAACACATCTTTATCTCGCTTATTTATCTCCACAGTATTGTCACACATTTTCAAAGCCCAGCTGGTGTGATGATAGTGACTCATGATGCTTGAGGAGTTAAACGACCAAGAGATCATCACAGCTGTTCGAGCTGCAAAATAACAGAAAAGACATACAAAGACAACATGCACCTTGATTTAATGTGTGGCCAATCTCCTTTAACGCCCAGAGTAAAGAACGTGTCAATTATTTTAAGTGAGGTGCCTGCAGCCGGATGAAAGTACTTGCCAATTGTCTACATTTACAAGAAAATGAGTAAGCTGTTCATTAAAGCTGATAAATGTGTTGAATGTTGATTACATTGTTATGCATTACTTTCGGGACTCATCTCGATTTCTTGGGTAGAAATCAACACTTTATGTCTGAGATGTAAACTGTGGCCCTTATGTGTGCACTCTGCTTATGTGGTGTGTTATTTAGATTGGCGTACTTTTATACAGTACATCACCCACCCCAGGACTCGTGCCATGTTTACTCTGAGGCTAACACTGAGGTTTATTATATAAGATTTAATGTGGGCATGGAAGACCCTCCTAAAGCCAATGGGAAGGCAGTGGAGGATCACCCCATTATCACAAGTCAGTAAAGTTTCGGAAAGACCCTGAAACTGTAGCTCTGTGCATCCCTATAATGTGAAGGGGTCCAGATGTGCACAGACAGGCCACAAGGAACATAAGACGACTGCTTTGCATTTACACAAGAGAATGGCCCCCAGCACCTTTGACCCTGGACACGCTGCCACACAGCCACGCACGTGCACGAGCGTACAGTCTATACAATGTGAACAGCACAGACAAGAAGCACTCTATACATTTCTAAGAGTAAATACACACTGCATACTTGACGAAGCCCATAGTTTGCACATGTTTAGGAGCAAATCTTCATTCTCAGAGGCTCATTCCAGTCCAGGGACTAAACTTACTTGTGTAGCTCTCTTCCATACTGAACCTTTTATTGACAGACATTTAGGACAATATTAACACAACGAACCTAAATGCTACTGTTGTTGTATGTTAAGTAATAAAATGTTAGAAATGTTATGTAGTTACTTCAACTTTGTTCCAGAGTCACGTACATACCAAGACAGACTAACTTAATACTGCCCTAAAAACTATTTTACACAGCGTTATCTTAAAGCTATGTTATTAAATGAAACCTTTTGTATTCTACATGCAGAGACAAATCCACGAGAGGATGCTTCCAGATGGTTTCTACAGAACAAACAGAATGTTACAAGGATCCTCTCAGGGGGTTTACAGAAGGACGACATAGGACTGCAGTGACACAGAATTCAAGCTTTGCACTGATACAGCACCTGGCAAATTCATAAAGAAATGAACAGTGTCCTCCATAAATGTGTTGTTACACAAAGGCCACTGAGACCCTCTGCTTTTAGTTGCCATAGCAATGTCCCACAAGTCTTTCAAAGTCTAATCTAAGTAGTGAAGGTTATGACACTGTAAAAAGTCTTTGTACATGAAAAGGCATAGGGTGTCCTTTAAACCATTTTTTTCCGTCATCGTGAGACAGACACAGGTTTTACAGAATCAAAGACAGATGTTACACAACAAGATTAGACTACAACTGAGACATACCGGCAAAAAGATCAAACACAAGCAGACACTTTACAATGACCAACAGGCTTTGAATGAAGGCTGCACTTATGTATGAATTTATACAACACAATTGAAAAACTGATACTTTTAAAGAAGTGAGGACTGCTTACTATTTATTTTAAAGGACTATACCTGGAAGTTTCCCACCATGATGAGTCCTGCAGCACAGAGCCAACCAGTGGACAGTCCGGCCGTGTTCAGGACACAGTTCTGGTGCTTCTCGATGACGTGAGCGTAACGCAGCAGGCCAATCAACATCACTGGGAGACAATAGGAGAGAGAAAGAAGATTAGGGTTAGAAAGAGTTGGTTACACAGGCACCACTTTGGTTTCAGGGAATGTTGAAAAAATTGAAGGTTTTTATAGAACAAGTTCTATTTTGTGTGCTAAATACTATAGAAATCCCTCTGGAGACACAGATAAATGGAGATTGTGAGATTAATGGCTGCATCTAAAACGCACATCTCTGAGTGTTGACACAGCAGCTTCACATCGGCCTTCTGCTTCTCTTCCTGACGATCACATCTGGTGTTTGTCATCGTCAAACTAACAGACAAATTGTGTTTTGAGTTTATCTTCTTTTAGTCCTGCAGCGAACACAGGGGTCAGTAACTGATAAAAATGGTAAACTGTAAGTAAGATGTTTTGTTTCTTTCTGCTGTTCACTGGCAGCTTCACACCGAGAGGTCTCGTTTTCTGATCCAACAATTACTATTCATCCCCTTCGCGCTCACACCACACCTCAGTGTAAACACGAACTTCAAAAACACACTGTTGTTTTTGAGGGTGGACTGGAAAAGGGGAAACCTTTGATGTAGTTAAGTTATTAATGGCCAACACTTTCTAATATTTCAAGCAATGTCTTTTGGTACATTATAGTCTAACCCATGACCTTTGACCTTTGTCAGCAAACTGATGACATCACTGCCATACCACAAATCCTTGTAGTTCTTTACTTTACACAGATCACTGCACAAAGAGCTCACTGAATAGTGGTCAAGATTTTATTAAAAGATTAACTCAGACACATTAAGACTTTATTTTACAAATATATAAAGCCCAGGCTTATTTCTGTATTTGGCAACAAATTACCCAGGACAATAAAGTATCGAGTCAAGACAGGTTAATGGCCCCACATACCGCTGTTTTCTGAGAAAATATCTACAAAAAACAGGTGTCAGGTCAAAGGTCAGATCAATAATGACTGTGCTTGAATGATTAAGTGGAAAGTAAATAGCCTACATCAGCTGGGACAGTGGCTCCTTGGTATTAAAGGTATATTACAACATAGGACTCAGACCGAACAATAAAAGAAATACACATATATTTGTTCACATCTATTTAAGTGTGACTTATCTGTTTATTACTAAATGTATCAGTATTTATCATCTCTGCTTAAAATCTGTGAGCATATATTTGACTGCTGCATGCCCCTTTTCCCTTTAGTACCAAGCTTCTGTGTCTCTTCTTTGATTTATAATACATAACACTTATCTCTTTTTACTCCCAAGCATGTTATGCAAACTCTAAATGTCAGAGACAGGAGATAATCTTTACATAGTGTTAAATAAAAGAAAATAAATATCTCCTGGTAACAAACCACCCAAAATGGACAATAAAATGAACCACATGGGCATACGGTGGGACAGAGGGGCTGCCCTGTAAGACAGCTTTTGATTGTGGGTCAAGCAGAAGGGGAGAGTAAAAATGCATCACCCATGCCATGGAGTACATTTCCTGTTGGAGATGGGGGTAAATGTGGTAAATGTGAGATCTGGCAGTGGGCTGTGGGGAACAGAGACTTGGCTGGAGCTACTGCAGCTGCAAAAACATGTCTGAAGCCTGCAGTTCACTGAGTCCAGTTTAACCAGGAACAGAACACAGGGGTAAATGCTAAAATACAATACACGTTTGATATACAGACAGATGTAAGCTTTTTTGTGTGCAGTCTGTTTGCAATCTTATATTATCCTTGGTTAAAAAAGTTTTTGAAATATTGGAATTTAAATAAAATCTCTGCAGCTCTCTAGTCTTTGTTTAAAGCACATAGTGTCTATAAGGATGGATACAATGCTACATCCATTCATTTTCTACCACTTAGTCCCTTTAGGGGTTGCAGGTGACTGGAGCCTATGCTATGTGACAACACAAGGTTTTCTGAAGCCAGTTTAGTTTCAAAATAAATTTACACCAAACATAAACTTCAGAAACCTGAAGGACTAAAATGTGAATATTTCCAAAACATTTTGATATTTTTATCAATCTCCAGGTTCTTTCTAGATTCACCACAGTTTTAAACAGTATATACATTTTGTACATCTGTGTTGATACTTACCCATAAAGGACCCAGTGCTGCAAATGAGGCTGAAGAAGCAACTCTCAGGTGGCAATGTTCCACATTTACTGCGATGAAACAGAAATGATAATATGAGCTACATGTACTGCGTTCATGGGTTCAAGAATGTTAAGTCAAGTTGATTCTTGTTTTTTTGTAACGCTGCTACATTTTGGGGAAAATTAGTAAAGCCATACATTGCATGTGTAAAATGGATTTGTGAAAAGATCTGGGAAAGTACTTCAGCAGGATGGATTTATAAATGTTAAATTACAGTGTTACTGGGAGGTTATGGAAATAATGATAGTGTGCTACACTCGATTTTTTGGCAGATTTTGAAACTACAGAAAAGAAATGTCAAGCCAGCAACATATAAACTAAATATACATGTCCCTTCCCTGGCAAACGTCTTGTTCATTATACTGTTTACATTTTGGTGTGCTGGGTGGTAACATTTTCAAAGAGCGGTGAAGGATTTACGCCACAAAACAAAAGCTCTTCTGTCGAGGTGAAGACGTCCCCTTCCCCCCTGACAGTGAACTTCAGTCGGGCAAGTGTGGGCTTATCTCAAAACAGTGAGCATCCAACACAAATGCAGATCAACTATGGCGGATGAACTTCAGCTTGTGTGTGTGTGTGTGTGTGTGTGTGTGTGTGTGTGTGTGTGTGTGTGTGTGTGTGTGTGTGTGTGTGTGTGTGTGTGTGTGTGTGTGTGTGTGTTTGTGTGTGTGTGTGTGTGTGTGTGTGTGTGTGTGTGTGTGTGTGTGTGTGTGTGTGTGTGTGTGTGTGTGTGTGTGTGTGTGTGTGTGTGTGTGTGTGTGTGTGTGTGTGTGTGTGTGTGTGTGTGTGTGTGTGGTAATGGTTTTCATGAACTGTGATAAACATGATTATTCCTGCTTTTGAACCAGAATAGTGTAACAATAATATACAACACTGCAGAAATTGTAATAAATGTGTTTTTAAACACATGACATGTTGGAATTAAAGGGACCACACAATAAAAAGGACAGACTTGGATGCACCGACCTGATGAGGGGTATGTTATCCGATGTGCAGCACAATACAGGACCCCTCTGCAAATGAAGCTCCTCCTCACACGACTCATTATAGAGCCTGTAAATACACATGAACATAGACACGGTTACATTAGTCCTCATAAACAAGTGTGCATATCTCACTGCAGTATCTGTTAATGATATACTCTAATCACATTTTTCAATCGGCTGCATAAAAATAATCTGCATAGCATACGTAAAAAGTTAAGTCTGTTTAAAATCTGTTAATCATGGTTACACGTTCCATAAATGACAGTAGAAGATTAGCCTAAGTGATAGATTATGGTTTCTGAGTGACTTGGATTGTGAGTCCATTAGGGTTCATAGCAGTGTGGGTCATTGCAGAGTTAATTAAATGTATTTACCTGACCAAAGAAACCTAATGTAAAATGTAAGACAAGACAGCAGCAAGAAGAAAAAAGGTCAGCTTTGTATTGCTGGGTTTACCTGTTTAACTGTCAGTTGTTGTCTTTTTTTGGTTTAATATAACTAAATAATTAAAAAAATAATCTGCATGAGTTCCCTGAGGCCACGCAGGTGTTTTCCTCTGGTTCCTGTTATACAAGCTTTTATTATTAATGACCATTATAGTGTTGCTCTATAAAGTAGATAATGTTTTAATGATTGTTAATATTTCACATTCCAAAGCAGTCACTTGATATGAAAGTTCTTCTTTCCATCTGCACCAATACATCAGCATTCCACACTTTTACCATTGATTTACAGTTTTAAATGTCCTCGTTTTGCCAACAGTTCCTCCCGTTAGCACTAGCTACGCTTTATTATCTTAATGTCCACTCCCAATATTCCTCTGGCAGTGCTGTGTTTGACAGACTCTGACAAGAGGTCGAGTGTTGAGATGGTTGAGAAAACACTAAATGAGACCAACATGAATGGACTTCAAAAAATTAAAAACACTACATAAACAAACTGGGAAAGTTTTTTTTTTCATTTTGGACTCACAGTATATTGCTATTAATAAAATACAACTGTGAGATTTAAGGAACTATAAAGGGTAGTAAAGATAAAGAGAACATTATTGCATTACAGTTATATCTGATCACTAGTAACATGCATGATGTCATTTGTCATAAATGTTTAAACTTGAGCTTTTCAATCTCGTGAAAATTATTGTCTGACCAGAACTACTTCCCTGTGTGATCACTCACCAGTTATTCACAGGACAGACATGCTGGTTGTAGAGGGCCATTGCATATCTGAAAAAGAAAAAACGAGATAATGTTAACATTATGATTACCCAGTGTGATGTCTCCAGCCCAGAAACGGTAAGAAGATGGGACATTGAGCATATGACCCAAGCCAGAATAAATTTCAGGTCATCTAAGTATGCGCTCTAACAGGTGAGCCACTGAGGCGCCCCATTATTTAGGATCTAGAGTTTCTGTTGGAACATTCATTTAAAAGACCCTTTGTTTGGAGAAATTTCAGTCAGGCTTCCTAAGTACAACACATGTTTTAGGGTTGTCACATAAGGAACTTCAAAGCTTTTGTCAGTCGGTTATGCATAAACACAGCGACTGGTGTATTTTAACCTGCAATGGTGCCAGAGTAGCTGCTTCTGCTTTTTGATTGCCTTAAAATGTAAATTAAACAATAACCAACGTCTGAGATAACTTTGAGAAAAAAAAACACAGACGATTCTCTGAAGCAGTCACACAGACTTGGCACAGGCTACAATCTGTTTCTTTAAAGGCTTTTAAAAAATTGACTAGTTTCTGATAAAGAAATCCACAAAACAAGAAAGATCTGGCTCGGCAGGCAAAGATTTGGCCGATCAATGCTTTTGGGGAAAAATAAGTCGAGATGATTGATTTGCTTTTACACATGATCATGAAGAGGGGCTTTGGTACACCCATCTACAGATCAATTTTGAACAACTTGTTTAAAGGTTATGTCCATGCTGGGTTTTATCTCAGATGTGATACTTTTGTGCCTGTTGTGTGGGTTTGTAGGTCACACAGCTCAGAGCATGTAACTGTCAGCCATTATTAACCTGTTGGAAAAACACAAGGTTTGACAGGCAGGGGATTATAGACTTGTCTTCAAGGAAAGGCTTTTTGAGACCCAGTGTGAAAAATTCTTGGCCTCTCATTATAGCTGTGTGAAAGAGAGGAGACAATGTTAATCCAGACAAAGGGAAGAGGAATAAAACCTAGTTAAGTGCAGTGATGTGTCTGTGAAAATCAACTTCCATTTTTTTAAAAGGTCTCGTTATTCCACAAAGGTGCATCAAAACATCTTAATTTTGTCAAAGAATTGAATAGATATGACTTGGTCTCAGTGGCACATACATTATTTTTTATTTAGCCTTTATTTATCCAGGAAATTCCCACTGAGATTACAAATCTCTTTTGCAGCTGGGCAACTGTACATGTCTTTAGTGGTAGGGGTACCCGGAGCCCCCAGAGGAAACCTTGCAGACATAGGGATGATATTCAAACTAAACACAGAAAGGCCCTGCCCTGGCCGGGGATCGAACCCAAGACCTATACTTTCTGTGAGGCAGGCGTTCTAACCACTCTGCTGCCAACATAGAGAACATTATCATTATTTTAGGAAAACTTTTAACTTCAAATGGAACCAAGACAAAGCCCTGCACAGGTTCACTCTGACACTTTCAAAGCAACACGAGAATCTACAATTGTTGCTGGTATCTTTCTCCTGTGTGTAATATCCTGGTCTTGGTCGATAACAGTCTAGGTCCTGGTGCACTCTGTCGTGGGCACAGAACAGTAAGCACGCAGCACTAGTAGCTAACTGTGCATTTGGTGAGATTATGCAGATTTTAACCTGTCTTCTTAGTGTAACTATGGATAACTTTGATGTATACAAGATTTAAGACTTAAAACTGAAGCTGCTACAAGCCCAACATTTAACCAAAGATTGGATTTGTCACTTAATACTAGGCTATTAGCTGTAGTAACATCGGCAACTCCAGCAGTAAGATGCATATTTGAAGAAACTTAAGAAACAAATCCAGTGATAAGCATTAATTCCACAGTCACTCAGTACAATAGCAGTCACATTAAAGTATTCCTCTACAAGAGATTTTGTCACAGATGACAGAAAACCAGGTCCCACCACCTGCTGGTTTTTGTTGCTGGTGTGACAGATGCTAAATGGCACTTAAACGAAACAAGTGCTACAACACGGGGCTCATTTCCACCATAAAGGCACGTATAACACATTGTTGTCATGAGAGGATGCTGCCAAAGAAACTACTGTGTGTGTGCCTGAGGGTGGGGCACTGACAGGAGTTAAAAGGGTCAAACACCAGAAGAGACGAGCAAATGAGGAATTTAAAGCAGACTCTTAAGACGACACTTCTACATAGTGTTCTTCCAAATAAAGAGAAGGCTTTACATTCATGGGCTTTTTTCTCAGACAAAGGTTTAGAGTGGGAAATCAGCCTGGTAGATGTATGTTTGTCCTCCAGTTTTGTGTGTGAGTATGTGAGGTTTTGTGCTACTTACACGACCCATAGTCCTGTGATGATGAAGACGGGCAGACTGAGAGGAAGGATCATCCACAGGGACATGTTGACTGACTGAGACCTCTGCTGCAGAGAGTTAACACAATCATTTACAAGAGACTTCAACAATATTAAATTGGTTATAGGCATATGACACAGTTGTAATGACAGATGACAGTAGCAAAGTATTAGAAAAAAAAAAGAAAATATATTTATTTTAAAATAAAGGAGGGTCACATCAGAAAATTGGAATAAAAAAAGATCTAAGATATTTATAAGTTTTACTAAACAGGACATTATTTGTTTGTTGTTTTGTATTTATATGTATTTTTCAACTGTACTGGAAACATTCTTGCATTTTGTGTCATGTTAGTAACAGCCTGTTCCTTTTGGTTTTTAGCTTATTTATTTGTTGTGACTGTTCCTGTTTAGTGTTTTAGCTCTACAGATCAACTTATGAAAAATAAATAAAAAGTAACACATTTAACCCCGTGACCATAACTTTGACACAGGGGTCTTATACTTTACATTTTCTGCCAAAGTACATTACAAAGAGAATAAAAACTGACAATAAATATTTAGGTTTTGGTTATAGAAAGACATAAAATCCCCCTTTGGTTGCATGGTCAGTGGTGTAACTCTACTTGACCATGTGCTTTTTAATTCTTTCAGACAGAAGAAGAAGCCCTGCAGAAGTTTTGTTGTTACCTGTATATCGTAAAGGTTAAAACTCTTCAGGCTCTACACCTCAAACCCCGGAGTTGCCAAGAGTCGCTGCAGGTCCGTGCTCTTCCTCCGCTGTACAGCATCCCGTTATATTGAAATAAACAGAGGGTTACAGACAGACTTGTCGAATCATCTTCTAAAAGTATCAAGCGGAGTGTGGAGCAGCAGGTTTACGCTATATTATTCCCGCTGCTCCTGCAGATTTCAGATCAGAGTTGTGGTGATCGTCTGAGAAAGAGGGACCACAAGCTGGAGCCACACAAGCCCCTCCCACTGGAGTTTCTTCAACACTTTCTAGGCAAGTATTGTGCAAAAGTCAAATCCACTTGTTTGCCACGTGGAGATGCTGCAGTTTATCTTATCGAAAGAGATGCCGATATACACTCGTGTCCTTGCGTAAACATAAACGTCTCTTTCTCAGAGTCAGAGTTTAATCAGAGGCCAGACAGATGATCATATTACAAAACATTTAGACGCATGGGGGCTGAAACATTGTTTTGGAGGCCTGGAGGTTTTTTTTTTTTTTAGTCACGGAGTTTGGGTTCTCTTCTTATGTCTTGGAAACGCAAATCAGAGCATATAACAGAAAAAAAAACATTAGTCAATAATGTTTTCCTTCAATAACAACGTTTAAGGTGATTTCAAAGCAAGAAAAAGCAGTTTAAATATAGGCTACTGCTTTTCCTGTTTAACTAACCTAAGCCGAAATGATAGAGTAATACTTTTTTTTAGTACCAAAAGAAAGTACTCGTAGAAACAACTGGCAATAAATAAAAATACTTCAAAGCTGTAAGTAAACTCAAACCCACGTTTCTAAGTAAGGACACATGTAGTGTCATGAGGTAAAGGCCACATATTTCCAGAAGAGGGCGCCAGATATCTAAGTCTGCGTAAAATTGGTCCATTCATTCATTCATTCGTCCTGAATGTAATGTAGCCTATCACACAATGGCTTTAATTACAGTAACGTGCTTGTGAACCATTATAATTGCTCTTTGTAGCACCTCCCGCTGCTTTTGTATTTGTTTTATTCACCTTCACAGTTTTGAGTGATCTGAATTTGATTCTAGTGTCACCACCGAGCAATGATTTGTCCTCCATCAACCCACACTGCCCCAAGAGTCCAGACGTCTCAGCTGTCAGATTAAAGACAGTTTTTTTTTAAAGTGATGGACTCTTGGGGTTTAAACTCAGTCTAGCGTACAGACACGGGGAGTTTCTGTATGCTCCAGGGAGTTTCATTTCCTTCAAGCACTGTCCTGTGCTTAAAGTAATGTCCTGTACTTCAGCAGCCGAAGGTGGACCCCCACTTAACTATTTTAAATATTTAGCGTAAAGGAACAATACGTGGTTGGTCTTTTGATCTGGAGGATTGATGTCTGTTGGTTTACTTGGAACAAAAATGCTCAGGGCAAATACCATTACAAATACCATTACAGATACCATTACAAATACCATTACAGATACCATTACAGATACTTTTACAAAGCAAAGCAACCTGACACAAACCAGAAGCTGAGATAAGAGCTGTAAAGAGAACTGGTATCTTTCAGTAGCAGTTATCCATAATGACTTTATTGTAACATTTCTATATTAAAGCCCTTTTGACAGTTTTCCCTTTCCATCACATTAAAGCCACAGGGAGTTATTACACATTTCCAGGTGATTTATAAAACACATAAGACATTCACCAATGACAGATCAACGGATGCATTGTTTGGCACAAAGATGACTTTTTCAAGTTTACCAGATTAGACAAGACAAGATGTTAAACCCTATCCACCGATAATCGCAGACAACAATCACTGAATGAATTTGATAACAGTAGAGTGTTGTGCGTCAGAGATAAACTCCTCAAAACGTGAATCATTTTGAGAATACAATGACAAATGTAGGTGTTATCTGTGTAGACTTGTCAGACCAATATTGTATACAAAAGACAATGCCATAAACGTAAGACATGGTGAAACACAAAAATAAAAATAGGCTGCCAAAGATTATAAATTATAGCTTTAAAAACAGGTCAGAAAAATACCTTCATGACAAACCCTTCCCTGTAAGCATCTCTTGAACTGTGCTTAAGGTTAAAAAACAAAGGATGAAACAGGACAGATGTATAAAATAATAAAGTTTAACAGAATGGTCATCTGAACATGAAGCATTAAGGCTTACAGTTTTGTCTTCTTCTATTGTTAAAGAGGTAATACAGGTTAAACCTTGTATAGAATTCCAGAAATTCTACACAAGGCATGTAGAAATTTTGCAAAGGGGAAACAGCTAAGTTAACTAACCTTACATCAACAATTTCTTATTATTTAAGAAAATAAATATAGATGTATATACACTGGAAACATAGTTTATCCTCTTGCTTCCTTTCAATATTCCCTTTAGATCAGCCTACTGAGAATGGCATATAGAAATCATTGTCTACCTTGAGCTCAGTCTATATAAAATGTCCTATCTTAAAATGTATTTACATATTATCTTAACTTCTTTATTACATTGTGGGGTCAGTTTAACTATTAATGGAGGGCAACCAGTCTCCTTCACAATCCAAAAAAGCCAAGAGAATGTGAGTGTGTGCAATCATAAACGCAGATCACTGCATGTTTAGTGCATGTTCTCCTTTGAAGTGTGGAAGGCAAATTGTGTGTAGTGTGCAAACATCATTTTACGTATGAGAACAGAAAAACGTAAAACATAAGACATTACCTACACCAGACGACTGTCATCTGAGCAATGTCCTTATCTTTAGAGATCTACAGACAACTAGGGCTACGTGCAAAATCGCTCTCAGATAAGGGTTTCGTTCTAACAAAGTGAACTTGGATGGATTAAATGCGTTTAGGTATAATTTTCCAAACTGACTCAGATTGGAGACGCAGTGCTGTACGAACTAGTGACAATCATAGCATAGCATAGAATAGCATAATAGCTCCTGTTTTGTGTATTGTTTCCTATTTCAACAAGCAAAGAAAAAGAAAATGGCCTTCACATTGCTGCTTTAGATAATGGTCAAGACTTAAAGCGGTACTGCATAACTTTTAGCCACTTCTGCTCCCTGTTTGCGTGCTGCTAAGCGTGTCTCTTCTCATTTATATCAGTGGTTTTTGTCCAGCGAAGGGTACTGGGCATGATTCTACCAATCGTGTTTCTAAGAACCATTAAATCAACACAAGAATGTATATTTTTGGACTTTAAAGTTACATGTTGCTACTAGCTAAAAGTTACGCAGTGTCACTCTAAAGTAACTACAGCAGTAACTCAACTGTATTAGGCATCATACTGTGCTCCAATTGTATTTATGGTTGCGTCATTCATTTACTCTACATTAAAAGTCAGCTATGGTGTTAAAACAAGAGGAGGACTCAGCTACCAGTTGAATAGTTGTATAGTTCATGAACCATTTTCTTTGTCTTTTATACTTATGGCACAGTTTAAAATGACTGCACAGCACAGACTTGTTACTCTGCCTTGGGTCTTTTGCCAGAGGGGCCTTTGAGGTAAGACTCGTAGAAGAACATGGCAAACAGGATTAAATAGCTCAGGTACATAAGAGACCCCCAGGTGATGTTGTACATGTTGGACGGACAGTGCACCTCATGTACCCAGCTGTAGACCATGGCCACCACAGCCAGGCCCATAACCATCTGTAAGATCTGCAAAACTGTGATGATCATGGCACAGAAGCGGGGCACGCGCAAGCCCGCAGCCCTGATGGTGTAGTAGGTGTACATAATAGAGTGCACCGTGTAGTTCATGGTCATAAACCAGCCACCACCGGCGACCAGGTCTTTGTAGCAAAACCAGGAGTAGAGCAGCACAGTGATGTGATGGTACCAGTGCAGGAAGATGAGCCGCTGCTTCCGGAGAACTATAAATACTGTGTCGCCTGGGAAAAGGAGAAAGCATCTTTAAGCTTTTAAATGTATCCAGTGTGAATAAAACCTGATTTGCTTCATTAAATATGGTGTTACAGGACCAGGAACTATCCGCCAAATTATTATTGAACATGGTACATTGAATAATTAATGTTTTTCTTTCCCGAGAGGCAAACACCTGCACAGATCATAAAATACATTTACAAACGTTATGTTCAAGCATTTGCCGTTTTACTATTACATTTACTCTAGTGGTTCAAATGACCACACTACATAAATAGAAAGAAGTCTATGATGTGTATCATTTCAATTTTCTCTTGCCTAGTATGTGAGTATCAAGGACTCTAAGAAGTGTTCTGATTACATTACAGGAAGCATTCGTTTTATCAATCAAATACTAATGGTATTTTCCTATCTCCGCACCTGGATCTAGAGAATTTGCGCCTCTATTTAACATGCATCATTTTGTGATATTATAACGACAGCTACAGCCTTCCCACCCTGAGGGTGGTGTTTGTCTAATCAATTGTCAGATCAGTGGTACCTCCATGTGATGGAATATAAATTGTACATCAAGTTTTAAAATGGTATTCCTACAATGTTTCAAGAATAGCTTTTGGGTCAACCAAAACAAAAAAGCAATTTTTTAATCATAAAGTTTTGAAGGGAATTTTTAACCTCATGAATTCTGAGCACAGAAATTGCAAAATTACATATAGTAAAATCCGCTTTACCCAGCTCAGGAGCCTTGCTGAGGACAAAAGCATAGGCCCAGAATTTGGTGACAGGGGCACTGTAGAAACTGTTGTCACACACGGACTGTCTGAAGCCGCTGGTTGTGAGGATGTGCATCATGTAAAAACCCGTCCGGATGGCTCCTATGATACTAAAGAAGAGAACAATTTCACTTTGAAGCAGCATTTTACAACCAGCTTAACAACTCTATAGTCCTTTGATCTCACTATTCCTTTAGGGCACAGCTATCACACATGAATCCCAACATTTCAGTGTGAATTCTAGTTTGCTATCTATGTCTGATTTATTAATGGAGTCAAACTGTGTTTTGCTGTGGGAGCATTCGGAAATATATCATCACACCCCACACCCACAACTGTACAAACACATCTAGGTAGTTGCATGCTGCATAAATGTCACTCAAAGGACAGATGAGCTAGGCTGACCTTTTGCTAGCATGTGTCTTATTGAAGTCCCTATATTTGGGTTAATGCTACTGCTCTGTTGGTATATTCACCTGAAAATGGCGAGACTGAGTGACCACAGCACAAGTGGGCGTCGCAGGTTCAACTTTGGCCTTTCCCTCATGTAGTGCTGACCGGCAAAAACGAGTGCAGCATACAGGCCACAGAACATAAATGATGTTCTCCTGTGGATAAAAAAAAATATTATTTTACACTTATAAATGTTGAATTAATTGATTAAATAAAGTGAGTTTTTCCATTGATAATCTCGACCAGTTTGACCAGAATATTATAACTATAACCATTCATTATTAAATACACCTTGAGAGAGTTGCCTACTGTCGAAATAGGTACATTTGACGTAACACACCAGCATTTTGTTGCTCACTGAACGTCAGCATCTGATAAACATTATCAGGTCATAAAGACCAAGATGTAAATGCCACTTTTATCAGGTTATAAAAAAAGAGGGCCGCAATAAGCATTGTGTCACCTCAAGCAGACACCTACACAAAAAGATTACAGTTCATTTCAAAGGATTTATGGAGAATAGTTGGTGCCAGACTGACCATTTAGAGTGTCAGGTTGGGATGAGAATATTTGGGTTACAATGTACGGCGAGTACAAAAGGTCAACTTTGATCAATTCAATTTCAGTAAAGTTTTGCAGGAATGTGCCTGAGTTTGAACACAACCTGGTTTCTAATCATATCTTAATAAAATGTGTGCCGGCAGACCTGCTCACATTACATTTGTGAGACTGTGTGTGTGTGTGTGTGTGTTTGTCTGAAGTCGTTTAAGCATACACCAGATGACTAATCCAGATTGGCAGAATACATAAACGCTGCTACTCGTCCCAGTTAATCTTGTGAAAGCTGCTCCCAGTACATGCAAATAAATAGCATAAAACCTTGATTAAGCCAGTATTTTCTAAAACGACAACAATAAAACAAATAATGAAAAGGAGGAAATATGAATATTAGAGAAATAATGATGTCAAAATGTGTGCCACTGTGTTAAATGCTCTGCCAAGGCGTAGTAAGAAGACGCCCACATTAATTGAACTACTCATTCAACCGTGTATTCAATGGAAATGAATAGGTAAGACCATAACCCATTTTGGAAATAGAAGAGTAACATGGACAGTTTGTTTGGAAAGAAAAGGAAAAGTCTCATCCACAGTCTCGTGAAGAGGGAGACTTAAAGGTAAGTGATCAGCAATGGAAAAATAAAAGCAATAATGAAAGCACATTTCTGTCCCTATACAGCAACATGTCTTGATTACTCAGCATAAGGAATGTTTCTGAAGTAGGTCCAAGAATTATGCAAAACCCAACCCTGTCTCATTCTTCTTTCTCAGGTGGATTCTCAAGTATTCAAGCGAGGCACAATCCGCTAGACGTTTGTGGGAACTGATGTGCATGCACCTGCACCTCAATGATAAAAAAACCTGATTTAGAAACACACCTACATTAAGTTTCCGTCTAAGCTAACCACATTTAAAACAAGTAACAAAAATGTCGTCCTAACAGGTTTTCTAGTGGATACTCACTCCCTTTTTGAGGTTTAGACAAAGGGGAAGGCATTTACTTCATCTGACCAATATGCGCGGCTGTGCTTTTATTTTATACAGCATTTGTGCACTGTAAGGTAAACAGTAATCTAAAAAACTAAATCTGGCCTCTAAGATCTCAGATTAAGTCATAGCTTTAATTTATTTTAATAAAAAAGTATGCACATAGGAGTTTCCTTGTCATTAATAGATCCACTATAATACTTTAACAACAGGGTTTATGTAAAGTGATTTAAAAATGTCAGATGCCGGGTCCACATGTCTCGCAGCCCAGGACACACGTCGTATTTTGGGCCAGATGGGTCCAACCCCTCCTGCTGCAACAAAGATGGACAGAAATTGTATTTTTCTATTCGTATCCAGTTTATATTACCAGTTTTCCTGCATCCATTCGAAAGCCCGTCTTTCGTCGAAGCGTCGCTCAAAGTCGTACACCCCCAGCAGTAAACCCAACTGACTCTCGTTCATCTTTACAGCCTCTTCTTCCGCTAAAAACTCGAGCTCGGGAAGTTTCTGGAAAGAACGCAGAGTATGAAATAAATCATATATGTATTGAGTCGCCACGGAGAGTGTTCTGTATGCTGTCCTTGTATCCAGCTGATCTGAGCTTAAATAACATCGGCTTGTCTGGAGTCTGTAAAAGAGAAACGGAGGATGCACCAGATGTACTTACGTTTCTGGCAGGTTGTCAAGGTAACCTTTAGATCCGCTCTATTTCCGGGAATTAAAAAAAGTAAAACTACACTTAAAGTGACAGTCTTCAAAAAAGTACTAGCGGCAATACATTACAGTAGTGTTTGTATATATATATATTTACATAAGCATTTAGTCTTTCATAAGGGGAAACACAATTGCAAAAATACCCTTTGATAGACAACTTACAAATCTTTAAGGCTGCTATCTTAATGTGCTTTTATTGTGATAAAAGAAGCCGTTTCCTGTATTTTTCTGACTGTCGGTCGAAGTGATGCTGTCGTTGTACTTTCACGGCTATGCTCGCGGTGATGGAGCATGAAGAGGCCGGGCTTTGTTTTGACCAATCTATGGTTATGACGAACTATCGGCCTGGGGAGCGCTTAACCCTATTGGTTAAAACTGTCCCAATGACACGCCCACCTAGTACCCACCCAGGCCAATCCAGTCTGGAGTACTGTTTGGTTAATGTGCAATCGCCAGGGCACAACAATGAACTGTTTAGGATTATATGATGAGCTTTATTCTCTACAGTAGTTTTTCCACAAGAAGTGGGTCAAAAGGTTTGCAATCGTTGTATAACTCTTTTTTTCCCCCTATAAAGTATCTGTTATCTTTACAGGCCAGCTAAAAGATAATATAAGCAATGGTATTTTATGTAAGTGCTTTTAAAACGGCCTCTCCCTATGTCATGTAATAGGAGCAAAAGAAGACTGATGTTCTCATTATCATGGATGGTAGTGTAGAAGTTCGTGAGGAAATAGCCTACTGAAATATATGCAAAGTCCACATTCTATATCAAACACTAATGTTACATAACTTATTAAGCAATTGAGCAAACCGTTGAATTTAATGTTCCAGCACTGCAGTTGTCCAGAGTCCAGTACAGAGACAATCATTACTGTCAACAGCTGCCGCAGCTTTAGACTGATATACTCAAACAAGAGCACTTTTAACAAATATCAATAGACGATGGGGCAACAAGGAGCAATAAGCTACAGGGCTTTTTGTGGGTCTAAGGAGAGACACAGAAGTGCCTTTGAGCAGGCGCTGCCTGGACACAGCTGCTGCTCTTACTGCTCTCACCCTCTATGGCCTGCTCATGCCCTTTGATCTACTTCTTTTTGAAAGGCCCTCTGTGTTCCTGCCACAAGGTGGCAGTCAAAAGCAGAAAATAATTATTACAACCCAGGACCAGGGCACAAAGTTTCCACAATAACATACCAGTTACTGTTTGTGAAGTTGAACAACAAATGTCCAAGAAAACTCACTAAAAACTATTGGTGAGGGTTTTGCTGTCACACTAACTGGTTGTCATAGGCCTTCAAGGGGACAATAATAGGAGCCTTTCTTTATTCACTAAGTACATTTTTTGCAGGTTCTGATGGGAACCTTTGATATCATTATTGTCAGGAAAGCCCTGAATACAACTCACTTATTTTATTTGTTGCCTTTATATTTGGGATGGAGGTTTGTTGCGAGAAATGATCAGAAGTTTTGAAATTTCCTTGTTGAGGTAATAAATATTCAAGTAACATACAATGGCTGTAACGATGGGTGATCACTTGCAGTTGCTTTGCTGATCTGTAGGGTGCAAAGACACACACACCATCAACAAAATACAGTTGGCTAATATAATTTGAGTGCTTTAGGCCATTAAATTTAAATGATTTATAGGTAAGAGTTTGATTATTGTTATTGAGTGATTATGAATCGAGATGGTGACAAATAGTTTATAGGATTAAACTGATGTTAAGCTGCATCATGGCCTCTAAATTAAAGAAGTTTTGTTATAAGCGAGCCAATAACCAATATATCTGGACCTTATGTATCATTAGCTAAATGTAGAACACAATAAATTTGAGTTTAACAGTGCCCACATAAGAAACACTGTTGTTTACAAAGCCCCATAGAGTATATCTGAGAATAAATAATGGCCTCGAGTTTCTTAATGCGTGTGTGAACGACAAAAAACACGAGGCCACAAGTTAATTTTTACGTGGCCAGGTCATATTAAGTCGAGGCTACAACCTAATAAACTCTGGCCTTGCCTTTCCACGCATTAAGAAACTGGAGACCTAATTATTGATTTTTTTTGTTTTTCATCAGTCAGTCTTTGGCAAAGTTGGAGCTGTAAAGGCTATCCTATTCAACCAAGCTGTTCCATAAAAAGATGCATTCTTAGTCGATATTTAAAGCCGTCTTCACGTCGAATAACTTCCCTTTGGTGTTTTTAAGCAGGATCGGACTGGGCATGCTCACAAGATAGGGTGGGTGCGAGAAGACGGTGGTCGAAAGAAGGAGTTGTGATGTATCTATCTCTCTGAGTCTGACAGCAAGAAAAAAAATAAAAAAACACCGGTGAGGAGCTGTCCATTTCAGAACTGTTGAGCATCACGTTTAGCTCAACCTGACGCCAACAAGCACCCCCTCCTTTTCTGATTTAGTCACAGACACACCGCGAGGGGAAGCGGATGAACGTGGACCGCAGTGGCACCAGAGCCAGCTCGTTACCTGCAGCAGACGCCGATGCAACAGTATCTTATTAGATTTGTCATCGGCTACAAGAAGCTAGACTAGGACACTCGTACGTTTTCTGGTAAGTGGACACCGATGTTGTTATTCTTTCGTATGTATTCACCTCAAGCTAAGTGTTTGCTGCTGTACGTGCATCTGCAGGAGATTCAAGTGCTCAACTTGAGGCACTGTACAGGCAGACAGCCAGTCCAATCCACTGCATCACAGCCTTAGACCACTGGGATTTACGGCGCAGAGGTCATTTCCCTCACAAACACCAGTGTCATTGACGCATCTGTGCTTGCCTTTCCCAGGCAGCAATGCGTGAATAAGTTTTGCCCTTGACTGGAAAAGTTGGTGCTAAGCAGTTTCATCAGAGGTAAAGGTGTACGTGAGCGGAATTATGATGATTGGGTTTGCACCTGAACCAGAAAACACTACAGGTGGTGTTAAAGACAAAAAACGTATTTTTTTAAATATATTTTAGGCCTGAATGTTACTCATAATTTTACTGGATACACACTTTCAAATTCTTAATGGCATCAAGTGAATTCAATGGACTCACATTGCTATAAAATAAATATCAGCCTCATGGTCATGGTCAAGTATGCTGCAGAAACAAAGTCTCTTCTCTGCCTGGTTAGGGGACAGGGCACTTGTCGCTTGTGACTGGACCACTCACAGCTGTCAAAGGCAGCTGGAAGCATTTTGTCTGGATTTTCTTGCAGTTTATAAATCCCCCCACTCACTCCATTTGGGGGTTCAGTCTAGACTTTGCCCCTGGTTTGTGTAATGAATGGATGGTGGGGGTAGCAGAAAGACTATACTCTTACCTTTCTCTGGGCTCACACACTCACTTTGGGAGTCACTTGACGTCTCAGTGGAAAAAGATAGCCGCGCAACAACATTAATTGTGTTTGTGCTTTTCTGTGCCAGCCTTAATGTTTCACCTCCACAGTTAAGATTAGTGTCAGTTTTACAAATGAACACGAGGCCAGGACCAGGGTGACTTCTAATTAGACAAAAAGAGCTCTATTGACTGCATGCAGAAGCCTTGATTTCCTGTTAGAGCGGTGTGCTTAGCTCTATTGCAGCCATTAGGATTCTATCAGCTCTTATTGAAACATTGTGCTGGTCAGCCTTGTCTCTATTCTCATGTTGTTTTGCGCTGAGAACACAACATTTGCAACCTGACTGCTCTTGAATTACTGTTTTCTCTTCCTTCCCACATTTGTTTTCATTTCTTCCTACACTCTCCCACTCACTATCTTAGCCCATGCCTCTGCCATTTTCTTGTCTCAAAGATCTACACATTTTCCAACTTAAAGGCAACAGTGAAGATCTATGTATGGTATATTTTCTCTTCAGCAAACTGTGATGAAAGCCAAGTTTTGGAGGTGTGGTAGTGGGTGTATGAGGTGCGAGCGCTGGCAATGAAAAGGGCCTTTTAGCATTTGGATAGGAGCGAGCCTGTGTGATGATGGTTGAGCATTAGCATTTTACAATCCGCTGTGTGTACCCCCCACATCTATAATGAGTGGCCTGCTATAGCTATATCCAATCTGTGAGTTTTCTTTCTCTGTATGTTGGCTGAGTTGCTCTGAGCGCTTTCCAGTGCCCTGGTTGCTGTGTGATTAATGAAATCTGTTGGAGGAGAGGTGCTTTAGTTTCTTGTTTTATGCACATCTACTGTCTCTAGTTTGTTCAAGCTTGTCTATGAGAATCTATTGAGATAGTTGTCTGTTTGGTTATATTGCCAGTGATTGATTTTTTTTCTGCTTGATATCCCACAATGTCCTGCTAAAGTGCCCAGCAGCAATTGATACCTCACTATCTGATGTTAACCGATTCAATAAGGCATTATACAGTTTTGCACAATTTGAAATCAATAAATTTATTTGGCTTGATTGAAAATGAAAGTGTTTCAGACTGAAGGACTAGCATTGAAAGCCATCTCATGTCTTTGTCTTTGCCATATGAAGGAGTTTATATTTAAATTCCCATCGATCAATGGGTCTCATTGTAGGACCCTCAAGTTTAGTGGCAAATTAAGTGAAGGCCGGTGAAGGCAATCAACAAACGCTAATCAGATTGTCCTTAATGTTATTTGTTTGAAATAGAACAGCGACCAACTTTAGAGTTTCCTTGCATTTTGTTGAGTGTTACAGGCTGCCCTTGGGCTTTTAAAGCTCTGCATTTGCTTCAGGAGTGCTGACGCTGCTGGATAGTAAAAAAGCTGGCATGATGCGTTTGGTGCAGTGTGAAAAGTCACCCGTTTAACCTCCGAAGTTCAACTGCCAGACTGGTCTATGAACAAAACAACAACAGTGTTATATCATCATCATACACCTCTATTGCTCCGAGTGTAATGAGGAGGTATAAGTAGCTTTAGCTTAAGCAAGTCTGAGCTATTCTGTCATTTTAGAAACTGGATTACCGCTGCTCAGAACCAGCCATGATCCTGATGTTGACTGTCACAAGAGAACCTCAGAGGCGTTTTCAACTTTAAAAGATATCCATATGTCTGCTCTCAGGACCAAGCAAAGGGTAAATGCCTGATTGAATCCCACTCAACAAGGGCTGTAGTCATACTATTAGTTTAGTCCTGATGGTTTTATGGTCAAGGTCTGGTTTAGTCCTTGTTGAGTCCTAAAATTAGCCCTGGGTTTAGTCCGAGTTAAAAAAAAATCTGATTAGCTCTGGATTTAGTCTTGTATGACTGGATTTAGAAGTTTAGAGTTGAAGTAATTTATTTTTGGTGTAATAATAAATGGCTCTAAATCTGGACTTCACATCCTATTTTACGCATTTATTTTAAGGATGTCATAGGATAGCAGTATCTACCTTCTATTTATATTTGTGGGAATGTTAATGCAGCGTTAAAGGTTTGTGATGTGGTTCTTTTCATTTTTATATATTTTTTATTTCTTGCACCCATCTCATCTACTTAGACCTGATCGCTGACTGTATTTATGAGATTGTAAAGGCTGTTTTGGACGAGAGAGCTAGTTGTGAAAGAAACAGTTTATCTGTAGTTGTAAATATCGGATCAGCCACCTCTCGGCCAGTTAGGCCAACCTCGCTCACACTGACTGATGAACTGCAACAGATTTGTAGAGATTAGAGAAAGTGCTGGCATGTCAATAGATTGTGGACGTACTTGCATGAGAGCGGTCATAAATCGAGATCAGCTTAACATAAGGAAGTTAAACTGTCATGTGTTAATTATAAAGGTTCTCAGTCATCCAGGTCATCTTGAAGAACAGGTTAAAGCAAAAGCATCTGGGCTGAGTTTCCAAGGTGAGGAATTTTGGCTCTAATACAAAGAGACTTTATCAGTTCCTCAGAATTGATAAAGTCTCTTGGTATTAGAGACGAAACATCTTCATCTTGAAAACTGAGCCCAGATGCTTTTGCTTCAACCTGTTCTGTGTTAATTATAGGTAAAATCATTGCATGCTCCTTGTATTTACTCCTTTGTTTACAAGGCCAATAATGTGTAGCTAATGCTAACAACAATACACAGAAGAATATTCAGAATAATCATCAAATCTACAAAACAGGAGGCCAAATTTTATTCAGAGACAGATTCAAGCTGCGCTTGACTTAAACACACACATTCTGCATCACATGCCTTTAATATTTTATTCATAAAATAGAAGCTTATGCTTTTCTTTTCTATTCCTTTTACTTGGCGACTCATTTCTAAGTTTCTAACTCATCTCAAGCTGCTCTTAAAGCATCTATTTAACCTTTCTTTCAGTAGTTTTCTTTTTGTAGCCATTGCTATCTACATCTCTATCTGTTTATGTCTGAGTCTGTGACCTTTAACCTTTGCTGAGGCCATCAATCGGAATGCTTTGCCTTTGACCTTTTACTGTGGAACCTATCATTGATACACAGTCTCTTTCATCCATTATATCGATTGTTCTTTGTTTCATACCTCTTTAATATTTAATTTGATTGAGAGCGTACCTTCACCTGTTTACCCTTCACGTGGTTCCTACAGGAAGGCCATATGTCACATACATCAGTCGCTTTTCTTATCTTGCATAAAACCCTTTCCTAATGCCTCTGAGGGGAAGGAACTATGTTTTGATTTTAGTCTGTACATAATGTTTTGATGAATAATTTAAATGTGGTTTCTTTGCTTATAACAAAATTATATAAAATAAATGCTGGACTGAAGCTTACACTAATATTTAGATGACCACAATACTTTTTGAGTTTTATTTCATGTCATTATATTGCCATATATTAGGTTGTCGGGTGGAAATTATACATTTGTTTCAATCCATTATCTAACAAAGATGCTATTACCATAAATATGTTTTGTTTTTGTTTGTTTATGAGCATGTTTGCTTTTTTAAGCTGTGTTTCTTCATGTAACAATGCTATTAGCTGATGGACTTTTTTCTAATAGTGTGCATTAGAGACAGGAAACCAGAGAGACAGGCAGATTAAAATAAATGTCAGGGATGTCAAGGAAGGTCTGCAGACTTGCATTAAACCCTGAAACATAGTCAGGTCGTCTCTGTTCATTTATGGTGGGTCTCTAAATGTTTTGTCTGGCTTTGGATGTGAACCACAGTGTTCAGAAAGGTTTCACAACAGCCACAGTCCCTCGTGACTTCTGTATGAGGTGAATTTCTGGGCAATTCATCTGTGTGTGCTCTATTAAGCACCAGAGTTATGCATGTGTTGACTTTTATTGGCAGCCGTATCTGTGCTTCTGTCCTCGTCTCTGGGTGACTCTATTGAACCTTAGATTAATTAGGTCACCTCGTCGTAATCATGTTTCAGCTGATTTGTCTGTTTTAGTAATATCCAAGGTAGTACAGAAACCACCAGATGCAGGAGGATTCTTGGTGTATCCCCAAAATGAATGGTTAACATAGCGGCAACCTCCACTGTTGGACTTAGGTTGTTTAGGTTTGTGAAATGTTCTAATTCAAATATTGTGTAGTTCTGTTGAAATACCTGCAGGGGACTGGAACCAAACTAAATCAGCCTTTAATGGAATTAGCTAGTTAGTTAGTTAATAGTTTTCTTGACATTGTGTATGTCACAAGGGAACAATGTTGATGCTAAAATGGTCTATAGGTTGCAATAAAATGTATTTCCAATAATTCCAAGTTTCTTTTTTATCAATACAAGTTCTGTTTACTTCAAACAAATGTATGTGTTGTTGGGAAGCAGACTAACGTATGTAAGACTTGTAATTAGCATGACACTGCATTGTTTGGGAGGCGTGGTTCACACATATCTGAGATCCTTACAAAGAGGCTCCCATGCCCAGTTTAATCTTTCACTCAACACAAACTGTTTGTATTCTGAAGAATACCCTACACTGTACCTGGTGTCTTTAAGCACTTCCCTCCTCACTGCACCTCCCTCCCAGCCTTCACAATACTCCACTGACTCAGCAGCATGTGCATAAGGCAGAGAGGAAAGCACAAAGGCGGGGTCAAAAGGGGATACAAGTAATAAGTGGTTGCTGCTGGGGAAGGAGGGAGGGCGAAAAGGCTGGCAGGCTGCACTGTTCAGACAGGTCTGTGAAGAAACACTGAATATAGCTCCTTCTGTAAGAGAGCTGGAAGGAACAGATGAGACACAAGGAAGTGGGCATAACAGAAGGGATGAGACCAGATAAGCCATGTGGGAGGTGTAAATCCTGTATGGATGTGGCGGCAGTGAGGGGAAGAGAGGTAAGTGCAATAGAGATAGATTTATATAGATGTAGTGAGTGAAAATGCTATAGGTGCTGAATACCGTAGCTCTTAATTAATGCCACAGATTATCCAAATACTAATAGGCCAAAGGGTATATGTATGTGCAGTAGTGGGCTGGTGGTACTTGAAGTGAGAAAGCATGAATGAGAAAGTGTGTGTGTTAAAGCCGACGCTGCATATCTCTGTAATCGTTGATAGAGTGGAGCAATGTCAGAACATGCATACTTGCCTCTGGTGGTAAACAATGTCATGTGACTAATTCCAAAGCAGATCTGCAGCTTTAGAGCTTTGTTATAGACAGAGACAGTCTAAAACATCTCAAATTATAATTGTTAAAATGAGACTCCCAAAAATAATTGAGTGTATAATGGATCCTACTCTATACAAATGTATTTTTTTTTGCTGTATACAGGAAAATGTAGTTCCTTATATGACTTTAGTGAGTGGTAATGAGACATTGGTTTACCATTTATTATTAATATGTTTGTCTTTCATGTACATTAATCATATATCCCCACATTAATGCGCGTCTTTTGGTATCCTCTTTTAATATATGCATAGTTTACTTATGCATTGACTTATGTGTAAAGTGTGCATGAAAAATGGTCACCTCAAGAGGACTTACCACAGCTTTGCTTTGATTTTGTTTTGTAGGACATAGCAGTGAACAATAGCTGTAAACGCAGTGTCCTGATTTACAGTTACTTGCCTTTTATGACACCACTTTTCTCTGCCATGAAACCCTATCTTTATGTCCATAATGGTCAGTCTGAATCAATACAACTACACTCTCAGCTGTCAATGTTTAAATGTCCCAGAAAACAAGGAAGGAGGAATGAATTCCCTTCATTTCACGGACACTCTTAGTCTCTCACACTGCTCTGTATCACACTATAAATGTGCGTCTGCATGAGTCAGACAACCCATCTTTATTGTGTGTTTGAATGCAAGAAAAAAGGGAAAGCTTGTGATTTTTTTCTTCTAGCTGCTGAATACAGCTTTGACACTTGCTCTTTTGTTCCCGTTTCTCTTTTGTTGGTTAATAATAATGAGGTACAGTAGCGGGTGAAAGGTTACAACGTTTGAGCAGTGTGTGTTACATCACTCATACATTTTTTGGCAGCACAGATACTTCCAGATATGATTCAGATAAGGTACTGGAAATCAATAGCTGCGTCAGTCAATACAAGAAAGTAATGGGGCTTGGGACAGTTTGTGTTACAAAGTGAATTTCCCTTGTTACCTATTAACTTAATCTTCCCCAGACCATAATGTGTTACTACCTTAGCTTTGCACTTTATTATTGCTGTAACAAGCAGAGAGCTAATATTAGCCTGCCCTCCCCATACACACTCACTCCTCATGTTGTATCCAGGGAGCTAATATTAGAGCTGCATACATAGACAGCTCCGGGATTTAATTACTTGTGTGATGTGCCTCGTAAATGCCCACCCACAGGACCTGAAGGAGTTTATCTTTAAGCCGGCTGTCAGACTCACCTGGTGTTTACCACTCCTCACATGTCTGTCCTTGTGAAAGCATTGTCACCAGAAGGACATCAAGAGGCTGAGTCATCGATAAGAAGCAGCTGTGGCCCATTGTTTATTAAGAGGTGTAGCCTAGGCTCTTCCAATGTCTGTAAACCTCTAGACTCTTCTGAACAAGACATGCCACCAATGTATACCTAGAGTAGATTTTAGAAGCGTTCTATTCAATAATACCAGATGGCTAAGAACATAAGAACATACAGTACATAGTACAAACCAAACACCAGCAGAGCTCATAATTAGGCCGGATGGGGCCTGTTGTATCAGTTTGCGTCCATTATTATTCTTTTCTGTTCTTTGAGGGAAAATTTGTTTCCCTGGACATACAAAAAAATGTATTTAATTGAACTCTTCAAGAAAAAAACGAAAAAATTACTCAGTGGGGACTTCTGGAAAATCAAAAATACATTGGGCCTATGGAAAATTAAAGTAAATTTTTTCCATCATCAAAAAACGAAACCTGACAGTAGACACATAGGACATGTGAGGGCAAACTAAATATATAAATCCAAAAGAAAGTCCACCATGTTGGGTGGAAAATGTGACCCCCTTAATTGCACCCATCGTGTGCAAAAAAATTTAACAAATCAGGTTTTAATCTAAAAGGCTTTATATCTGGTCAGAATCATAGACACATGTCAACAAAAGCAGTGTTTGCATTGGAAGTTTATTTCAATTGAGTTCAGAAATAAACCAGAATTATTCCAAGTTTTTTCTTACATTTAATTATAATCAGAGCCTGTGAGTGACATCAACAGAAAAGAGAGAGGGAAGATTTCTTTATTTTGATTTTAATTATAATTAATTTTATCCCTAGACAGTACTTTCTCCTGAGGCAACATTCAGGACATTTACATTTCAGTCTGAAGCCTGGCAAATGAAGGGTTTATGAGAAATTCTGTCAATGTGGTTTTATTGAGACTCTTTTTCAAATCTCTAGCTAATTATGTTATGATATTAATGAATTGTTCTGTATATTTTGAAAAATAATACATTTAAAAGCCTGTTATGTGTCTTTAAGCACAATCTGTAACAGGTCTTTGTCCACATCAGTCGTGGTCTGACCCTGACTCAAAGGAACACATGACACTGACATCATCTGATCATTTTTTTTAAATGTAATGTTATGGGCCATTCAAAAACTCCACAATTAAAAATATTTTTTATTGAAACAAGTGACATTGCATTTAACCACAGTGATTTTCATAAGTTCTGAATGTAAATGTCCTGAATGTTGCCTCAGGAGAAAGTACAGTCTGGGGATAAAATAAATTAAAATTAAAATGAAGAATTCTTCCCTTTCTCCTCCCTGTTGAAGTCAGTCACAGTCTCTGATCAACAACTAAATATAAGAAATAACTTGGCATAGTTCTGGTTTACTTCTGACTTACTTCTGAATCCGATTGAAACACAAATGGGCTAACACAGTTGGGGCCAACATGGAAACTGTGGATAGACCCACTTGGGACCCATATTTGAGCTCCAATGGGGCCCATGTGGAAATGTTGGCTGGGGATCTTCCCCAGATCTGCCACTGTGTTGCCATGGCAATGCCCAAATGTGTGAAAAAGTCAAAGCAAACGTTTTTTTTTTCAATCATAGGAAAATAAAAATTGGAACACACATATAGCTATCATATCATGGCAAATATGAACTTTCCTTATGGCACCACTATATACCCAACTGGAAGTCAGTCATTTTGGGTGTAATGTTCAACCCCCAAATCCTATCCCTTATTTTAAAAACAGCATAAAATATCTGCTTGATGCCACAGACACCAAACATAGACAAAATTAACAAGACATGTGCCAACAAAAGTAGTTTTTAAATTTGTGGTTGTGAGCCTGTAACGAGGTAGACATTTTGGGGAAAATAAAATCTCCTCTAACTCTCACAAACTCACTGTTAACAGAATGCTAACTATTGAGCAATGTTTAAAAAGAAGAAAAAGTCCAGCTTACCTTAAACATTTGAAATAAAACCCGGAAAGTCATTTGGTTGTAGAGACATGAAATTAGCTACACGCATCTATTATGTGATGATAAATAAAAAAATCAATTAGGACCACGCCCTATTTATAATTGTGTTGTCATTGTAATGCCCCATTTATGTAAAATAAGATAGAAAACATTTGTTGTACCCAAATGAAATTTGGAACGCATGTAATACAAGGGCTCAGGAGCAGAAAAGTTAATGGCGATGATGCTCTATCACATTCAGGAAGGTGGCCATTTTAAACATAAAACATAAAAAAGTCAGTATTTGAGAATATCATCTGCACATGCCTCAACTTTTTGCTTGTGCCTGTGACAAGCCTGACATTTGGGTTTGCAATATGGTTAGTTCTTTTTTCACCACATTTGACATTGCAGTTTGTGTTTGAGGGACAAGATGTGGTCCTTCCGAGAACATATGTCCTCCGCAGTTGCAAGGGCAGGTGAGGGCATTTATCACCGCTTGCGGCTTTTATTTAAATTTACTTTTGCTTTAACAGAGAAGTATGTCCAAAATGTACTTTGAATATTAATGACAATAAACAACCTCTCATTTGTGCTGGACTGAGAGTGACTGGGGCTGACCACTGCAGTAGCTCACAAAATCTGCCTAAATGCTCTCCTTATACTATAAACTAATAGAAATGACTTAATACTTTTAATGTACTGTGCATATCTTTTGGTTTAAACAAACTAGTTCAAATGAATTCATATTATAGAGGCCGCACTGTGAATCAGGCTCGTGATGGCAGCTGGTGAGTGGTAATGGTCTGTTTGTATTGTTGCCACTGGCACAGCAGTAAAGCACCACCTGAAGCAGGGCCAAGTTGGACAGCTATCAGGGTAATACTGTCAGTAATACTGCAGCCTCTTGGACAGAAGATGGTCATATGGATGAAAGAGGAGGGGTCTAGGGAAACAGGACCACCAATAAGCACTATAATTAAATAGATTCTAATTATTGTATGGTTAAAGTTGACAAAGTGATTAGTATTACTGCTAACATTACTACTACTATACAATAATTAGCCAGCCCTAATGACAGCACCAATCAAAATATCATATGTGCCTAAACTAATTACTCTTCAAATGTAATGGAGGAAATGTACTGTTTTAATTATTTTCCTAATTAAGAACAAAGATGCTCGTGGTGTTTATGCATGTTTTTCTGCTGCAGGCTTGTTGTAACTCTAGCCTCTTGGCAGTCTGGCTCATTGCCAGCACTGCTCTGTCCTTAACTTACTACATGGATCCTTCATGCTCCCTCCATCTTTTAGTTCTATCTTACAGTCTTTGCTTGCAATGCACTTCCATCTTGCGCTCACTTGTTCTATCTGATATGCTTTTATCTTAGAGTGTATTATTAGATAAATGTACATCACAGAGAGGCTCATTGATTTCACTCACAATCAATACAGAGAAGTGTTTCCTTACAGAGGCTTCTTCTTGACACATGATATTAACCAATCAGCGTTTGGCTTCAGCTCTATCACATTTAGGATGGCGGCAAGTAGTCATTGGTCTTTCTCAATCGTACACCATGGAGCCAGCCGCAACTGACAAAGGGCTATTTTGTAAAAGGTGTAGCTGCAGGAAACTATGCGTGAAATGACAAAAAAGTGTGAATAGAAAGACAAAGGAACAGTTAGAATTTACTATACTATTACTATAGAAAACTATACAATCTACTACAATGGGGTAATTTGTCAAAGGAAAAAGGCTGCTAAGATTGAGTTTGATCACTTTGAAGCGAGGGCACAGACTTCAGTCAGGGTCAAGGCGGCAGACTTGCGAGCCATTACATGCCAAGTTTCTCTCAAGTTCTCTTTGTTCTGTCAACTTCGATTTTCTTCAAGAACGCTCACTCACTGTTACCATAAGGCAACTGCAATCTGTTGCTGCTGGCAACAGTCATGAGTTTAGCCTCCTCATTTTGGATGTTTTCAGTGCTTGTTGTATGTGGCCTTCTTGGCTGGGAATCATTTTAATAAAACATAAACAGGACTGTTACAATTGTGCTGGAATAATAGTTATTACCTAATACAGGGTTGGTTTATAAAAACAGATTATGTTTTATATATTTATAACTTTGTATTGTTCTGCATACAGTTAGCCATTTTTGCATGCAGGTCTTCTGAATCAGTGTGACAGCCGTTCATGAACACAAATCCCACTTTGTGAGAAAATCTCACCTCTTTTTGTTCATCTATCTTTTAAATCTGTCATATTCATTAAAAAAAACAGAATAAACCTATTTTAGGCTAGAGTACAGAAAGCTTTTAATTGATGTCATTCCTTTTTCAAATCCTGCACTGTCATCAGTTGACATCAACGGTGAGTTAGAAAAGAGGAAACAAGGAAACTGTTTCCCACTTCCTTACTCACAAAGATGCGCTTCATGTTACAGAGTGACTTCTACACCACAGTGAAATATGACAACTGAGGTACATGGCAGCAGGTTGTTTACAATGTTCCGCTGAGTGACCTGCAATGTATATTTATAGCAAAAACCCAAAGGAATAGAGCAAGTTAATATGACAGAAGAAAAGACATATGTTTAAGCCAAATTTCAGTCTAGGGATTTTTGCGTGTGAAGATGTTTGATAGAGTGAAATGGATTACCCAGACTTTAATCATTCATTACCAAACATAACCTGAAATATTTTAGTTCCTGAAACTACAGCCAACAACAACAGTCCTCAGCATCATCTGTGCTATTTAAACATGCATGCAGAAGTTGTTTAAATCAATGATTCATTCACTTCAAATCATTCATTTTATTTAGTTTAATCATCATCAGAAAAAAATAATCAATCATTAAAACCCATCTGAAATAAGCCATGTGACTAAATCTCTGCAAATATACACTGAAAAGATTACTGTATTCACATTTTTGCACTGCATCTACTTGTGTGTGTGTGTGTATATCATATATCTTACATATTTTATAGACTATACTTTTTTAAATGTTAAAATTGTATTTGTAATAATTGTAATTGCCTAAATCTACTGCATATGTAACTCAATGAAGTATATTTTCAGAGTAACTGGACTGGGAGTGTGCCAGGACAAACTTTCTGCAAGGATTTAACTGGCAACAAACAAACATACAAATGAAAGCTAGAATGAATCAGTAAAATACAAATTGAACTATATGTCTCTGCGACTGTCATCTATGAACAGTAGATAACCATTTGTCTGTCTCATTCACAGGTATGAAGAGAATTAAAAAGTTGCAGGCGTCCCAGGGGCAACTTTTTCCTCTGGCCATGTCTTCTGTGTGTCTTCAATCTGCACACAGATGCCCTTGGAGCGAGTGAAAGGATGGTCTAAAAATAAACTGACACACACCAGCAGCAGAACAGCTCTTACAGAAGAAGCCTATAAGAAAACCTCTGTTTGTTTGGTTGGTCAAACATCTCTCTGCTCCACTTTTCATCTTGTCTAACCTCATTTCATACTCAGAGGAGGTCATGTCCCAGTCTGGAAAAGTCCTTCATCTGTATGTGGAAGTAAGGTCTGCCCCAGATCAGAGTGGAGGCAAAGGAGAGAGCAAGGATTTGATTACTCCGGGGCTTTCAGGTCAGGACAACCCTGCAGAGCTTCTTTCTCAGTTAACGAGCCAGAACAAGGCATCAGCTGGTCACCGTCTGGTCCAGGACTGTACACAAAACCAGTCTCCGTCCAAGCACTCTGTCAGTTTTCAGTTCCAACAAACCAACAGCTCCCAGCAGTCACCTAGAGTCACCAAGCGCTGGAGTTTGCCCTACCACGACACCAGCTCTTCACCAGAAAAAGTCACAACACGTTGCACACCTCACAACTGCCAAGGTTTAAAGAAGGAGGACGTAAGCGATGGGAAGCAATCTGTTGTTACATTTAGTTACGTTGAGAAATCCAACGTGAAAACAGTGAACAGTCCGAAAAGAGAGGAAAGATTAAGTCATTTTCGTAAAAGACTCAGTGATCCTGTTTGGTTTGGAAGTCCTAACTCTTCATGCAGCTCTAGCCCTTACAGATCTCCAGGTCACCAGCAGTATTTCTCCCGCCAAGCACCAACACTTGACCCCATCGGCAGGGCAGCTACACAGAGAGCTGTAGAGGAGTTTGGTTCTCCTTTACTGAGGATTAAACTAGCCCATGCTCTTGAAAACAGTGAGGGTTTACATTATAGAAGCCCACGCTGTCAGTCCTGGGCTGAATCGCCTCTCCAGCGCCAAAAGGTTTGCAAAAACTCTTCACAACAGATGTACTCTTCTCACTCAAAGTCACGTGTTAAATCTCAAAGCCCTCTGCACCAATTAACAAGCAGTGCAACTAATGAAAGACATTTTGACAAGGACTCTTCAATCCTTGGCAATAACACAGTAGAAGGAATGAACCAGTTAAGTGAAAGTAAATCGTCGTCTCCAGCTCACAGCCCGGAAGTCGCTCGAAGGTTAGCAGAGGAGGCAACCAAAGTATCTTCTATTTTAACTGAGGCAAGGTGGTCCTCATTACACAATGCTTTAGGTGATTCTCACAGCCCAGCATCCAGTGCACAACAGTGTAAGATGAACATCCCTTTAAACGAGCAGCTTACACCAACAAGTGACAGCACCGACTCTCACCAGCCTCAGAAATGTCACTCACACAAAACAAACTGTGACACTCAGCCCAAGGACTGCCATGAAAAATACCAGCATCAAAGCTCACCTCGCTGCTCACCTGCGATTCCTTCACGTTTAGTCCGTCCTGCTCACACTCCCACAGAAATCAGCTCACCTGTAAGAGACCCAAGATTGTCACAATTAGAACTCCGCACTCCCAATACCCCAACCCTTCACCGATACCAGCCCCCACAGTACACAGGAGACGTCTGGTCGCCTGGCTTGGACCTGCAAGGAGATTTTGAAAAGGGTGACTGCACAGAATTCTCACGTAGGATCTTTATTAACCAGAATGTTGAGGAAGCTCCTGTTAGTTGGACCTCCAGGCAGCAATGGGGCAATTATGTAATGAACAGCCCAAGGCCGAGTCCTGAATCAGGATTTGTTTCTAACAATGAGACCCTAACACCTCCTCCACCTCAACCCAACCAAAAACACAGGCCGCTCAGCCCAAAGAGCCAGCAAAAACGAGCCGAGCAGAGGAGAAGAGAGATTCTTCTTTTAGGGCCAGTGGCATTGGACTCTCCCGATGAAGATGAAGGGTGTGATGAAGAGGAGGAGCAAGTCGACGAGGCAGTTGGTGAAGGACGGCAACAGCGGCTAAGCAGAGATGGAGAGCATCCAACAGGAAGTTCCTCACGTAGCTCCAGTGGGATCACAGGCAGCTTGGGGGAAAGGGACTGTGTGTCCCCGGAGTCCAGTCAGTCCAGTCGCCACAGCAACGAGACAGGGGCTGCCACCTCAGGAATACAGGTATGCATAGGAGAAATGACCCAATGTTTCCACCAAGTGGAATGGTTTTCATTGTCTAAATGCACTGCAGCAGCACTCTTTTCAACCAACTCCAAAGGATGAATAGTTTTCATACTGAACATTTAATAGTTATTGCTTTGTGAAGTAAAACCACTCAATATTTTTGCATTAAACACAGCCAAAACTTGAGTGAGCAAAGAGAGAGTTGCAGTATTTAAAAAATATAGTTACATAGCTCTCTTGATTTGAGAGATTATAATGTTAAAACAAAGTCTCTCCTGTTGTTTATTACAACAGCACACTACATAGCATCACCTCTGAGGAGAGTTTATTTAGAAATGGCAACACACATGCATACATTTGCCTACAAGTTTACTTTATATTAATGTAAATAAAACCTGGGATGTTGTGACATTTTACATACAGACAAGAGACAAGATGAGGTTCATGAAAACGAGATAAGAGTTATTTATTTACTATTACAGGTACGACTTGTTGAAAGCTGCATGTGTCGAGGCATAGTGCTTCTGTTACCCATAGTGTACACCATTATTTTTTTTACAATGTTTACATATTGTTTGTGATATCTTTCTGTCAATCTTTCTTATTTCCACCTGAAAACTGAAATCTTGCCACGTTCCACACAAATTATTTAAAAGCATCTTAAATACTAATTTCACTCTCACACTTACTGATATCCTGGACCGCTTTTGACCTAGACAAGAGATCTTGTCACACTCCTAAAAACTGACACTGCTTTCCTGATAAAGCCGGATAAAGTGTTGCCTTTCCGAACTGTGCCATAGCAGCGTAAACCACACCTTACCCATGACACCTTACCCATTGGTGAAAATGTAAAAAATTTATATTGTACTGAAATATGCATGTCTCATCAAAAGACCCATGCAGAATTAAGAAAAGTATCTAATTATATATTTCAGACGGACAGTGGCTGTGTTGCTCCTGTGCCCTCGCTCCACTGTCAGAAGATTGCTCGAGCCAAGTGGGAGTTTTTATTCGGGACCCCTGCTGAGGAGGCTGCTGGCAGGAGGGAGAAAAGTGAGAATATTTTAACACAGTTTCCTGTAGCTTCTGCAGACCTGTTTTCTTCTTTTATCAAATTTGGGTTGTGCAATATATTGCTTTTAACATTTTGGGATGGATTAACATTTATTCACAGTGATTCTCATTTTATAACTTTTCTATCCACATTATTATCATTTCCTGTGCCTGTATTTTATGAAGGAAAAATCCAAGACTTGTGTCATGAAATTTGCTTGTGTGTGAATATTTGGGATTGGCAATATTGTACAATATTAGCCAGCATAAACAATTAAATATAAATGCTTATATAAATGCTTTATGTATTATTAGAGCATATTTCCTGTTTAGAGAGAAATGATTAATTTTCACTACTATTGTGTTTTATACTTCCTTGTGCAGACGCTCTGGAAACCTCCACAGCTCCTCCCAGTGGTAACTCCAGTGAATCTCCCACTCCGACTCCCCCATCTTCCCTGCCTCTGCTCTCAGCCAATCACGAGGTACAGCATGTGGAGGTAGAACTGGTGACCCCTCCTCCTGCTGTGGTCGGGACATCACCCAAAACTGGGATCATTCGGCGTACGCTAAAGTACTCTGAAACCGACCTGGACGCTGTCCCTCTGCGCTGTTATCGGGAGACGGATATAGACGAGGTGCTATTGGCAGAGCAGGATGACGCTGATTCTGCATTTGGGAGTAATCGTAGTGTGCAGGGGACCTCAGGAACAGGAAGTAGTCCTCTAGGAGGGGCCTATAACAGGACAGAAGGGGAGGACCGAGGGAATGGAGGGGAAGAGGAAGAAGATGATGATGAAGAAGAGGAGGAGGAGGAAGAAATGGTGAGCTGGGCCAGTGTGAGGATGCAAGGGGATGACCGGAAAAGGCAACATGCGTCCCGGGACGAGCCTGATGTGTTTGAACCTATGCTCAACAGGTGATTAGAACAACCCAAGTAATCTTACACAAGCCACATATGCACATAAACACAAAGTTCAGTCACATTGTTCAAAAGCAGAACTCCCTTTTGACCCACACAGTTACCACAGTCACTCACAGTTCGTTTGAAGCAGCTTATATACATGTTTACTTTCAAGCGACAAAATGACACAACTTACCAACTTTAAATTTCTTAAATCAGTCTGGAGTTACACTTGCACTAAAGCATTCTCATTTTAAAATGCCTGGAGTAGAACTTCTTAAATGTTCTCATATATTTCTCCTCCTTAAATATCACATTTCAGTTTTATATAAATCATTTTGTGGTTTAAAAAAGACCAAACATGTGTCCATAACATTGTTTATTCTTACATAGACTCATTTATAAACTTATATATCTTCTGAGGGATTTGTCTGTATATGAACCAGAGTGCCTGAAGTTGTGACTTTAAAACATTACCACAAAGGCCTCTCCCTTTCCCACTCTTTATTAAAAAATCCAGTGGGCGGCCTGAGGCTCATAAAGCAATGCTTTTGGTATGCCAGTAAAGTCTCCCTCCCTGTGCAGGCCAGAAGAAACATTTTTCGACAACCACCACCCAGCTCTGAAATCCCCCATCCTGGTCTCCGGTCCTCGGCTCTCTGCAGAAGACACTTTTAGTCGCCACTTTGAAAACATCATGGAGTCGCACAGAGCCAAGGGGACGTCATACAATAGTCTTGACAGTGAGGAGCTACTAACCTCGACCACCCAGACTGTGTTGACCTTCGACCTGCCCACTCTCACCCCTGCCATCCATGGGCCGGTGTGCCAAAGCACCAGGCAGATAGTCCAGCTCAGCTTTGCCCCATTGGCTCATGATGAGAGGCCGAGTCTGTCTGACTCTATCTACACTGTGGTGGGGGACTCGGACGCCACTCGAGCGCCGTCCAGCGAGAGGCTGAGCAGCGGGTCCGATGACACACCTCCCAGAAGACGAGGGACAGAGCACACAGGGAGCAACTGGTACAGCAACCCATCTTTTCCTCTACCAAAGTGAGTTATACTGCAGGGACGTAAGATATGACACACAGCCCAACGGGTAAACATTATACTGAAAATGTAATTATGCTTCTTGTATATTAATATTTTTGTAATTCTAAACTCAGTTATCCTAACTGGGCTCTAAAACCCTCAATATATAATTTTTAGATTGTAGTAGCAGACACTCCATCTTCTGGTATGTAATGATAAAACAGTTAAATAAAATACATAAACATAAACATAAAACTGTTTCTATTAATTATATAATAATTTATGGTATGCTAATGATCACATGTTTCTTAAATGACAAATGAGTAATAATATTAATCCACAAAGAAACTTGAGAAAACCAAGCTGTTGATATTAATGACATTTGAATGCATGAATGAGACACTAGCTCACTAATGGACTGTTGGTCTGTTTGTCAGTAAAATGAGTCTGTGTCATTATCCTTGTACAGAGAAACGCTGCAGTGCTATTGTGGAGCAATGTCACTGTATTTGTATTTGAAGAGGCTTCTTCAAGTGCATAGTTTGTGCCACTTGGCTTCCTGAGGTCTGTTTGACAGGAGGTGGATAAATGCTGCGGCAGAGAGTGACTCACCTTGATTGGTACATCCTCAAACTCCCCATAGACCCCTTTTTAATTAAACAATTTATTTTACACCATCTTTTAATTCATGCTCTATGTTTTTCTCACATAAAACTGTAGCTCTTGGGTCCTTGCACCTTGCTCAGTTGATATATATTGTGTTTTTTTACACCACTTGCTAAAGTTTAATTTGGTTATGATAAAGAAAGATTCCTTATGGAGGTGTGGACATTAAAAACATTCTTGAATATGGGATATTATACATCTGTGACCTTGTTCTATAACAACAAAGTGGACTACGTTGTTTTGTGAAAGTTATTTGAATTTGGTGGAGAAACTGGTTGCACTGCCCTCAGTCACCTTTAACCACTAGATGGCAGAAGAACACAGCAGTCATTATGCTTTTCAACTTGCAGCCATTAAACTTTGAGCAGCAGCACTAGCTGGGTATTTATAGACAGGTGTTTACTGAGTGAAGGAGACATCAGTCTGCTTATACTGTAAAGTTAAATCGTCTGTGAATGAAAAATAAGTCTAAAGAATTTCCCCCTAAAGTGTGGCTAAAGTTCAAAGAGTTTTGATTTGATTTAGCTGCACACAGCTTACCTTCACTACAGCTTACACTCTGATAAGACTCTCTATATGAGAAACTGAGCACAGTGGACCTGTGTGAAGTAGTGAAAGTAAATGTTTGTGCTGTGCCCATCTTATCTTACCTTTATGACCTGGCAACCCTTCCAGCAACAGACTCCAGCAGCGAGAAATGAGAACATATTTTTGTAGGCTAGTGTGTACTTTGATAAGTTGGAATTTCACTTCTGTTCCCCTCCCTTTTTTCCTTCACATCTCCCTTTTCAGAATGTGCTTACCATGAGACAGTAGCTCATTGTGTCGAGCTGAGCAGCGGACCAAGAGGAGGGGGATAGCTTTTAGGCAGAGGCTGACATTGGGAATTCTCTCAGGACCTTATTGATTATTGTGCTAACAATGCTAACAGGTGGCGGAGGGTAAATTACGCTTGTGGTTTAATTTTATGGCACAATGCTGTAAACAGACAATGAAGGACTACAAAAGGGAATAGTCCAGAGTGTGATAGAAAACCATTTAAAGGCACACACCCTTTGAATAATGCTGCAAGTTTAAACCTGACACCTTAAATTATTGTTTTCTTTCTGGACATAAGTCCACACCAAAAAACAAGATGGACTAGAACAAATACTACACCCGGAGGGATGGACATACTGACTGTGTGTAATTGGAGATGCAAGGGGATAAGGAATGAATGGAGAAATAGAAGGAAAGGGAAAGAGGGAGGGACGTTGGTTTTTGAGGCAATGGACAAGCCAAGTTTCATGCCATGCTTTGGATCCAAGGTCAGTAGGGGACAGCGAGAGTTTACTCAGTTAAAAAGAGAGGGAGAGAGAAAGAGGGAGGAGTAAAACAAGGGAAAGAAACAACAGCAAACAGAGAACAGCACTCCGGGACAAACTGCTCTTTTACTTTGGAGGAAGGAGACTTGCTGTGAAGATCAAATGACAGCAAACACAGAGGGAGAGTGAGAAAGTGAAGAGAAACATCCACACAGGAATGCTGCAGTCTCTGGGCCTCAACAAGGGAGACTTACAGAAGTAAAAACTGTCCGGATATAGACAAAGCAGACTGCTGGACAGTGATGCGGTCAGTCTATGGGCCCAGGAGGAGAGGTGGTGGAGCAGAACCCCCAGGTTTGATGCATACAGCTGGTTACAGGGCAGGAACGAGGACAACATCTGTGTTCTGCTGTCATAGTGCAGCGGCTGCTGGAGAAGAACGTAATTTGCAGATTAGACGCTCATGTCACAGGTAAGACCCCTCCCAGGATCTTGCTTCACCTGTCGGCCATGGAGCCAACAACATTTGATTAGTCAAGATGGGAAAGGAGGAGATTCAAAACTTTTTTTTAGCTCTGAGGATTATATTTTTTGTTCTCTCTTCTCATCTCTTTTCTTTCTTAAAGCCCCTCCCTCTACATCTGCTTTGGGGCAGAACATCTCTGTCTTTTCTCTGTGACCCTTATGCTACTACATCAAATTACCCAGGATGTCCCACCTTCTGGTGATGTTTTGGTGGAAAGAATCAAGATATACAGATGTCTTTGCTTTTAAAATGATAAAAGGCAAAAGACAGAACATGCTGCAATCTGCAGTGTGATTGTTAACTGAATTTAGGTTATTGTTTTGTGATTTTTTGCTTGTATCGTGGTCATCAGTATGCAGGGAAGATATTGTGACTTCCATATTAGCACTATCACTACATTTGCTGATATGGAGTCTCAGTGTATTTTTACTCTAAAGTTATTCATTGAACCTTGGTTACTTTTTTAACTAGGCAGCTTGTGTTATTAGTTGCTTGGTGCTATTCTTTTGATTCTTGTAAAAACTCAGTATTGTTGAATAGTAAGTGTTGAATCTAGGCCTCAGACATTATTGGTTTTCATGTCTTGTTCCTCTTGCTGTGAAACTTTCTCAGGAAGCATTGCCATTTCTCACTTTTTGTATTCAGCTGCTGGGCTGTCACTGTTTTCCGATGGCTGGCCGGCGTGACTGGAATGGTCACTCAGCACTCAACAATGGTGACAGATTTGAGCAGTGACTTACAAAACAAGACCAAGGGAATGGATTCATTTCATTTTATGATTTAGACTTTAGCAGAATGTTGAAAAGTGGTTCGCCTCAGAGTGACATAACAGGCTTAAATAATTTTCACAGATGGAGTAAGTTTTACATTTCTGGACTGGCTAATGCTTCAAAACAGTTTAATGAGGAAGTGATAAGACCAAGTTGGCAAAGGAATGATTTCTTATTCTGGTGTTTGAGTGTGTATTGAGTGTATAATTTTCTCATGAGAGTACATACAGTGGGTGCTGTGAGACATAACACAGTTGGGTTTGTTTACTGTTATGTTCTGAGCTATGAAGGTGTATTATAATAGTAATATATTTTGTCTTATATTTAAAGCTTTTTCTATTTTTGTCCTGTATCATCTTGTTCAGCAGAAAATCTTTTTCAACTTGAATAGTGTTCCTAAATTATTAACATAGTGAAGTATTAGTGTTATATTATCATCCTTCTTTGCTCCTCTTTTAACATGTTGTATTTAATTATTAATGTTTCTTCTCTGTCTCTAACCTGTGGCCCCTGAAGCAGGGAGAAGGCCCGTCTGGCTACGGACTCAGAACTGGACCAAGAGTTGAGCGACAGGCTTGGTCTGGGCAGCAGTGAGACACTGACCAATGGCAGCCACCGAGCAGACATGGCTGCTGCCAACCGTTTGGCAAAACGACTATTTAACCTGGACGGCTTTAGGAAGTCTGACGTGGCACGACACCTCAGCAAGAAGTGAGTGAATTAAAATGAATGCATAATCTTCTGTAATCTTCTGCATAAATCTTCAAAGTCTATCCGTAGATACATTCACAGCACAGTCAGATCTGGCCCCCCGGCTTCTTAAGAGAGAAATAATACCCCCGTATAAGCTTCTGCCTTTGATATCTGCTATAATTTGTACTGCCAATATCATTTCTCTTATGGCTTTTGTCCCGTTTATTCTGAACAAGATGAGAATCAAAAACAGCGAGCCTCTGTTTTACTGGAGTATCAAAAGGCTGGTTATAATATCTATAATACTATATATCTATATAGAAAAAACAGTGCTATGCAAATGAGAATCAACTCATTGTTAATTTGCACAAATTAACATTTCCATTTGTATTATATACACATTTTAATGTCTCTTTCACTGCACACACTGACTGTAATATGTGGTCATTTATCTGCAGCAAAACTTATTTTACTGTCCCAGTTAATAGTGGAACAAAGATGGTTTGACTCTTTTTGGCATTTATTGGGTCACATGTTAATTAGAGAATTGTTCAGAACTGTGCTTTTCTTCTTTCTTTTTTCCTCTCTTACCCCCAAATTTGGTTTGAAACCGACTGTGATAAAAATAAATATCTTTAAATTCTTTTCATAGTATTGCCTTACTATAATGATGGTAAACTCAAAAAACATTAACTGCACTGAATTAGGCATGTTATAGCAACATTTACATATCATTCCCTCTGCAACATATGTTTATTTAATGAATGAGCAGGACAAGTGCATCTTCATTCACACAGTCACATTTACATTCTGCCAACATTGTGCGTTCTGCATTCTTCCTGTGTTTTCCTGCTTGATCAGCCCATTGGTCTGTCAGCTGCTGCCTCTCGCTGATGAGAAAGAATTTGGGATTAAAGGGTTCCCCAACAATCTGACAGATGCCCCCTGTGTTTTCCTTTTTTCTCAGGATCAATGTAGTGTACAACTGAATGTCACTCCACAACAAAGACTTACAGAGCACAGAAAGAAGGCTTTACACAAAGGTTTCATTTGATCTGTTTATTTATTTCTGTTCGCAGTAATGACTTCAGTCGCATGGTCGCGGAAGAATATCTAGGTTTCTTCAACTTTACAGGCCTCACTGTGGACCAGGCGTTACGGTGAGCGGGTGCATAACAATACTATAAAGATACCTCCAAAGCTAAACAAAGGCTGTCGATTTACAGATACATTCCCCAACAACTTGTTCCCGAGGGACATAGGTCACGTTTATTGTTATGAAGTGTGTTTCTGTTTGATTTCCATGTCACTGACTGTAGAATACTCTATCTTTGTCCTCTAGAGGGCAGCATCAGAGGGCAACATACACTCACACAGTCTTTAGTGTTCTCATTTGTTGAAAGAATTGTATGATTGTAAAAATGGATTGTAAAATGTATCTATTTGTGCGTATGTCCCAGGGCTTTTCTGAGGCAGTTTGCCCTCATGGGCGAGACCCAGGAAAGGGAGAGGGTGCTGTCACATTTTTCAAGGCGTTATTTTGACTGCAACCCAAAAGTCATACCATCCGAGGGTAAGACACTTGAAGTAAACAATTGTTATACTGCTGTACTTTTCTGCATCATAAAAACTGAAGTCTAACAATGTTATTTTTGTTTTTCTATCAGACGCAGTCCACACTCTTACCTGTGCCCTAATGCTGCTCAATACTGATCTGCACGGTCAAGTAAGTCATTGTCTGTTTTGGCTCTACATAATTCAATTCATGTTCATTAACAATTTGAAAGAAAATTTTAATAAATAGATGGAGAAAAAAAAGCCTTAAAGTTTAAAGCTTTTTGGTGGTGCCTCTGTGGCTCACCTGGAAGAAAACTACACAATAAAGAGCGTGTTTTCTCTGTGCTTTATACTCACTTTTCAAGAGCTATTTTTTCTGTCTACACAACTGTTTGTAAAAAGCTAAAATGCCTTTAATATAGACTGAAAATGGCAGTGTTAAAACTCTACAGCCACAGCCATTTTTCTGTAAATCCGTGCTCAGTGCAGCACTGCGGATGAATGCTTCATTAAAGCGTCTTCAGAGGCGACGTTACAAATCAGGACATTTAAACAAGTGAGACAGATACTTATCATCTTAGATCATTATGATTATCAGAGAAACTTTGAAGTCTAAGAAAAAGTGATCAAACATTTTGCAGATTGCTTTTGGAGAGAGTATATTTTTGTGGAAAACTACTGATGCTAAATTCTGTATATTTTTTTAAAACAACACATATCTTTTTTCATGGTGATTATATTACACAGGTGGTTCTTAAGATCTTAAGCCAGCGCTAGATACTTAGATTTGGACTGCAACTCTAAACTTTTAACATGAGTCAACGAAAATGCCTGCAGTGAGAGAACAAGAGACAGAACTTGAATCTAAAAATACAATGGACTTTTTTTCATTTTACAGAACATTGGCAAGAGGATGTCATGCACACAGTTCATTTCCAACCTGGAAGGACTGAACGACGGCCAAGATTTTCCAAGGGATCAGCTAAAAGTAAGCAGTTGTTATGTCAAAAATAGCATGTACCCACATGCGCACAGACACACCTCCCAAATGGTAGAGCAGGCTGTATGTGCCAGCAGTGTATTGTCGCACAGATCTGTGCACTGAGCCTAGCTGTCTGGGCTGCACTCAGTGCCAGCTGGCATTTGTCTCATCTCCAGAGGCTTCCAATCAGAGGCCTGCTTGGCCTCCCTACTTCCTGGTTCGCTTTAGCAACAAAGCCGCCTGGAAGACTAATTGTTATGTGATCCAAAGACATGGGGGTTGTGGCATGTCCAGCCCCAGGGCATCTGTGTGTGACTTCACCACCATTAGATTAGGCTGTTAGCTTAACCCGGTCGAGTGTGGTTTACGATGGCTCCATGACCATCAGACAAGGTTTTAACGGAGGCCTGGGGCCACATGATGATGTAAGATAACCCTATTAGAGAGATCTGCCTTTCCACCTAATGATGATGCTGTTGATTAGTTTTGTCGGCAGAGTCAACATGACACCAAGCCCCAGAGTGGAAGTCAACAAGTTGTAATGTTGTATTTATAATGTATGATGACCAGAGCGATGACCACCTTCCTGAAATAATGTGAAATGAAGTGCTGGGTCAGATAGTATCCATGTTATCTGCAAGTACTGCTTTAGCCGACAGCACGGCTGACGCAGTACCTTAGATTTGCTTTGCTTTGCTATTATAATAATGCTTATAAAAATACAGCAATTCTTTTTAATCATTAATGCATTTTTATCCTCCTTTTCTGTGACTGTTTTTTCACCCTCCAGCCAAACTCTCCTTTGTATTTCTCTTGTTCTCTTCCTCCTAAATATCTCACTTGCTCCGGATTTTGACTCTATTTAGCACCTGTTCACATTAATCTCTTTCCATATAATGTTGCTTTTATCTTCCTTCTTCACTCATTTCACCTCTATCCACTTTTTGATCACCCATTTTTCTTCCTAAAGCTTTCTTCCTTCTATTTTTGTGCCATTGCAGCATATTTTCCAGGCTTCAAATAACTATTCCCCCTCCTACTATCCCTGTATCGCTCATTTCCTCCGGTCATTTTCACATTCGGCCATTTCCCCTTTCGTGTCTGTTATCTGCTCCTATGTGCTGCGTAAGTGCATTAGGGATGACTCAGAGAAATCCCTCATTTTTGTTTTGTGGTCAATGAAACATCAGAAAAACATGTCTCAAGTTTATTTATTGTACTGCATTGTTTTTGTGCCAACGGGGATTCTTTACGTTGAGACCTTTATTTCTATTTTCTGATCTCAGGCTGCAGGCTGTTTTGTTTTATCAGAACAGAAAATAATTACTTCTTGATCTGATCCTAGAAACTGCAATGTTCTTTATTAAAATCTTTAACTTGTTCATGAGATCAGTGAGATATTTTTATACATTTAATATCATGATAATAATTATAATAATGTATTGGATTTATATCGCGTTTTGTAAAGGAACTCAAAGCGCTTCACACTTTAAAGCTGTCACATTATCCAGTTTGACTGTGATTTCAACATAATGGAAAGTTTTGGAAAAGTTGAATTCTGACAACAAAGTGTGTGCGGTTGACCTATAACTGGATGGTTGGCGGTTTCTGCTCTCACCAGTTCATTCTGTTGTTTGTGTCCTTGGTCAAGAAGCTTAACCCTCCTTGCCTCCAGTGCCACAGCTCTGGTGTGTGAATGTGACTGTAGAGGAGAGTTTGGTGGTGGTCGGAGAAGGCTGTGAGCCCCCCTCTGTGTCTGCCCCAGGTGTGAATGTGTGTGAATGGAAGCATGATGTAAAGCACACCATTTACCAAAAAGTCTGGCTTCCATTGATTCCCCTCAGATACTAAGACTTTATAGATCTACAGTTTGTTTTTAATTTTGGTCTCACTTTTTTGTTTGAATATGTCACTTTCCTAGTTGATCTATTTCTCAGTTTTATCTCAATATCACTCAATTGTCACATCTAAAACCTAAAACCACTCAGATTTGACCCTGCTCACTACGACAGGTGGCTTCTGAAGCATGTAAACCAATATATTGTCCAGATCAAAATGATAATTGACTAAATCAAGATGTCAAACAAACAAACAAAACCCTATTCAAATTCAGAAATAGCATAGTTATTTCAGAAACTAATAGCCCCTGTCATGTTGCACACCTGACGACATCATCAAACGCTTACCTGCTGTACAGTACATTTTATGTTCCACACATTCACTCTGGTACAATGACTCTGTTTAGGATCTTTCCAAAGAGAGACTGTCTACAACAACTTTTTTAGTCTCTTTGTGCATTTCCTTTGGTCCAATAAGTCCTGCCGTACCAGTGCTTTTTCCGTAAAACAGGATTTATTGAAAATGACATCTTCATTGTATTAGCAGTGTTTGATTTGTGTTTTATGCACACTAATGGTTTTCGACTGTATCCATTTAATGCCGTTACTGATTATTTGCATGAAATATGACATTTGTTGCAACATCAATCAAAAGCGCTGCAAATATTGGGAGTACTGTCAAACTACAGAGTTCTGAAGCTGCTGCTCAGCCGACTGGAAAATAATGAGAGCATCCCCATGACGCTCTTTATACTCCTCCATCACCACCACTGTACCCTCTCTCTCTTATTGCCAATTAGTTTCCGTTTTCTTCTATTTTCTTATCCCTTCATTCATTTGTAGCTTTGCTTCTTATATTTGCTTTTGCGTCCTCCTCTCAATTATTTCATTCTGGACTCTCTCAGTCCCGCTCTTTCTCACCAGTTCTTTTGATTAAACCATGTGATATGTTTCCTATTAGCTCCACAATAGGGCGGGAGAAAGAGCCAATCTACTGAACTCAAGTGAAGCTTTGGCTGTACTAAAGTTTCTCACGCTGATGCAGTACCTGCAAAATTAATTAGTTTTAGTTAAATATTGCACACACCCAGTTTACACTGTACACATGTTTGTCTCAATCAGCCTGTTCTCATTTTGGCATTCACAATGAGGCTATAAACTATCTTAATGTATTCCCTTGGACATTTCCTTTCCCACTTATCTATACAAGACAATCATTCAGCTGAGATAAGATATGACACGCTGGTTACACCCAACAGGCCAGATTTTCCATTAGGCTCAATTAGATCATGCGACAAAACATATTTGCACCTGCAACTATAAGACGCTGTCCACACTAGCCTCAAAGTGGCAAAGTCTGATCAGGTTTGCTCATGTCAGTGTTGTGTTTGTTTACTTTATTTTTGAGATAATCTCATGGAAAAACACTGATGTGGGCCACTTTGTAAAAGAGGTTAAGTTCTACCCACAACACACACACCTCTTTTAAAGGGGCAATGTGTACTTTTAGTTGACATTGTATGATCCACTTGATTAAAGCCCTCACAGTCTTCTTTTGTGCAGCCTATGAGCACCTACTGTAGCTCTGCAGGGTCAGGCTATTGTCTGAAAGTAGGTCACATGATGATAAGTTCACTTTATGAATTAAAATCATATTACTTCATAAATATCCAAAGCCTTTATGCAAGATTGTGTGGTAAGAAAAGGGCAGTTTGTTGCAGGAGCAGTAATTAAAAGAATAAAAATGTACATTTGACTTGTGTACTTTACTTTGATCTTTAACATTAGGATTGTCCTTTTATTTGCTGTGTATTATATTTTCACATGAGTAACCTACGGAGTGAAAACCACAAAGAGACATGACATATCAAGTATAAATGTCACATATGTCCATAAAGCCTTTGTGACAAGTTAGTTGATGTTGTTTTTTAATGCCTGCATTGAAAACCGAGCAGCTGTTATTGCTGCCGCAGCGCCCTGAGGCGATGAACTCCTGGCTGCTTGCCCAAGCTTTAGAGGAAACTTTATTCCTTTTGAGCAAATCTCAGAGATCCATATGTTCCTCTCCTGCTCTATAGAAGTCCTTCGGGTTAAAGCTCGGAGCGACAGCTAATGACGAGCTGAAGTAGGTTACCAGCTTGTACTGGAGCAAAAACAACAGCTGAAATGAAAACACTGTACAGCTCAATCAGATGCCGAGCCGCACTCTTCAAACAGTAATTAGATGTACTGATGTGATCGATCACCAGCCACGATCAATAGAGTGGAAAGATGTATGACTTATTTGGTTTTGGAGAGGAAATCATTTGTTCTGGTCTTACTGAGAACACAGTACTGAAGCCAGAGTTTAGTTTTAATTAATACTATTGAACCAGATAAAATACTCACACTTTTGTCCCAACTGAGGTCGAGTGAAGCAGTTATTTTAGTTCAAACTAAATAGTTTTGTTTCCAGATGATATTAAAGACTATTTGCTATAACTATTAGCTTTTATTATGTTGTTTTGCATGCAAATATAAGTAAAAGACCATGTTAGGTTAACTGTTCTTGATCACATATCCTTTCACATTTGTCAATCACAATAAAACCAATACATCTCATTTCTGAAGAACAGACAGAATAAATATTCACGTAAAGTGGATCTGAAACGATACAGAGACTACAGAGACAGGAGGCTGTTAGCTCTGACTCACTGTCGCTTGGTGCAGGTGCGCTGGGTTTTCAGAGTCAAAGGTTAGCGCCGCTCGGCAGCTCACTGATGTTCTTTTCTTCTCTGCACTGATTGAGTCACAGACGCCACCAGAGACACCCGTCAGATCCAGCTCCGTGTCTCATGTCAAAATACAGACAGTGGACACAATGGGGGCACTGCTTTAGATGCACTATTTCTCAGATTATACAGTCATCTAGAGCACTATATACACATAAACAAGCATTCGATTTAGGATACACACTATAGCCTAAAAATAACACGGTAATAATGATGTAAGAGTTTCCTTCTTCTTATCTGCTACATAGAAAAATTATTAAATTATTTATTTATTAACATAACATAAGAAATCATGAAAACCAACATTAGTGCATATGAATAATTTCTTCCACAGTAATACATAAAGCCTTTATTCTAACAAACATAGTATGTGAATCATCTACAAAATTATTTTTTACTTTATTTTATTTTTATCTTGCAGTTCTATTTATTTTTATATTGTGTAGTGTAAAATGTAGAAACCAGCTAAAGAGTTCTATATTTACCACTACATTTGGAAATACAGTTTGTCTCAACAAATCTTGAGTGTGATCAATAGATGTGATCTATGAGTGGCACAGTTATTAAGTGCCCTCACTGTTTCCCTCTCCAAGTCAATAATCTACTTTGACAAATTTCTCATGAGCAAAGTTCTCCTCCATTTGTCTAAGGCTCTCTGTCAGATGCTCTTTTTGTTTTTTCCTATTCTCATTTGTCTTTAATTATTGCCCCAATAGACCAGCATAGATGTTAAAATATATAGATACGTCATTCTATGTGGAAATACGTTATTTTAAAAATCAACCCAAAACTACAACTAGACTAAAGCCAGGATCAAACCCCAAATAGAAAAGGACTTAACTGAGCCTATCCAAACAAATTTAAAAATTAAGCATTGCACCAGCAATCCAATCTTCCTAAATAAATGTAATTTTCGATACCTCACAAATGTCTCCCAAGAGACAAGTCAAGAATACTAGCATACATGAATTCATTTCCCAAACCTTGATGTGTGTGTGCTGGGAGACTGTGTGATTCGCTGGCACTGACTTAGAGAAGGGAGGGAGGGAGTAGGGTACGCATTGACTAAACGCTCAGAGAAAGAGAGATAGACACAGACTGAGAGAGGACAGCAGCTTTTTCTTTTCTGTCCGCGGTTGAGACAACCAGCGACAGCATCAGAGCAGAGCCACGGTGGAAGGAGAAAATGCTGCTAGGACATATTCAGAATATTGCAAAGAGGCAAACGGCTGAAGGAGAACAAAGGAACGAAAGACATCACAAGGAGAGCTGCGTTTTTTTTCCCTTAAACACCCACACCCGCCAAATGTGCAATGGGACTGAGAGCACTGCTAAAAAAGAAGTGGATCACATTTTTATGAGGGAAGGATAACAAGGAAACCCAGTTACAAACGAAGGAGCATCTAAAATCTTGCTGTAAATTTAAAGGTGTCTATTTTACTGTAAAAGCAACAGCATCCTTTCACATCTGCACTGAATCTGTGGCTTTACTCATCTGACGACTTTATTTTTTATTTGTTTGTGTCCGTGGGCTTGTGACGAAATTCAGGGTGTTCTTTGGAATTCCTCTTCTCAAGTCTGGGGGCGGCTCACCCTCCCCATTCGCTCCTGTATCGTCTATTATAAGTTATTCTACGTCTGCTTTTTACCTATTGGCTTCCGTGTTTTGCACCAATCTTACTACACGTCTCTGTCCATTGGCACCTTTTACCAGCGCCTCATGTCATCTGTGACGGTGGTAGGTCTCGGTGGTTTGTCTTGTCACTAAAGGTGGACAGGTGTTCGCTTTTGAAAAACTTGGCACTAGCTTGTAACCATGCAGTGATGGACTGTTGACCCTTTGAGTCCTTGTGTTGGATCATTTTTCTTTCTAAATATTGTGGCAGTGAGCTTCAGTGAGGTTTTCCATGTTTAATACATGGCTGTCTTATTAATAATTCAGCTTTAGGTGGGCTTCCCAATGTAGCCTGCTGAGCCTTAAACAAGACATTGTAGGAAGAGGTGGTCAAGGTTTGATGCTCACTGATAGCGTCACTACTGACTGGCAGCACCCCAAAAATGATGTGTTGCCTTTTTTCTTATAACAACTGAGTCTACTTCCAGCTGCCTGTCATTACATCACCTTCTCAAATCCAGTGCATTTCAGTTTTGGATTGAACTTTTTCCCTTGAGGACCATTAAGGAGAAACAGTAGTTTCTCTGACCATGATTGGTGTTAACAGCCTGCACTCGGCGGGTCGCCTACGCTCACGCTCGCTCTGCACCGTGCGATATGGCAGAGACTTCCGGATGATGGACCCGTTCCGATATCCCAGAACCCCGCGTTCACGTTCCCTGAAACCACTTGTGTTTCCGGATCTCCTCGGCAAAGCTCAGGATGGACAGAACCACCCACAGGCCAGGAAGAGAAGAAAGGTAAAGTTTATTAGTCAGACCGTTATTTTACTGTTTTCTTGTTATGCTGAATCCACACCTGCTTTAACAAACTATATCAAAGCATTCATTAATACCTTGCTGCAAGTTTGACCAATGTACATGTATTTATTCAAGACTCCATTCACATTTAGCAGGGAGTGGTTCCACACTGTGCCTCCATTGTGTAAGGCCACCCTTCAAGGCTAATGACTCTCATTTGCTGACAACACATGACGTTGACAGGGCTATTAGGTGAAGGTAATGAACAGCATCTGATGAATCTGGCTGGAGGAGCAGTAAACATTATTCATTATAATAAACATGTAAATGTGCTTTTTTCTCCTGGATATTTTTTTTACTATGAAGCTTTCTCTTTTTGTGCACAGAGAGTTACTTTAGACGGGATGTTGTTTCGTTGTCAGATCTGTCTAATTTCCCAGCCTCCAAACTCACTGTGAATTTTTGAAGTTTATTAGTTTTGTGCCACAGAAGCAGTTTTGCAGTACTCTTCAGAATTGGCTGACTCATGCATCTCAAGTATTTTTAGTTTTTTCTTCTGTCACACGTTAACATTAGTGCTTGGCCTCTAGGAGTTTATGGACACTACAACTCACTTAATATTTATACTCTATATAGTATATAGTATAGTATAGTATATATAAAAGGAAAAAAATGTGTGCCATTGATCATTGCAGAAGAATATATACTGTATTTTTCCAAAAGGAATACAGGAGTGACTGAGTCGATGATGAACGGCCCTTGAGTGTCCTCTCCATCACCTCTGCTGTCACGCCTGTCCGTCAGCAGCTGCTTCTTCAATCTATGTCCCCAATGCTTAACTCTGGTGGCTTCATGCTGTCATCTTCTCTCCTTTCTCTCCACACTTCTCTCCGTGCTGCAGATCGACTGTGAAACTGAGTCGCAACAACACCATCACATTTAGCCTATAATGTCACTGAGAGCTGAGAAGTGTCTAAAGGTCTTGATTGTCACAAGATTTCTGGGACAGGAGCCAAATGTCCAGGCTTTCAAAAGCTCTTTATTGTATTAAAAAAAGTTCAGAAAGTGGGCTATTATAAAGCTGCTTGATTGTGATGATAATGAATCCTAAATAGTGCAAACGTTCTAAGGGAAACAAATTATTCTAAGTCAAAGTAAAGTATGCTCCAGAAAAACAATCATCAAAACAAAATACAGTTATTTATTTCAATGGCCCCAACTTTTTTACCCTATTTTCTGTTCTTGATAAAAATGTCTTCCACTGTAACTTGATTGTGCACAGTGTGAATCAATACATCGATGTTGCAGTTTAAATTGTTTATTGATCTGTTCATTTGTCTATTGATGGCCTGGTCGCCTGCTGGATAATGGCTCTGTAACCAACAGACTGGGGCTTGAGTGACTGACCACGTGATTGATGTAGTGGTTGGTTCTGAAGAAAATGCTCAGGCTTGGAGCTGTTACAGGCGATGACATTTTATTGAGTAGAAATAACTGGACCAAGCCAGTATGAATGAATTTATCTTCATTATTATTGTGCCAACCAGCAGCAAAAATTCTTTATCAAACACTTATCAAAAGCCAACTCTTGGTGTAAAAAAAAAAAAAAAAAAAAAAAAACTCCTCCAATTACCAATAACCTCCAGAACAGTACACCGTTAATAATTATAAAAGTGCAAATTGTGCATGTGCAAATTACAAATTAGTGTTCCATGCTTGCCTTAATGGGTTTCTGAAGCTCAGTGTAAAGTGCTTTCAACAAAAAGATGTGTATTAACTTTATCCAAACGCAACTGACTAAAACATAACAAATAAATGCTCAAAGAAAAATAAAATGTTTCAACAAACCCATCACTTGTATCTGACAGACTCAAGCACAAAGAGAATGATTATCTGACACCAGCTGGAATACATACAGTTCTCCATTAAAACCTCAGAATCTCTTTTTTTGTGTCACTTTTCAGGCGCTCTACAACTCAATCAAGAATCAGAAGCTTCAGTGGACACTGTAAGTAATTTAACATTGACTTTATTTTTTCTCTTTTCTATGTTTGCCCTATTGCTTCATTTGCAATGCTTCCTCCTCTTTCTATGCTAATTGTTGCTTTCACTTGATCATAAATAGGCACACAAGGACACACACTGACACACAGCCATTGTCCTGAAGGGTGGAGGGAACAAAATAAGGGATATTGATTAACTTGTTAGCATCCTCATTAATGACGTGCGCGTTGTCTGGCATGTGAAGGAAACATTAGTGTGTTAAGGGTTGCTATTCTCGATCACAGATCCAGTGTGCCTCTGAGATGCCAATTAAGTCACTAGCTTTCCAAGCTTTGTTGCCATAGTTACAGCACCATGGATACGACTCCATAGCTACCGCATTACTCTTTCCTCTCGCACTTTCTCCCTCTCTCATGCGCACAAGGCAGCAGATAGATTCACAGAAATATTTGTACAATGAAAGGGACAACACAGAGTCATTTACCTGTGTCATATGCAAGGTGCCTCCCACCACTTTTCCAAAAATATCCTTCCCGAAGCAACCTGATGAAATAAAAGTGGTCAGAGGAGAAGACCCACAGAGATGCAAGATAATCCAGTTCAAACAGCTCCACAGACAGCTGTTTAAACACCCCCGGCATATTACCAAGCAAAGATAAGAAGACAAGAGAAGACATTTATTTTTTTATAGCCCAGTATCACAACAGCAGCCGCCTCAAAGGGCTTAACAGACTGCATCAGACAACATCCCCTGTCCTTAAAGCTTCCATCAGGGTAGGGAAAAACTCCCCCAAAAAAGAGACTCCTTAGGTAGAACCACATAAGGAGGGATAAATTTCCAGGACGGACAGGCCATGCAGTGGATCTGTCCAGGACAGTTAAAAACAATCTAGAAATAAATTTTTAGACCAGCACTATTAATCATCAGGAAAATGTATCTTTAAACAATCACAGATTTCAGGATTCACTCTGATTTTCTACAGGTTTTGTGGATTGCTTTGAAACCCATATTTAGAAAAGTACACTTTTGCCTTCACTTTCGCACCCTCACTGGCTTAGCTGGTGCATATTTCACACTGAAGAATGACGATCTCTTTCACTCATTGACTGCCTTCACAACACAATATCTAACATCCTGTGGCAGCTTATTTTTTCTTGTGTAAATACAGAGTGTTGTTTGCTTCAATATATGTTATACTCAAGTGTAACCACAGCTTGATGTAGTATATAATATGTGCTATTCTATATATAGGTTTTTACTTAGGTATTTACTCCAAGACAACACTGTAATATTTAGAGAGGTGTGATTTTAAACACATTCACTGTGACTGCATGTACATGAAATCTGAAATGCCTTATCACAGGTGTGCTTTTGTGTGGGCGCGCGCTGTGTCTTTGCACTCTCCAATGAAAAAGATGTGAACAAAAAAACAAACAAAAAAACAAAAAAAAACAAAACTAAACACAGCAATGGACATTACTTCACACCCCCACAGAGAAAGACACACATATGGACACTCAGCAGTGCAGTTGGGTGCACCCACATGTTCTGCTCTTGATAGGATGTATATACAGAAATGCTTCCTGGTTCGAAGGCGGGGGTGGCGAGCAGAAGGAACAAGAGCTGGTTGGTAAAGGGGACGCAACAAGTTTGTGATAACAATTGGGATAAAATGGCAACAGAACACACATATTTCTCCTCAGAAAGGCTTTAGAGTATCCCGGAAAGGAGGCCTTGTGACACATAAAAGAGGAACAGACAGCCCCATCTGCTCAAGTGCTCCTTTTGTTTTGCTAATCATCTAATAATGTTGTTGTATACTTATTGCTCACCTACTGTGGGCAGTGCACTATGTGCCATTTATTGCATCATATGTAAAAAAAACAAAAAAAAAACAGTTTATGACACTAGGCACAGTTTTTTCAGAAAAGCTAGGGACAGTTGCACAGCTGGACTGTCTTTAAGCAATGATGCAATGTTGCTTTTGTTTGGCTGTAGCTAAAAATATAAAAAGCTTATGGATGAATTACAGTGTTGAGTGTTGCCAATCGGAACAGCAACTCAGGTGAAACAGAGCACATCAGTTTTCATTGGCTGCTGATGCAAAAAGAACACTTCTCTCCCCTTTCCCTTCCTACTATGACACCTCTCATTGCATCCTTCCTTCTCGTATTTTGTTGTTAATGTTACGCCATCTGAATGAGATCAGCTTTGTCTTTCTTTTTTTTTGTACCTCCCTCCCTCAATTCTCAAGTCTCTCCTCCATCCATCCCCCCACTCTCTGGCAGCTCTTCTCGACTTTGTCTCTGTGTAGAATGGGATTCATGCAGGCCGGCAGTTACCAGGCAACAGGCTACGTGTTCATTGGCTCAGCCTTTTTCTCTCGCTGTGTGCATCTCTCCCTGGCTCCTGCATGGGGTTAACTGCTGTTATGTACTGTTGGTTACTCATAGTGTGGTCTCGGGGGGGTTCGGCATCCAGCCATTTTTCTATTTTCGGGCTGAACTTTTGTGATGGGTGCCGGCTGGTGATGTAACAAGTGGAATTGCCGTCTTACCTAATGCGACAAACCCTTTTTTATGCTAAATGAATACATACATTACATTATGAGATAAAATTACTTATCATTCAATAATAATACCGATTTTTTTTTTCAGTGTGAAGTCACTGAATGAACATTTGGCAGATCATTACAGAGAGTTAGACATGCAGACTGTATTAGCAAAAAATGAAAAGCAGCTCATCAAGTTTCTCATTTATAAACATGACTCCTTGATGGTTTCTAATGAGCACTATGCGCCCAGCAGGAACCTTTACCCTCTCAGTCAAACTGTGATGAGAACATAAGCTGAGCAAACATTTTTGGAGTGTCATTTTAAGAATCAGAAAGAAGTGCTGCATCTGTGCGTGGAGTGTGGCCCCCTGGGTAAAGATGACCCTGTTTTTTACCTTAAAACTTGACATGAGGTGAAGGGTGTCATTCTTTTGTTGCGGTACTTTTTGATCAAGCTGTGGACTGCTACTTGGAGGAGTGAACAAACACAAGAAAGAGAGAGATACAGAGGAAACACAATTACAGCTTTGAAAAGATTGTTTCAATCTCAAAGGTTTCCCCTGATATAAGATGCTTTGTACATATCTTGTTCTTCAAAAGTCCTGCCAACACACCGGTATTACTCATGTGTATTGTACTGTATGAAGTCAAGTTTTCCAGTGGGTGTGTGAAATCTCCAGACCTCTTGTCCCGTTCCTTGTGTAACAAGCGCAGAGTGAGAGGCAAATGGACAAGATGAATGATGATGTGTTTTGTACGTTGCTAATGAGACATGACACATAAGTGTTGATCACCACAAAATCTGTTTTTAATCTCCATAGAGACGAGGAAGAGCTTCGGAAGTCGTTTTCGGAGCTCGGGGACAGCCTGTGCGACACCAATGCCTCCAAACCCATGAAGCGGGTGGGCAGCAGTGGGAAGCCCCTCTCAGATGAGACACAGCCCTCTGGTACACACTTATACAAAAACGGCTTCCTGGTCCGGAAAGTTCACGCTGATTCAGATGGCAAGAGAAGTATGCACTTTAACTATATTGCTACCAACTTTCCATTTTTATTGTAAATTGTTTAAAGTAAATGATGAATAACAGCATGTTCAACAGTACACTGTATTTATGACAATACATAAATAAGTAGTTCCTCTTTGTTAACAGCTCCGAGAGGGAAGAGAGGGTGGAAGACTTTCTATGCCATCTTAAAAGGGTTAATTCTCTATCTGCAAAAAGTAAGAGGCTCTCTCGTTTTAAAAAATGGGCTTTAAATAAACTGTAAGGCATTTATTGCTTTACAGTTCCTAATTTATCTGACAGGCTTTTGAATACACATTTTATAAATTGTGTTTATATTGTTCAATAACATCATCAGTTTAAAAGCTTGTCATTTGTTTATTAGGCCTACTTATGTTGACCCCAAAAGACACTGTAGATATAAATATTGTACAATGAAAGAAAGAAAACTTTGTGTTAAAGTATATTCTTCAGCACCATCATGGAAAATGATATTTATGTAACTGTCTTGTCTGTCTGTCTTGTCTGAGAGGCCTAGTAGACTAACTAATACAAATGTTTTAGGGGGAGTACAGACCTGATAAGCAGCTTTCTGATGAGGACCTGAAAAATGCTGTCTCCATCCATCACTCTCTGGCCATGAAGGCTTCAGACTACAGTAAAAGACCCAATGTTTTCTACCTCCGGACCGCTGACTGGAGGGTTTATCTCTTCCAGGCACCGTGAGTCTTGTTTCTCCCCCTTTTAATGCTTTTATGACTTGAATAATAAATTCACAATTATGGTTACTCAGAATAAAAAAATAAATAAAAAAGAAGACTTATCTGACATCTGCGTCCGTGGCTGCAGCAGGCTGTGAAAAGTAGATCAGTGTTAAAAAAAAACAAGTCCTCTATCACATGCTGCAGAGATGAACCCTTGTCCTAGCATGAGACTGCAAGGTTACTGCTCAAGTGGAGTTCTCCTCTAGGCCTGTACTCACAGTCTGTGTGTAATGCAATCTGCATGATATCCAGACTCCATGCTTAGTGTGCAAAGATTATTGATAAATAAAAATCCTAAACATCTGTATATATCTGTGTGCATGCCATAGGAGGATCAGTGAAATGGCATAAGAGTGGCCACATGTTCAAGCCTCAGGAGGACAGACTCTCTGCTCCAGTTGGAGCTTGCATTTGTCCCACATACTGTACCCCTCTCCTCTGCTCACTCTTTTTCTCACTTTCTCTCCGTCCTCTCTGAGGATTGACGCAAGGCTGCTTGGTTCAAGCTGATAATTCTCATGGGCCCCTAATGGTTTTGTTCGTGTAAAACAGGCCCTTTTCTCCTCTGCATTCATTTGCTCCAAAATAATTCCTTTGTCAACATCAAGGCTGCATTTTCTGATAATTATCCCTTTGATGAAGTGAGGCATGTGCTGATGTGTGCATCAGCTACATGGAAGCCAAGTGATAAGAGGGTTTGTTTGTTAACATGTGTGTGTTTGTGTGGCCGTGTATTCTCTATGACAGAAACGCAGAACAGATGCAGTCTTGGATCACACGAATCAACACAGTGGCAGCCATGTTCTCATCTCCTCCTTTTCCAGCGGCCATTGGCTCCCAGAAGAAGTTCAGCCGACCGCTGCTGCCAGGGACAATGTCAAAACTGTCAGAGGTATGCTATGTTCTATTTCTCAGCTGCATGTCTGCACTGCCTCAAGCTACATCTCAGTCAGTTCCTGGTTGAGTTAAATATCTCCTCAACTAATCACATCAACAAACTATTGGTCTCTGCTGTACAGATATTTCTAATAAGGTCTGAGTTACGCATTCTAATAAAACTTTCATGCTCTACTTAACACTTGCAATATATAACTGTTGACTGCTGGTATATATCTGTTGCATATTTTATTACTCTCTCATTGTCTCATTAGAAATGCCACTGAGTTCAAAACACACATTATTTAAATAAATAATGTAGTCTAACATATTATCCCATAGTCTCTGAGACATTTTTATCCTAACAGTCGATGTGTTTATTTTTTTACATATCAAACACATTAACATTATGGTGATATGTCAAACTGATCATAATTAATATAATGAAATAATGACATTAAGTTCCTCAATGGCTGATGTTGTCCTGTGATACAGGAGGAGCAGAGCCGATCCCATGAAGCCAGATATCGTACCATCTCCACTGAACTGACCGAGCTACGTTCCTACCCCCCTCCTGATCGTAAGGTCAAAGGAAGGGAGATGGATGAGTACCGCCAGCGAGCTGAATATCTCGAGTTTGAGGTGAGCTGTACTAAAGTCAAGGACAAAGTTGTTGTTCATTATTGGCTTCATCTTTGTTTGTGCTGATTCCTTTTTTAACCTTAACTATAGAAAACCCGATATGGAACTTACACCATGTTGTTGAGAGCCAAAATACGGAGCGAAGAGGAGGACCTGTCTGTGTTCGAGTTGCTCCTTCTGGAGGAAAATGAGCTTCAAAGGGCCCAATCCAGCCCCACTCTGCAGGACAGCAGTCAGGCCAGTCAGGCTAGCAGTGCCAAGGACGGGGCCAACAGCAGCAGGGCCAGCTGCTGTAGCACCAAGCCGCGGCAGGAGGGACAGAGACACAGCTACCGACAAGCCGTCAAGAAGTGAGACGGGCCGGGGGGCCGGGAGCGGCACGGCGTTGCACTTCTAGCGGCAGGCCGTCTCCCTGCACATGCTTTTCTTTAAAATCCATTAGGGTTTTGAGCTATGCTTGAAGGGGGAGCCGGGGTGCAAGTCTACCCACACTGTCCCCAAATCATGACGCTCTACCCGGCACCCCAGTCTTCTCATCTGACAGAGGAGGGGCAGATTCTGGTGACTGATAGTGGTTGGCCAATAGAAGCGTAGATAGTGTTGCAGGAGGTGTGAGGAACAATTTCAGTTTTGCAAAGATGCTGTCTTTGATAACTGGCTTCAGCGGTCTTACTGGATTAAAGGGTGCTTACAGACTGGACAGGGCACCAAACAGGGAACAAGATCTAGCAAATTTTCTTTTTCCTCAAATGTTATTCTTTTATTGCGGTTGCCAAGTTTCCCCACATTTTTCTTGATCATTCTGTCAGTTCTGGGACCAAATATGTTTACACATTACGAACATTATATTTTAGACAACTGATTGTTTCATTTTATTGCTACCACTACTCTGATTTGAAGTGCTATCCTTGAGTCTAGACTCATATGATTTTACGGAGTCATAACATTCCAGCTCCTTTTTTGCCACATCCTCTTGGTGTGTTCACATTCCATAGGAGCAGGACATTACAGCATTATATTTCTGTTTGACTTTTACTGAAGGCGACAAATCCAACTGAAAATGGACAGTGCATGACAGTGAAGTGTTGGTTTGTGCCGAGGTCTGGAGATGGTGCTGTTTCTCAACAGAGGGGACATTCTCCTTTTTCTCGTGTCACTGACGGACGGTTAGAAGTATGCAGCTGTTTCACTCAGTACTTAAGACATCTCAGCCAGATGGGCTCTTTTTTTGCGCTACTTGAAAAGATGATCTCTTACAAGTTGCTTTAGCTTCTGTCCTGTGATGTGCTTCTGTTCTCTTTCTTCTTCTTGGCCAAATGTTGTTTTCTCAAGTGATTCGCATGCCTGCATCCAGCTCTGCTACTTATAGGGCTTGTACGTCTATGAGGGCGAACACTGAACGCATCATAAAATGTTTTCTGAGTTCACTTAGTCCTTATTTTTCACATGTTGGTGCCATATCCCCTGTGTGTGAGACATCTGCTAAACCCTTATCCCTAAAATGTATTTAACACTCACCAGGCAGACTGTGAATGTTCTTGTTTTTAATATTTTTTACTGTCATTTGTTAATGTTCAACCTATTCCACCTGTGTAATGAATGTCAAGCGTACAATGAAATCTGATATTGACAATGTAAAGGGAAACATGTTATTCATATTTGTAAACATCAAGGATATGTTTGTATATAATGCACCATCTGCTGTATGCTTACAGTATATTGTAGGATATATGACAGTATATATTTACAATATATTCAACACAATATTGTGGAAATGGTTTAAGTACACAGATGATGTACTCAAAGTCTCAGAAGCACTAAATAATTATGTTTTTCTTGTTTGGTAGAGTTTTTGGAAAAAGTTACACAGCAACAGCACAATATGAGTATTAAAATAATGCCAATGTACTTATCAAAGATTAGTAACTAAATGGTCTTTGTAGTATGATTATGCCTCATGGTAGAGAAACAATCTCACAAGGATACGGACCACTGTGGGGAGTACTCCAAGGATGGCGCTTGGTAGTGAACAATGGCATGACTTTTTATGGACATAAATGAAAATTATATTAAGGATATGTGAATGTTGGTGAACCGAGGAACATAAAGTTTCCTTATTTTGTGGATCATCTGGTAGCCATACACACCTCATACAAGTTTCATTATTGAAGTATAGCCATTTTATACTCAGGCTTTAAAGCAGCTGCAGTGCCAGCATTTAACCAGCAGGGAGCGCTGTTGCCGTTCAGTTATCATGTAATTCAGCCATAATCAAACCTGCTGCACCTGCAGTAAATATGCATGGCATCTCACCCACTCAGTTCATGATGGGGTTTGCAGGGCTATGAGACAGAACCAATGTATGTTCTGCTTTTGTGAGTGTGCCCCTGTGTGTGTGCAGTATCAGTCCGCTGTGGTACAATAAGGAACCAGTTTCAAGTTTGTGAACACTTACAAACATTTAATATTTTCTTTACACATATTTGTGTTCTTCCATTACATACATACCTTAACATTGAACACATATCCATTGCACATTTTAACAACCATCTCCTACTTTTACTCAGTGTATTTTTGTATGTTTGTTGTTTTTTTGTTAATGTTGTCTTGCACTTTTGTTTCTCGTCCTTGTGAGTTATCACTTACATCACTATTTATCCTGTTATTGCTACAGACATACTGATTTGTTTACCAGTTATGTAAGATGGCATTTCTGCTTTCTATTAACATTTGACTCAGATGTTGAGATTGTGGTCAAACGGCCATACTTACGTTAAGTGCCATTTATGGTCTAGAGTGAGGGAGATACATACAAACTGCTTTGAAATGAGACTGAAAATATATTCTTTTACAGGTTTAGTTTCGCTGTAGATGAAAATGTTTTATGAGAAATGACAGGCAGTTGTTAAGGGCATTCACCTTGTCACAGTCTCCAAGTCCCTCTCCACTCCTTCCTTCCCACCACTCACCCTTCATTGTCATCTCTTGCTTACATCAAAGTGCAATTGCAGGATCTCCACACCACTGGTTAATGTGGAAATGGCTGGTTCCCCTGGTGACGGCTCTGTGATGCTCAAGTGAAAGTCACCCTTTTGTTGTGTACTCTACGGCGGTAGTGCACCTGTATTGTAGTCATTTCTGTTATGTTCCACCTGTGCCAGCCTCATCTTTGAATGTGACATGTAAATAAAGCATGAGATAAAGCCTGCTTTTATTTATATTATGGTACGAGTATTAAATGAAGGCTTAATATATATGGTAGGTCAACATTGTTGGTCTTTGAGCTCATGGTCTTCTTTTGGTCAATGCGGAAGAAGAAAATGGCTATATTCTAAGCTGTTGTATGCTGTTGTGTTTTAGAGAGTTGAGCTCGCTCATACCAATCTTTTACATGTAGGGGTCTTATCCATCTCAGTGTTTTTTAGACTGGTGCAGGTAAGGCAATGTTCATTTTAAGCTACACATAAAGTAAGCTACATGTGTCACTGCCTTGTTTAAACTCACCAAGGAAATGTTGTGTGTGCCTCTCAATTTGTGAGGCAGAGATGATGAGAATAAACATGTTTTGAAAGGTTAACCTGTGTAAATATTATTGTGTCGGGTCTCTTTATTTCCTGGTGGGATTTGAAGCACATTTGGTAGACTAGGTAAAAGCAGTAAAGGTTTATATTCTTTTATGTCTCTTATATAATATATGAATTGATAAGGGTTTGATTAGTAGAAAATAAAGCTGCTCAGTTCATAATACTCTATTGACATGAGGAAATCTTATCTTGTAGGAGAAACTGTCGAAAAACAGAACGTTTGTGGAAATGCACAAGTTTGGAAGTCCACAGACTGCACTTGAAGGAGCTCATCATGTCACTAAATGATATAATAAAACAGGCCAGATCTGCATATTTCTCTAATCTTGTTGTGCTGAACAAGAAAAATCCTAAAGTCCTGTTTGACACAATATCAAGAATTGTCTCTCCTTTAGCTCCTCATTTACCAGTCCACTCAAAGTCTGACTGCAACAGGTTTTTAAATTCCTTTGTGAATAAGGTACATGATATACGAGCTTCTATAAACCCATCCTCTGTCCACACATCCTGGGGTTTATCTCCTCAGTGCTCTTGGTCCACCTTCTCACCTGTCACTGAAGAGGATATCAAGGGTCTACTAAAAAAGTGAAACCATCATCAAGCCCTCTGGATGTAATGCCAGCTTCGTTGCTTTTAAATGTATTTGATTTAGTTGGTCCTTATGTTGTTAAACTGATCAACCTTTCTCTTTCAACTGGTTCTGTGCCCAGCTCTTTTAAACAAGCGGTCGTCAGCCCCGTTCTGAAGAAGCCCAATTTGGATTCTTTTGAACCAAACAACTACAGGCCAATCTCTAAATTGCCTTTTTTATCTAAAATCCTGGAGAGAGTGGTGGCGGAGCAGCTGACTGCGTTTCTTAATGAAATTAATGTTATAGACAAATTTCAGTCAGGCTTCCGAAAATGTCATTCAACAGAGACTGCCCTGCTGAGGATATCAAATGACATTATGATGGCAGCTGACTCTGGGCAGTACTCAGTCTTGATCTTACTGGATTTATCGTCTGCTTTTGATACTCTGGACCATAATATATTGTTAAAGCGTCTGCAATATGAAATGGGTTTCTCTGGATCAGTTCTAAAGTGGTTCTCTTCTTACCTGAGTGACAGATCATTTTGTGTCTGTATTAACAATATTCTGTCTGAAATGACCCCTCTGTCATATGGAGTTCCTCAGGGCTCAGTCTTAGGTCCTCTTTTGTTTTTATTGTACATATGCCCTCTTAGTGAAATATTTCATGGTTTTAAAAATGTGTCTTATCACTTTTATGCTGATGACATTCAGTTGTACTGTTCTTTTAAAGACTCTGAGTTTTATAAACTTACTGAATTGTTGAACTGCTTGACTTGCTTAAAGAACTGGTTATGCAATAACTACCTACAGCTAAATACAAAAAAGACTGAAACTTTAATCTTTGCACCTGACCAAAAAATACTTCAAATCAAACAACACCTTGGTTCCCTGGATTCTTCCGTCCAGTCGAGCCTCAGAAACCTTGGTGTTCTGTTTGACCAATCTATGTCTCTGGACAGTCATTCTAGACAGTTGGTCAAAAACTGTTTTTATCATCTAAGAAACATTTCTAAATTGAGAGTGTTATTGTCTAAATCTAACTTGGAGATGATTATTCATGCTTTTATTTCTTCTCGTCTTGATTATTGTAATTCTCTTTTTATTTGTTTCAACAAATTGTCTCTGGGTCGGCTTCAAATGGTGCAAAATGCTGCAGCCAGGCTTTTAACTGGAACCAACAGAAGGGCTCACATTTCACCGGTTTTAGCTTCACTTCATTGGCTTCCAGTCAAATTCAGGATTGATTTTAAAATTTTAGTCTTGACTTTTAGAGCTCTACATGGACAGGCCCCCCAGTACATCACTGACCTGCTGACCCCTTACTCCTCCTCACGCACTCTTCGGTCTTCAGGTCAAAACCTTTTAATGGTCCCCAAAACACGTTTGAAAACCCGGGTGACCGGTCTTTCCAAACAGTCGCCCCAGACTCTGGAACACCCTGCCCCTGTCACTGCGAGTGGATATTTCTGTTGATTCTTTTAAAAAGCAGCTGAAGACACTTTTATTTAATCAAGCTTTTAGTTGATTGGGCTTTTTATGTTTCAATATTCTGTGGTTTTAATTTTTTTTTTTTTTTTTTTTTTTCTCTAAGTTTTATTGTTTTTTATTGCACTTTGTAAAGCACTTTGTGATTTATATCTGTGAAAGGTGCTATATAAATAAAATTTACTTACTTACTTACTTACATGAGTCTCAGTTACTATTGATAAAGTTGAGATGATGAAAGCAAGACAGATTTGTTTTCTGTGAGCTTAATTTTGTAGTAAAAGCAATAAAACACAGGAATTAATCTAAGGGTCTCTACAGGGATTGGGACTGATATGTCTCATTATAATTGTTGTTGTTTGGAAAGTTGTGTTGATTTAATGAGTTCTTGCAATATGAATTTCCTGCATCTGATTTTCAAATTTTCCTATATAATTTATGATTTTAAAATATGTAACATGGTTTAACTGAAACCACAGAATTGAACCAAATTAGATCAGATTCTGGATGCCTTCGAAATTAGTATGTAGCCTTTGGTTTTTTAATGTTTAGAAGTCTTGAAAGGACATTTTAAAATAAAATAAAATAGTAAAGCCTTTTATGATTCAGCATAATGGTAGGTTATAAAATAAAATAAGGAGAAACAGACCAATGGTTTATAACCATAGCTTTTGTAAAATAGGTAAAACATATTTTTTACTTTTGATAGATTCCAGTGCTTTGTTAAAAGTTTGGTGTTGGTTCATGAATGCAACTCTGGTTAATTTTTAACACACCGCCGTAAAAAAAAAAACTAAAATTAATTAATTTAATAAACAAAGAATTGTGAGTGCCCTATGCATTAAAACGTATAAATAATTATTAGATACAAATTAATTAAATAAATACATACACAGCCGGGTTTGTGGTGATGTCACACCGGAAGTACACATCTGACGGCGCTGCATTGATCTGAAAACAACAGAAGACCGACACAACAGGACCGACAAATCCCTACCGAAGACGGCTCATGACATCTGCGTAAATTCACGGTGTAAGTCACAAGACGCGTTTATAATTCAGTTTAGCCTATATAACATTTCCAGGACCAAAACGCAAAAGCATTCATTACTTAGCACTAAAGCTAGTGGCGGGAGCTGTCTATTTCCTGGGTCACATAGACGAGGCGTTAAGGTGATAAGATGTATCTTTATGGCCTCATACCTTTTCTTCTGGAAACACGGATTTGTAACCAATTGTCTGCTTATAGCTTTGTATTGTCTTTAAGGCAGAGCCAGCGTGTCAGTAACTAGTCCAGACTTTAACTTGAAATAGCGCTATGAATCGTGTGATCCATAATCCGAAAGTGAAAGCTCGCTTGACAAATGTATGTTCTTTAATATGCCGTTTTCTTTAATATGTGGTAATATTTTCCCGCATTCTGTTATAGCTTTTGTTTCAGCAATGGAGAAACCTCCCTTTAGGCAAAATAATACCTGCGGTGAGTGGGAGTTCAAAGAAAGGTTGGGCATTGGAGGATTTGCCCATGTTTACCTCTATCAGCACAAGGTGAGTTTTAGTTGTCATGTGTTTTATGTTTAAAGATAGCCAGCTCTTATTTCACAATCATTGTTAAAATCTACAGATACACAATATTAATGGCTTCAAGCAGTAAAGACTGGTATTTATTTGGGTATTATTATCTTCCTGGTTTGCAGGTAACAAATGAAAAACTAGCTGTGAAAATGTGCCGTTTAGATTTAACACCGAGGAACAAGGACAGATGGAGCAAAGAAATACAGATCATGAAAAAGTTGGTATTCTTTTCTCACTTTCTATGTTCAAATGCCTTCTTCTTTGATCGTTTTGTTGTATGATACCAAATGCTGAATTCAGCATTTATTGTCTTTTGACAAAAAATCTAAAATGCATTTACCAGTCCCTCTTTTGTCTAAAAATTTTTTCAGATTACTTTATATTTATAGCCATAGGAACAACAAAGCAGTGGTTGAAATAAATAACTATGCATAAACATTTTGAGATACATATATGTGATTGCAACAAGATGAAATATGCTTCCAAATTGTCTGCCCTTGCCTTTCATTCAGGTTAAATCACATCAATCTTGTGTCGGCCCGGGACGCCCCTGTGGAAATAAATCAAATTGCCTTAAATGATCTTCCACTGCTGGCCATGGAGTACTGCTCCAGGGGAGACTTAAGGAAGGTGAGAAGTCATGAGTCTTGGGTTTATTCTTCAGCAGTACAAATGTGCAATGGCAGTGTCTGTTTTGTGAGAAAAGGCAGCTTTAGGTTGGTTGGTGAATTAGTACACACTATTGAGTTCAGTCAGTCTTTGTAAAGTGTGCAGATAGATATGAGTAGATGTATGATTTGACATATATATATATGAATGAAATGTTGGCTCACCCTTTTCTCGGGTTAAGTGGGTGTAATACCATTGTCTTTCTATGTTACAGTTGCTGAGTAAACCCGAAAACTGCTGCGGTTTAAAAGAAAGTGAAGTGCTTTCATTACTCAGTGACGTTGGTATGTGTTTGCAGCGGTTACAGTAAATTAAACGTGTAACAGGATTATTTTAGGTCATTATTACTTAAAAATATATTATTTGCTCTAGGTTCGGGCATCCAGTACCTCCATGAAAACAAGATCATACACAGAGACCTTAAACCTGAAAACATAGTGCTTCAAGAAATGAATGGAAAGGTAAAAGTCAAGCTTTTATGTTTTTTTTTTTTTTGTAAGCTGCTTTTATTCTCATTGCAGTACTCTTTAAAGCACTTTGTGATAACTATCTGTAAAAGTTGCTATATAAATAAAGTTTTTTTTTTTACTTACTAACAATAAAATTATAGACCAAACTTTTTCTTTTTAGCTTGTTCATAAAATCATTGACCTGGGTTATGCAAAAGACCTGGACCAGGGCAGTCTTTGTACATCTTTTGTTGGCACTCTTCAGTATCTGGTAAGCAAACCTCTATAATTGTGTCAAACTATATGATGCAGTGTTATAGTGACATGTAGTTTAATGCAATTTCTTGTTGTTGATGATGATGATAATAATAATAATAATAATAAAAAAATCAATATCCAAACATGTAAATGTTTTTTTATTTAAGGCACCAGAACTTTTTGAAAATAAGCCATACACTGGTACGGTGGACTACTGGAGTTTTGGCACAATGATTTTTGAATGTAGCTGTGGTTTCCGTCCGTTTCTCCACAATCTGCAACCTGTGCAGTGGTAAGTTGACTGCACAACCAAGTTTATTTGCACATAATGGTTCATTTACCATACAGTCATTAAATTAGCCTGGCACAGCCTGGTGTGAACTCAATGTTCTGTACCAACCAATCACATTTGAATGCCGCTGGAGTGTTTCCACTTGTCCCTTGGTCAAAAAAGTCAAGATGGCTCACGGGACACTGGAGTTTTTTTTTTGTTTGTTTTTTAACTCTGCTCTTCAATCAGTTTTAAATAGTCCTCAGGTTTTTACAACATAAACAACAGAAGTCATTTACAGCCGCTCTGCTGCACACAATGTTTGTTTGTTTGTTTACTTCTTGGTAGATTCTTACCTAGCTTACGTCATGTCTGTTGCAATTTCGATTGCTTGGCCATGGGACGCTTTGCCCCGACAGCCCCCGCCTTGAGGAAAACGAGCTGGCATTGAGCTTTTCCAGACTCCTTGCTGATACAACGAGGAGTCTGGCCTGCCAGGCTATCATTATAACCCTTCTGTTACTAGCTATGTAATTAAAAAAAAAGGTTTTAAAGCATCATTATGTGACTTATTACTTTCAAATACATAGCCTTAAAATAATTAAAAATCTAGTAATAAAAGTTATGTATTATGGCTTTAATCTAGAAAGCACACACAACATTTTCTTCTAACCTACTAGTCTGGTCAGAATAAAATAATCACTTGAATGCACATCCACAGGGCGAGCAAAGTAAGGAATAAAGGTCCAAAAGACATCATGGCAGTGGAGGAACCTAATGGAGAAGTAAAGTTTTCCAAACACCTCCCATATCCAAACAATCTCAGCAGGTTTGGGATTCTTTATATAATATAGCTTATTATACAGTATGTATATTACTTTAAACATTCACATAATTATATGTGAAACATATTCTTCCTGCATTTCTGTCTTGTGTAGTTTTGTGTATATATATAGGAGTTATAATAGTTAATATGTCATTATTAACTTTCTAGAACACTGTTGGAACCAATGGAGGCTTTGCTTCAGCTGATGTTAAAATGGGATCCTGTTCAAAGAGGGGGCAAAATTAACACTGAAACAAAGAGACCACTGTGCTTTGAAGTCTTGGAGCAGATACTAAGTATGAAGGTGAACAAAGCCCCTTTTTATATGACTTTTCCTAATCCATGTTTGTGCAGTACTAGTACTTACACACTGTTTCTGTAGGTCGTTCACATCCTCAACATGGTGACGGCTAAGGTCCATTCATTCCAGTTGGTCCCAGACGAGACACTCTACAGTTTGCAAAAACGCATCGAGGAAGAGACTAAGATAGAAGTAGTAAACCAGGAGCTGCTTCAAGAGACTGGTGTGTCACTGGATCCAAGGAAGCCTGCTGCACAGTGTGTCTTAGACGGAGTGGTAAGAAATTTAGCAATTTCGGACAAGAAAATTACAAGATGTAAAATAAAGGTCTGAAGAGATTTATGTTATGGTTGTGTTTATATTGTGGCATCATACTTGGAAGTTTTCTTATAAATTTTAATTATCTTTTCTGTAGAGAGGTTGGGATAGCTACATTGTCTACTTGTTTGATAAGAGCATGAACACATACTCTGGCCCCTTTAGTGCCAGACAGCTGCCTGAAAAAGTCAACACTATTGGTGAGTTTGTTTTAGTTTTTTTTGTTTATTTTATGGGCTAAACATACTCAGCTATTGCAGCTATTACAGAACAGTATTTCATTATATATTTATTGTATTTATGCAGTGCAAGAACCCAAAACACAACTTTCATTAGTTTTATTAAAGAAGGTTTGGGGGGAAGCAGTCAGCTATATCTGTGGTCTGAAGGATGACTATAACAGGCTTTTCCAAGGACAGAGAGCTGCTATGTAAGTCATTCTTTGTCCTCAAAACTTTGAGTTTATTACTGTAATTGTCACCGTATTGTACACCTAACATCTGTCTATATCATCCAGGTTAAGTCTGTTGAGATACAACACCAACCTGACCAGGTGTAAGAACAGCATGTTCGGCTTTTCCCAGCAGCTAAAAGCCAAGCTAGACTTTTTTAAAAGCAGTATTCAATACGACCTGGAAAAGTACAGTGATCAAATGCATTATGGCATATGTAAGTGTTCATTGGCCCTCGATTTACCACCAGCAGCCTATGATGCGTATGAAGCAAATGTTTTTGTTCATTGAAAAGTCTTTTAATCTCCCACAGCCTCCGAAAAGATGTTAAAGGCCTGGCAGGAAAATGAGGAAAGGGCTGCTGCATTTGTGCAGGTAATGTTTACATTGTGTTTTTGCAATAAAAAACTTTACAAGCAGTGATTGTGTGAACTTTTGTCTGGCAGGTGGCAGAAGTAGGCCATTTGGACGATGAGATTATGGCTCTTCACTCTGAAATAGTAGAACTCCAGCGGAGTCCCTATGCGCGTCGCCAAGGAGATAAAATGGAGCAGCTGTGAGTACTGCACTCTTATCTGCATTTGTTAATAAGTATCTGTTACAGCTAGTCGTTAATGTTGTATATCATCATATCAGGTCTATGGCTTTGCCCTTTTTTTAGAATATGCCTGGTAAAGTCAGTACACCCAGAACAAAGACTCATGGACTTTTGGACTTTTTTATCTGTTGCCGTTCTCATTTTTATTTTGTAATTATGACAAAAGACTTTTATTTTCAGAGAAGAAAAGGCTGTTGAGCTTTACAAGCAATTGAAGATGAAATGCAAAAGTAAGACACAGTCACTTCCATCTCTTTTAAACTATTAATAGTATAAAATTTGGTTACACTAATATCTGATAAAACTGTTGTATGTGATGTCTCTCCTTAGTTCCTGAGGCTGATGTGAACTGTGACAGCTCTGAGATGGTGAAGGCCATCATTCAGACTGTCCAGAACCAAGACAAAGTTCTCAAAGACCTGTACACACACCTCAGGTACATGCTTATTTATTACTGCAACTTTAAATTTTCTCACAAAGAACCAGAGCCACACACATTTGCAGCTAATCTTCTCACTGTGCATAGCCTAACAACCACCAAAGGGTAGGGTGTCATGTGTGGGAAACAAAAAAGATGGTCTTGTCACATACATTTGTGATGTATCTTCCAGATTCAGTGAAAGTAAGTCGTTGTATTAATTATGCCTGACGCCAGGATCATTAACATGCACTAAGATGCTGGTTCAACCTGCTTCAGGGCCCTAAACCTGAAGAGGGAGGCAAGGTGAAGGCTCTGTGCTCCATGCATTCAGATAAATATTGTCCTTTTTGAGGCCTCTGGCAAAAGCACAGCTATCCACACCTAGTGCTTACATTCTTTCTTGTGCTGAACTGTGGTGTAACTTTCATACAACACCATCAATTCATATGTCAGGAGATCTGGCCTCTTGTGTTTACATTTACTTAGAATAGCCACATACAACGTTTAATGGCTTAATGTGTGCCTTGTCAACAGTAAGATCCTAATCAGCAAACAGAAGATCATTGACTTGTTTCCACGGATTGAAAAAACCTTAGAGAACATCAAAGAAGCTGACAACACAGTGATGCAGATGCAGATCAAGCGACAGAGAGAGTTTTGGCATTTATTAAAGATTGCCTGCGTAAGTAATATTTCTTTTATTTGATTTTGTAATTACTGCTTTTTCAGCCTTTGTAGTAGTACATATGTATTTATCTTTTTATTTCTTCAGACATATTAATTGATACGTTTAATAAATGCTTTATTCACTGGTGTTATCGTTCTCCTTCAGGCTCAGAACTCATCAAGAAACTCGATAGCAGTCAGTCCAGAGTCATCCAACCTGCTGCAGGTCTCACAGTGGTCACAGTCAGCCCAACCAGTCAGCTCACCACATCCTCTCACCTCACTGCCCGGGCCAAATGACAGGTTCAGTCGCTTTCACTCATACGTCAGTCCATAATAGGGTGTTTTCAGTTTGTTTAATGTACTTGACAATCTAATTGTTCATTTTTAAAGTTTGATACTAGTGGTGTATAACTATATTAACGGCCCACGTTGCCCTCAGTGATGCTGCTCCACGCCTGCTCCAGGAGAACCAGAGGTACCTCAGTCAGCTGACCAGCCTGATGCAGGAAGTTGCTGATGAACAGTCCAACAGTATAGTGGTGAGTCCCATGATTAACACTGTTAGGGGTCTGCTGTGAAATAAATGAATGCAAGCTTTTGAATTATAGAACAAACTAATTTTATTAAAATAAGATTGTGTTAACACCATGATTTTTATCCTTCAAGGACCAAGACTGGAGCTGGACAAAGTATGAATCAATAACAACACACTTAAAAAATCGAAATGCTTAAGACCATTTTGTGTACTCCACCCCGCCTGTGCTCCAAGTAACACTAAGGACTGTGGGCTGTTAACGCAGTGACATGGCAAATCTTTGTACAGTTGGACATGGACATTGGATTATTTTTGTCTCTGTCAAAAAGTCTGGGCTGGAAGACGTTCAGTGGTGTGCCTGTGCACTCTCATGGTCTTATGGTGCATCGTTGGCTCTATATCTATCACTGGTTTACATTAGAAAACACTGAATCTATGTAACATTTTCACCAAGTGTGCTCTTTTTTTTCTTTTGTGCACCGTTTCAATCCTTAGTCATTTAATGGATGAAATAGATTTCTACTGCTTTTGCAAAATTAAGCCACTTGTAGCAACCAGATTGTAAATCTGAAGTGGTTTCAACACAAATATGGGAAAGTGTTCAGTGTTTAACTTGGAGGAAAAAAAAGAGGAAGTGGTGGGTTGGGTGTGTTAGGAGGAAATTGCAATCAAGCAAACAGCACTTTGATATCGCTCTTGTATCTTCTGTAAAAAGATACACAGCTCAGATAAAAGCTGGCTGTCAAACAAGTCTCTAAATTTACAGTTATTAAGACAGAAACTGTTATTGTTTTATATTGAGTTGACATTTTTTACTATACACTTTCTGAGTGTGTGGATTATGTGTAAATGTTGATTTTTAACCTAGTGTTGACTATCAGAGGCAGAAGTGTTTGTCATATCTGTGACAAAAGTGGCTGGCCATTAAGTTTATATACTGTTTATACTTCACGTCTTTTTTATTGTCTCACAAGGTTTTGTCGTCTCTTTTGTGGAATGGAAGTGTATGTCTCAGTATCATGAATCAATGGGACCTTGGTGTAGTGACACTCACAGTACATGAAATCTAATGAGTGAATGTACTGCAGCAACACTGCCAGGCATTGTTGCTGATTGTCATTTATACTAAACAGAGAAGGAGTCACAGAAATGAATCCTCTGGCTTGTATTTATGAAGTTAAAGTGCAATGGAAAAATATCTGTTTTGTATTTAAGTTTCTTTACATTTGACTTTGTTTCCATCCGATGGTTAATTTGTAGAAATTTCCATTGTATAAAGATCCAATGTTTGCCTGGTATTACAATAAAATGAATTTGGCATGATTGTGATAATGCTGGTTTTCTCTTTAGTCGGCCAATATGTTTTAGAGCTTAACTGCAGCTAAAGTTGTCTTGAGTATAAAAAACTAGAAACAACTGAAATACTTAAAGTCTGGTGTGGTCATTAAACCAGGGGTTACTCAGCTTTTTGTTCAAGTCATTAAATGTGATTCACCGTCTTTTTAACCTTTTCATTATTTGATCTTTAAGCTGGCCTTGTCTTTTAACATCTGTGATCAAACAGTTTGACATGACACACTGTTTCCTGAACCAGTGAATTACTAAGAATTCAAAGTTTTGTACAAAACTTTTACAAACCTATTTATCTGTTGGCTCGTGGTCCTGCCCCAAACCAAAGATGAATAAATAGCAAAATGTCCTACAAATAAAATTATAGCAGACCATAAAGCTTTTCGGTTTAGTGAGACGTTGTTATTGGAAAGTCTTGTGGTTTGGTTTGATTATTTTTAGAGTTTTGAAGCCTTTAATTCCTTTTGAAGACAGATGGCGTCACTCTGTATCATTGCTTTAGAAAGTGCCCTGTAACCACTGAACAAGCAAAGACGAAGCTTTGCTGTAAAACAAGCCATACTCATTGTAAACTGGCTTGTTTTATTAGCTGCTTGGCTTGTTAATCACGATGAATCAGCCAAGCCTCACCAGTGAGACACTAGCCTCCTGCTTGGATTTTTCTAACTCAAAAGCAGAACCCCCCCCCCCAAACTAAAACTTGCAAATGGTTGTTTAAAATACGGATGCATCTCCTTTCTTTAAAATAAACTTGGAAAATCATTTGTTGACATGATGAACAAGTCAATAAGAAAACTTGAGTTTTCTTGTTCTACTTGAGCTTGAGTAACATTCATTTATAAAATCTTGTAGTTAAGTGAACCCAGATGACGTGGCTGAATGTTTGAGTCAGACTCTGGCTCATTTCCTTAGCCTTTCACTGGAAATCAGTAAATATAGATTAACTGTTAAGTGAAGTTGGCCAGGTAAAACAATAGCAGAGCTAGCTCAGTGGGATAATTAAATATCCTGCAGAGACACAAAACTAAATCGATACACAATATGCCTAAAATACATGTTTTGTTTCTCAGTTTCTTTGTGTAAGCTACAACATGACCGCACCTTCATATGGTTTGGAAATAAAGTGCACTTTATTTGTTGAACCAAAAGACCCTCTCATTGGGCCTCATTAGGTTTAAAATAACCTTCAAACAGATATGTTACAGTCATATGTAAAACATTACCAAGTGTTGATGCCTTTCCAGAAAACAAACTTCAGTTTAGCACCAATCAGTAAAGCACTACTGGTCATTAAGCTTTGGTAGGTTTTAAAAATCCCTGTAACAAATGACCTCAGGTCTGAATTCGTGACCAATTTTCTAGAAAATGATCTGCAGCAAAAAAAAAAAAACAGTTACCCCTCGAGGCTCCCACATGTCCGAGCATATCACACGGCCCGCCTAAGGTTTTTATAAGCAGGCAGTGATATAAACAGACGATTTGAACAGTGCACACTGCATACAACATTATGTACCATTCACACATTCTCAAGTAGACTGAAAAGTAATACAAAAATAACCCTGAATAAGGCAGGAACTGGCTTTGGACAGAGCAAAACTACTCAATAAATATTGACTAAAAAATATATGCGAGCGCTGTTTTGCTCTTTGTCATACAAAGTGCAACAATGTTTGATCCAAACAATTAAATGTTAGCAAAATGTTTCACAAACTGCAGCAACAGTTACTATAAAAGGTTTTCCCACAAAAACTGTCCTCCATAGCAGTTTTGACATATATTATCGCTGTTGGTCTTGTATTACTGTAAAACGATCACAGTCTTTTTGATTGATGGGACACAGCTTCATTTGGGCGACTGGAGGTCGAGGGTTTCCCGGAGGAGCAGCAGGAGGACACGGTTTTGCTTTGAACTGAAAAAAAAAAAAATTTGAAACAATTTGTAGATTTTTCTCTTTATCTGTGAAAGTAATTATTTCTCCAGGTCAAGGTAAAGTTGTTTAAAAGTAGCCTTCTTCTAACCTACTTTAGTATTTTGTTGGTAAAATTAAAAAAGCATAGAGAGTCATAAAGCTAAAGAGTAAAAGTATTAAAAGGCCTTAAATGTGAGGCTGTTTAGTTTAACTTACACTCACCTCAGTCTTATTCAATAGAGGCAGCGGCTTTGACGGAGGTAGAGGCTTGACCTGTTGGACAGATACAATGTATTAATTTTCCTCAAAATTTTTCCAAGGGACAACAATCAGATCAGAAAGCAAACTTACGCGCTCATTATGAGAGGTAGGAGGCCCTGGAGCTAATTTCTTTGGAGGCTGGAAAACACATGCCATAAAATTATCATTATGTTCATTTGGTGCAACTTTTTGTTATGACTGTCTGCTGTAGTTGACAAAATACAAGTCTCGCTGACTGACCGGAGGGGGGTGCCTGCTTGGTGCCACCGTCACGAAGAGAGGAGCACAGACTTGTGTTGCTGTCGACTCCATTAAAGTGGGTTGGCTGATCTCAGGTCTGTTTTTAATGCTGGGTTTGTCCAACATTGGATTTTGCTTTTCCAGGGATGAAACCACTTTTCTGTAAAACACCACATTAATTCAAAAGTTCAGGGAAAGTCTTCTCATTTTGGTTAAAGTCTAAAATGTCCACAGTTTGTATAAGACCTTTTAGGAATGTAGTTTTTAGCCTGGTCCTTTTTGCAGCAGATGAGCCCTGTCACCAGTGCAGTGATCGCCAGAATAATGAAGACAGCAGTACACACACCAGCTATTATTGCTGTCTGACCTATGGGCACAGACACAGAAATTTGTCTATTAAACCACATTTTTTATATTTTATGTACTCAGGCCAAACTGAAGTGAACAAACATAGTCTTATGTATACTTATAACTAGTAGGGCTTATTAGAAATTTAGACATTTAAATAAAATAAAATCCTAAAACCAAAACTAATCCACCAATCAGAGTATTACATTGCATTGTTTTAAGACATTTTTGCACTTTAAAGTTGTTCTAATGCAAAACACACAGCTTAAATACCACAAAGTTAAGCAGGTAGGTTAATATCATCACATACATAGCCATAAAACTCTGTGACGTGTGTGGTACCTTGTGGTAAGTCTGCGTATTGCATGTCGCAGTGAGGTGGAGCCCAGCCTGGATCACAGTGGCACTCCTTTTTGTGATTACACACCTACAATTATAGATAGATTCAAGGTCAAAGGTCAAATAGCACAAGTCTGTTAGAAACTGTTCAAATGTGTTTACTTACCCCATTGTTGTTGCATTTTTTGGAGCAATCCTCTTTTGTCCCATAAAATGATACATCAAGACATTTGTGATCCAAGCAAACCTGTCCACAAACCAAAATATTTTATTTTATTTTTATGTATATATTATTTTTCATAATGTATTCGCAGATGTATGTCTTTACCATATTTGTTCCACATTTGGTTCCATCCGGGACCATGTCAATGTTTCTGGACTTGTCGTCATCCACAGCTACTTTGCATTTTATAAAACCACCGACAGTGAAGAGTGCCCTTTTCCCAGTGATGGAGTCTCCTCCGTCTTCACAAAATATCGACCCACATTTCAGATTCCTAAAAACCATTTCAGCAAGGACCATGGTTAGATTTTAAAGCCTGCAAGGGTCAGAAATATAACGATGGTACATACCCTGGACTACAAGGAGCGTAGCCGTAATTCTTGAGCCCACAGTTAGCACCCTCCTGACCCCGACGGTTCAGGTCAAAACAAGCATCATGTGCAACTTTAGCACCTAAAAAAAAAATAATATTTATGACTTAAGTACAGGCTTGTTTTAAAAATCCTGACTAACTTCCGGCTTCTGTGAGAGCTCTATTCATTAAATTCTTGGTAGTGTCTAAAAGAATTCGGACACTAATCATTTGTTAGGGAGCCGCTCTGGGAAGGGGCCATTTCCAACATGTGACACTAAACGTTCCAGCTAAACGAAGCCCCTCCAGACGCAAGAAGTAGGGAAATGCCATTGTGCGCTTAACTTCACATATTCAACTGAATAAGGCGTACCTTTTCCAAAGAGTCTCCAACAGTGCTGCTGGTACGTGGGACACTGACCATTGTGACAGTACCCTTGAGCCTGGTCGTAGCAGGGTTTTCCATTCATCACAAAGCTATTTTCTGGGCAGACCTCTGATGATCCAGTGCAATACTCTGGCAGGTCGCACTCACCGGCAGTGTTTCTGCACACGCTTCCTGCTGATTTAAACTGTGCCATAAAGAACATTGTGGAGGCTTTAGTAAATGACATCTCCTGATTAAATACAGATGTATATGTATTTTTATGTCACCTCTGCCAGTCCTTGAGAATATTATTTGAGGAAGGATGTGGTTAGTTACATAGAAATATCAGGATATAACTCCTGTTTCCTGTAATTATTTGACATGGCTCAGTGGCTGCTCAAACCACCCAACTGCTCTTTAACCTAGGCCCCATTTTGAAGTCTAAGCTGGCACTAGGGTGTGTTTGCATGATGACCTATCTGTATGTAGTCTTGATTTTCCTTTTTACAAGGCTACAGTAAAGTCAGCTGAACTAAAGTGTACCTTGCAGTTTTCACAGCACAGTCCGTGTGCACACTGGGATTCAAGTGTTAGACGGCAAGTTGCAGCATCGCAACAAGGGTTCTTGCATTCCTGCAATAACAAAAACATGTTTTTTTTCATTTGTTCTCATGTTTCACCATGAACTATGAGTGCAACAAGTACGGCAGATATGTGCCAAGATCCCTGATAAGAAGTAAGAACAGGAAAAAGCTTGTGAAATATCTCTAAATTACACCTAGTTCGTATCTCTATTTTCCCTTTTTCTGTGCACAAAGAACCTCAAAAAATAAGGTCTTTCTTGACATAAAATCCCCAAACCAGCTGTTGTGTGTCTGTAAAGGTTACCTCCACAATGCCACAATCGCACTCCTCTCCGGGGTCCACTATGGCGTTGCCGCAGCGTTGGCCGACATCTATGGTCTTAGCAAAGGTCGGTTTTTGTAAGCAGTTGGGCTGAGCTCGTGCCAAAAACTCAGCCAACTGCTCTTCACTGCAGCTGCTGAACAACTCTGGGAAAGCCTGACTTCCTGTCCTGATGATAATGATGGAGAACAGATTTCACTAAAAGATTACGTCAACATTTAGATTTTAGATTTGCTGTGATTTTTTGGTTGGAAGTGTAACATTTATATGAAAAGTTTAGTGATTGATTGTTCAAATGGTATGTTATTTTTAAAGGCTAATGTATGGGCATTTTGTCTTATAAAAGCAAGATAGAAAGACATGGCGCAAACGCACACTACAGGTGAGTGACAGGGGCATCCCAGGGATTGGAAAACTTTTAAGTTGGTAAATTGCAGTAAATACCTGAGTTTCTCTGTCATTACACAGTCGCTGCTTCTTTGAGGACCACAAAAGCAGCCTGGAGCATCATGCGACAAGCCAAAGTTATGCCCCATCTCATGAGCAATTGTGGAGGCCAGGCCAATAAGGTTTTTGTGGTGGTCCTGAGGGGAGACATAATAATGTTTTATTATAAGAAATATAACAAATTGTATAAGAAGTCAAAAATAACATAGCTCACTTGATTGACACCCCCTGAGTTCTCTGTACACATGGCAAACTTATTGGCCAGTCCGACAGTGTCATTATCAAAATCTATGCCTCTGGAGAAGACACATATTTTACATAAACACCAATTTAATTCACACTGTTTTTACTCTTTGTTAAAAATTTTTAGACTTTGAAAGATTCTCACGTTACAAACTGGGCATTGTCATGCTTCACCCTCTTTAGAAGATCAGTCTGGCGCCACAAGAGGAAGTGGTCCAGAGTAATTTCAGAATTCCTGTCGAGTTCAATGAAGTCCTTGTTTGTCCAAATCTCAAGCCCCACAAGCATGATTCGAATATTCAGAGCTCGATAAACCTAGAGACAGAGAAAAAAAATTAGTGTAATTATCATTTGAGAGCACTGAAGACATAACTCCAAAGCTTACAAATGTCTACCTTGTCAACATGATTCACAACGCCGAGAATACGAGACTTGGTTTGGCTTCCATATCGTTGATACTAAAAGAAAAAAACAAACTTATTGTGTATGATAAAGTGGACAGAAACTGCAGTTAGTGAAAAACAGAAGAAGTTGAGATGTTTACCTCGGCATGGTCTACAACCACAAACAATTCAACAAAGCGTTCTGGGCCTGCCATGGTCTTGGATTTCTAAACAAGACAAAGAAAACCAACATTTTCATTGGTTTAAGTGGACAATGTATCAGTACACAGTCAATACTATGACTTGACAAAACAAGATGCAATTCAAGTTCATTGACAATTCATAGTTCATTTACTACTACTTGTGTGTTGTTCTAGTTACATTTGTCTTCAGACATTATGTACTACATCTCTTCATTCATTAAAGTTTTTCTGTGACACATACCCAGGATTTGGACCTAAAGAGTCCAGCGAGTTGAGGACCCAGGTCCTGGTCAACATCATACATCGTTGTGGGGTCATTGTGGGAAGCACGGCCAGGTGTACCATTGATTTTTAAGTGTTCCTGTCTGTAAACGGCATGTTCACCGTCATCTGACTCACCCAGTGGCTCTATGAGATAAAGCTGCTGCCGTGCTCTCACAAACCCACTACAACACAGAAATTCAAAGCAACAATCACATCCTGTGTCAGAATATGATGGTGAAAACTTAATGTGAAAAAGTAAATGCCTAATCATGTCAACACTTCCGTTAAATGTATTTTGAAAGCTATCTTTTGTTAGTTTCATGTGAAAAACATTTCACAAGCAAAACAAAGACCAAAGAAAGTCCATAAGTGACACATTACAAAGAGAATGTAATAAACTAAACTTACCTAATTCCTGAACAAATTCCCACACTGACTGATGAGTCATCCATGCCTTCGATATGGCCATGATAATAACAGTGCTCCTAGAAATGTACTCATTAGTTTTTGAGGAAACGTTCCTTATATCTGCTAAACATTGTGCTTAAAGCCCACAAAGACTTTGTTTAAATCCTAATATATTAGTGACTCACAAGTTAGGAATGACATTTCTGGTGCACCTAAACTCTTAAAATGTTACAGTCCTTTTAAATAATCTTTGGTTTACAGATAAGAAAAGTTATATTAAAAGATAAATAGGAGTAACAATGCGCCCTAGATTTATTGCAAACCAAAATATACACAGTCTGCAGGGTAACAATCGTGTAACTGTCACATTCCTGTTTTATGTCTCTGGGATAAGAGGAGTTTCCTACAAAGAGAGTCTTAATCTGAATCTTGAGGCTTTTCATCCTGATCATTAATTATGATTGAACACCACAATCATATAAATCCATACAAATGTAAAAAACCTCAAACCATATTTTTTCTAAAGTGGACTTAAATAATCTGTGCACCAACTCTGTCAAATATTTTTTTTTTATCAGTATACATTTGATGATACATAATGTGAAACATGTATTACAGGTCAATAAGTACTAGGAGCAACATGCAACCATAGTCTTAAAAGCAGAAAATAAAAATACAACTTTCTAAAACTAAAGTATGGTCCAATATAGTGCCACTGAAAACTAATGTAATAACTCTAGAAAAGTTACAGTGAACTTCATTTTACTGATCCATCCCTGAATGTGTAGATTATGCTGCAACCATATTAAAAAGGATGTACGCTGCATCTTACCTCGTTTGTTGAAGTCGTCACCCGTTTTCCATCTTTTGAATAATGTATTTCAGTGAATCCTCTCCCAATAAGGTTCCTTAGAGACATTTACAAAGCTTTAAAATACATTACTGATTACAAATAGTTGCTAGATGATGCTAATTTTACCTGTTTTTTTCTAGATGTATTGTGTGATTTCTCCCTTCAATAGCTAATTCATACCGTAATGTGTTGGGATAAACCTGTCGGGAAATGGGCCATGAACAACCACTGCAGTTCAGTTTTTTTATCCAGAAAAGGTGATGTAGTACCTGTTTGTCAAAGAGATTCCTCTTCTGTCTGACCTGGAGTCTCTGAGGTCTGACAGTCTCATAACGCTTCACACGAGACAACATCCCAGAGCTCTGCACAAGACAAACTGCACAGACAAAGACAAACCGTTTTATATATCAACAAAAGTTAATGTATACCTGACAAATGGCTGACAAAACACTTTAGAAAATAAGTTAAAGATGCTTATTTTATCTCCATTATATTCTATTGACTACACCGTGAGGAAAAATGGGCAACAGACCAAATAATAGGACTATGTTCCTATCATTTTTGATTTTATGGTGCATCATAAACTTGGAAAAAAAAATCTAATCTGTTGTTTTAACAGAATAAAGTGATACAAGAAGCTGTGTTACTAGACACTGTGCAAATACTATGAAAAAGTCTTCCTTCTAAAAGCAATGACTGAAATGCCTATTTAAGGAATTAAGACTAGTCACTGGGTTCATTAACATGCAACATCTGGTACAGTCGTGAGTTGAAAACGGCTGTACATGGTAAAAAAAAAAAAAAAACACACCCTAGATCAATTTTCTCTAAACGTTTTGCACATTGCACAACCTCACAGATGTTGCTTAAAATTGAATAAACAAGTAAAATAAAACTACAATAGGTTGTAAGAAGAAGTCCAATTTGTAGGAGTGTTGTAAACGTACATGCTCCTTTTACAAAGTGTCTCTGTTTGATATGCGCTCATAACCCTTATCTCAAGCTTTTACTTTTTTATAAGACGTTATCTGACCGTAGCACCGCGACGTTTCCTTGTTACGTAGCCAAGTGTGTTTCGTGTTAAATGTCAGGCGTGTTCAATTTAATAAATATTATGCCACTTACCAAATGTTAGCAACAGTGAGATGAAGTTAGACCCCATTCTGATGCTCCTTGTCCGGTTTTGTCGCTGCTCCGACGGCTCTCTGAAGCGCTTTGAGTCCGCGCCAGCGCTTCCCCTAAAGCCACGCCCCTTTCGTGACGCCTTATGACCGTATCACATTTTTACCGAAACACCAGTGTAGTGAGCAATTCATTAACACAGCAACCAGCTTGTGGTCACCTGGCTGATTATATATTTCTAACAATAACTGTTACAGAGATTAATTATTAAGTGTGCTATGATGGAGAATTACATTGTTTGCTATTTAATAAAACACATTTAAACACAGCACTATATTCAGTCATTAAGAGTTTTAATGAAGTGCAATACAAACATACATTTTGTACATGTACAATAAGTTATGCAAAGGAGTGTCATACCCCACAATTTTAGTGAACACAGTAGGTACATTTTAAAATTGGGTCCACAAAAAGCTTAAACATACAGTCTAAATCTACATTTAGATTACAGTTGTATCTCTCTCACACACACACACACACACACACACACACACACACACACACACACACACACACACACACACACACACACACACACACACACACACACACACACACACACACACACACACACACACACACACACACACACACACACACACACACACACACACACACACACACACACACACACAGGTTAATTATCAAGATGATAAGCGTTGGGACGATATACACAAAACACTTTTCATTGCTGGCAATTACCACAAGTACATAACATGCTACGCAGAAGCCTTTTGACTTCGCTCGACAGCCATCCTTTCCAAACGCTCAGTGTAGAATCCATTGAAATCAAGCCTATGGGATGAAGGCACAATTGTTAGAAAACCTTTTATTTATTTATTTTTTTATATAAACATGTGAGTTTTAATCAGAATCAGAATCAGAAAGAGCTTTATTGCCAAGTGTACTTTCACACACAAGGAATTTGTTTTGGTGCCGAAGCTTCCAGTGCACATAAACAATACAAATACAACACAGTAATAAAAAAATAAAGTCAGTATCCAAAAAGTAAAAGTTCCAGAATTTGGGTGGAGGAATAAATATAAATAAATAATCCCCTGAGTTTAGGAGATATTGCACTATACAGTGGGAGTAATTGCACTTACAGGCATTTACAGGCAATATGAATGGTTTACCTGTATATGATGCTGATCATGCTGTGTTCACAGTCATTGGTGCTGTAGATACTAAGTTTGTCCAATAGGTCGAGCAACAGCAGGCTGAAGTTACTGTCAAACTTGCTAATAGTTGTCTCAAAGCCTGCATCTGACTGGAGGCCATCCACGTGTTCAGCTAAAAACTAAGAAATCAAGCAGGTACAATTAACATTTACATTAATACAAAAATAAATGGTTATTGGTTACCTTAAAGTCAATTAAAGGCATTTTCTTACCTTTGTTGTGAGCCTCTTCTTCTCTGCCTCATCAGTTTGGTTACCCTGGGTGGCAGCTCCATCCATGGATCCCTGCTCTAAAGAGATACGCTCCATCCTCTTGCTTTGAGTAAATCGCTACAACAGTAAACATCACAAATTAATTATGTTAAATTTAAAAACAAAACAAAACAAAAAATTACAGCATTTGAGAAGAATTTTATGTATTCTTAAATTTCCAAACCTGCATGGAGTTGGTGAACATGACACACACAGACATCAGTTTGGAAAAGATGCGCAATAACTCAGGGTTTGTCAACATGCAATCCTTCAGGCAGTTGTCCAAGAAACTTGTGTGATGGCAAAGCACATCATCAATGTTTGATGCCTTCAAAAGAAAGACATACATAGATTAAAAACCACAACATTACTCTCTCCTTTGGGACATTTTCTTTGTCACTGCAGCCAACATAAGAGACACAGCAGTGAAAACGGTACAGGGCTGACTTCATCTTAATTTTAACATTTTAATATTTAAAGAGACATAAGAGCTAATAATTCACCGTTTTTAGGTTATTCTCCATGATATGCCATGTCGGCTCCATCACCTCAAACATCATGTAGTACTGGATGTTCTGCACAAAGTTAAGCATGCGCTGTCGAAGTGCAAATGCTGCAGCAAACCTACAAACAAGCAAACAAAGAAACTACATTTCCTGACTTTTACTTAATATTTTTAATTAAAGTCAGACAGTACTAACCATTTAGCAGAGTGTAGTGAATACTGCTTAAAGTCTTTGTTGCCAATCCAAACATTGCAGAGGTGCCTCTCAACATGTTTACAGTAGAACATGTGTCTAAACAACATCTGGTACCTTGTCAGTGCTTTCCTAAAAGACATGAACACACATAGAAGTTATAGAAGAATATGATCAGGAAGTACTCATTACACGCCTTAAGGTGAGTTGTCGTAAATTGTAATTGAGCTGAATCACCAATAAAAGACTATGTATTCAACATCACTGTATGCACGCCTGTTCAAGCAGAATGGGGACTATAAACTTCAGACAACAGCTGTTTACAAATGATGATGATGATGATGATGAATGCACTTATATAACAATGAGATTTTTACATGTCTCATGTTGGTCACGGCCTGAAAATGTTAAGTGCTCAATATAAAGGAAGGTTTTCACTAACATTATTAGGATTTGCTGCATTCTTTGCAGAAGAACATCATAAAATTAATTTAAAATACTACAGTAACAGCGAGTTGAAGAGGCCTCTGAACCTGTTAATGATTAGTGAAAGTGGCCATTTAACAATATAATCAAAGGAGAAAGCCTCCAGGCCAGTTAGGGCTGCATCCGTTGGCTCTGCATTGATAATAGCCTTCTCTTGCTTAGTCTCGATTGCAAGCACTCTCAGAAGCTGGGTGATGACATCATGAGGCATTAAGTCAATCTGGAAAAAAAAAGACATAAAATCATAAAAAGATTAATCAACAAAAAAAGGTCAGTAATGGTTGACTTTATTTTACAATAATAGGCACTTTTTTTGTACCGCTACGTTTACGGTTTGTCATGTAATTTAAAAGTAACTTTGTTAATCACAGAACTCCTTAAACCAACCTTGAGGTCATCTTTGAATGGGTCTGTGTTTGCTGTGCTCATCCTCAAAGCCAATTCGAGAAGAGCCTCAAGTCTAGGAGGAACAATATCATCCACAGGTTTCTTCAGCTCCTCCTCTGTCAAGTCCATGAAGTGCACAAAGAAGTCACCTTTATCCATCAAAAAGTAGTGTTTGATTGACCTAGGAAAAGAAATAAAGAACACATATTTAGGACTTTATTTATTCAGGTAGCATTATTTAGAAATACAAAATAAAATAAATATGTCTTACCTTAGGCGAGACACCAGCTCCTTTTCTTCCATTAAAAAGTTTAGGAGAACCTTGCTTGCATAGTTATAGGCTTTCTCAATCTGCTCCACATAAGCTCTCTCTTTAAGGGTATACAGGACTTCCTTACCATCTGGGCAAGTCACATCGCGTCCACACTCACGAACCACATTGAGGTACTTTCCTATAAAAAAAAGCAGCAAAACAAATTTCCTCAAATCTAAACTTTCTGACTTATTATACAATATATCTATATTTCTGCTTTATATTTACCTGTACTTAATATTTTATCTGCCATTTTCTGTAAAAAGGAAGGTATTCGATGCTGTACTATGGTGTATCGCTGATCCCAGTACTTGTCGTTGTAGTCCTCCTGGATTTTCTCTTTCTGCAGCTCATGCTCCTCCACCATAAACTCGCTACAAGCACAATACAGACACAATTTATATGGCCTTATTTCAATGATTGGCCTTAATAACAGTATTTGTAGGTTTCTTTACCTGTATGGATCCTTGATAATACCCCTGTAAACCCATTTCTCTAGTATTTCAAAGTAGGGGACACTAGCTGCTTTAGTAAGGTACAAACACAATTCCTGAGCCTGGCTGTCACCCGTAAAATTGAAGGTCCTGTCATGAAGCAGGGTCAGTGTTGATCCACCCATACACTCTCCTTTGTCCACAGAGGAGGCTATAAAACCACAGAGAATATCAGTTACTTAAAAGATACAGAGAAATAAGGATGAACCCCAGTATAATTTCTAAGAGCATAACTCACATAAGTTTACTTTATGATGTTTTAATGCAGTAAATCAGAGTATTGTAACATATTGCCTGAGGAGTCTATTGCATTCTGTTCAAACCAACAACTCGCCCTCTAGTGGCTCTAATAGGAATGGTAATAACTCAAACCAAATTAAGGCAAAAATCTATAACTTTTCAGGCTGTATATCCCCTAAAAGACAAGAAAGAGACAATGCTGTGGCAAACTTCTGATGGGTTAACTTTTTATAAACTTTTTATAAACATTCTATACTTTGAGTTGTAATGTAATTTAGCATAGTTTGGTTAGATATATTTTCTTTAGATGGTAGCATTATCCGAAACTCAGTCTAGGTGCACTTAATAAAAATGTATTTAATATTATGGTTGTAATGATTTTTAGGCCGCATATTTTGGAGTAAAAAGTTACATGGTGTTTGTTTAAGAAACTAAGCACAAAAATAATGTGACTGTTGTGTTAAGAGCCTTACCAATAGAGGCCAGAATCTCCATGGTCCTCATTGTGGGCTGGATGTAGAACCACAGTTTCTGTAGGGACAGCAGGCCTTGTCGTTGGAGGTGCTCCAGCTGAGTGACAAGAATAAGATACTCTTTCATCAGGGTCCTCATGGCCGCAGTCAGAGCATGATTCACCTGCCCGTACTCAAAGGATGACTTCTCTTCAATGAATCTGATGGACAAATATAAATTACACAATCTCCATATCAGCCACTCATAATTCTGTTTGTTTTTCATCAGTTTACCTTGTTATAGTAGAATAATATGATGCAACTGGTAATATTCTGTTAACTAGCTCCTTAATAGACATGTCAAGTGTTGCATCTAAAATAAATGAACGATTCTGCCTCCCCAGTACAGGCTGAGCATTGATATCTCTGCCATCGACTCCTATCAGTACAAACAGCAGGTCTTCAACCAGAGCTTGTTCCTGAGCTGGCAAGGGTAATGTACCTGAAACAAAGTAGGGCCAACTCTTTTAACAAAAAAAAAATAATAACATTTAGCAAGTTTAAAACAAAGAAGATCACAACCTAAACCTACCTATTGCCACAGGTGGATCTCCCGTAGGAGTGGTGCCCGTCATAAAGTCACCAATCAGAGCAGGTCGGTCATACACCCAGTTAGGAAAAACAGGATTGGGCTGGGTGGGATTTTTCTTGTTGTGTCTATCCCTCAGCATCTTCCGTGTTACTTCAGCAGGCTGCAAGAGTTTATAGTGACCAGAGTATTATAATCAAGACCTAAAGTTTCACAACAGTGACTTAACTACAGCTTACCATCGGAGCATTAGAGCTGGCAGTCACATTGCCAAGTTTCTTTCGCAGCTCATCCAACTCCTGCATAGACATCTTGGTGCTGGTCTGAGGCAAAGTGTAACTGGTAGTTGTGGTTGAAGTTGTGTTTGCTGATGACTCTGCCCTTTCTTTGGCATTATGATGCAGGAACTGAAGTGTCTATAAATAACAAAAGGAGGTAAGCTCATCCACAACAAGATGTCAAAAGAAGTTAACAGCAAAAAAGGCTTTATTGGTATGTGATGGCTACTGTTTACCTCTTTATCCTCTGAGAGCTTGGAGAGCAGATAGACAAGGGGATCGAGGTTCCTAACATTTTTAGATTTGAGCTCCTCATACTTCCTCAAAAAATCTTCAGGTGTTTTAGAAAACTCTGCCAATTTAACCTGCAATAATCAAATATACAACATAAAATAGATGTGTTCAGGGCAGTTATGCGTTATTGACAGTTATATACAGGTGCTTCTCAATATGTTAGAAAAAAGTTAATTTATTTTAGTAATTCTGTAATTATTTCAGTAACTCAAATAATGAAACTTGTGTATTATATAAATTCAATGCACACAGATTGAAGTCTTTGATTCTTTTAATTGTGATGTATCTGGCTCAGCAATTATAGAACCCACCAATTTACTATGTCAGCCAATTAAAATATGGTGATATGCCAATCAGCTAATCAACTCAAAACATCTGCAAAGGTTTACTGAGCTTTCAAAATAGTCAGTTTGGTTCACTAGGCTACACAATGGAAGCCCAAGTTGCTTGATGTCTAGTGTTAAGTTTCTAAAGTCTGTGATGATTTGGGCTTCAATGTCATTAGCTGGTTTTGTTCCACCTTGGTTTTTGAAAACCAAAGTCACTGCACAAGTTTACCAAGAAATTCATGCTTCCTTTTGCTGACCAGCTTTTTGATTTCATTTTCCAGCAGGATTTGCCACCTGCCCACACTCACAAAAGCACCAAAGTTGCTTGACTGGCCAGCTAACTCACCAGGTATTGTCGAGAGAAAAATTTAGAAACAAGAAACCTGAGCTTCCATACAGACTGATCACTTCCATGCCACGTCGACATGAGGCAGAAATTAAAGCAATAAAGGGCGTACTGACTACATATACATATTCATTTGTATATGTCTTATGAAGTATTCTAATTTGTTGCTATAATGAATTGAATCACAAAATGTGCCTCATAAAATCAAACTGGGTTTCTAAACGTTAAGACATTGTAGTTTTATCTATGAGAATCTACAAAAAGTCATTTACCTTAGCACTGTGAGCAGAGACCGTAGTGGTGACATAAGGAGTTCTGTGCTTCTGTAGTAGGTCTATGTAACCCTCGGCTCCATCTCCACCACGCACATGAAGCAGGCTGAGCAGCTCATTCACGTCATGGTGAATCCTGAACTCACTCATCGTTTTGGAAGCTGGAAAAAAATTTAATGTAGGAGAAAGGAGAGACCATTAACCATCTACCACATAGGCGATATTACAAAAAGAGATTGTTGCACTAAGTAACAAAATGGTTGTGTAATGCGGTTTGCTGAAGCTCAAGGCTTTATGCATCCTCTTGTTATGTTGAGCTAGCACTTGCAGAGCAGTCGTTAGTTAGCCAACTAGCATGTTAGCAACTTCAATGCAAAATGAATGAGCAGGCGTAGCAACCAACCTTCAGTTACTCTAATAACAAGCACTAATATAAATCTATTGTCATTGTTGGTTAAGTAACTAGTTATGCTGCTTACCTATAAGGCTTGTCTACTTCTAAACAGTACCTTGTTGCGTAAACAAGCCCAACGCGCCCACCACTGATCAAACTCTTCTTCTGCTAAAGTTGAATTGTAAAAACGGCGGCGCAACGGTGCCCTCTTCAGATGAACCGATAAATGATCAAAACCCATACAGTTGTGATACATCTTTTTGTGTTTTTCAAATTATCATCATTGTACGGCATAGATGCGGTGCAGTAAATATATAAAAGTAGTTGATGAAATAGTTAGCAACGATTTCCCAAAAATAAAATAAAATACGATGTGGCCAGTGTAGCTTGTTGCTCATTAAACTTTTTTAACTTAAATTAATTATTTGAGTATGGGTCAAGTATTTACTTAAAAGATTACTGAGATTCATTCAGAGTTTTCTGCGTGAATGTATGTTTAGAAGAACTAATACATAGGGCCTGTCTAGATTCATAAAGAATTGTGCAAGTGACATCTTGAGTTACAATATGTCAATACATGTAAAATGCATTAATTAAAAAAGGTTATTGTGTGATTAATAAAAAAATCAAATTAAAGACTTTTCCTGACCTCACCGAATTTTATTTTGAAACACAGTGACATAGCGGAAGTAAACATTAATCACGTTACAACCCGGAAGAATTGCCTTTCTCTGATTAACGTTTGAATAGACAAGAATGGGCGATTTATCTTAAAAAGACACGGATAAACACGATGCTGCCTAATTCGTAAAGACTGATTAGTCATATTTCTGTCCTAATCTTTAAGGTAATAGGCGAAGGCAGTCGAGTGTGAGCAGCAACGCCCTGATGCCAGCCTCCCGCCCGAGAAAAAATAGCCTCGTTCTGTTTACAAATCTGAGATAAATTGTTACCCTGCAGCGTATCGTTAGCTACTCGCATTTTAGACGAAGAAAACATGGCTGAACTGCATGTAGTGGAGTCGAGTGCTACTAGTACCATAGAGCAGAGCGAGCACCGAGAAGTCAGGGGCTCTATGCGCTTGGCTTCGCCCACACTGATGGTTCCCCCGCGGACCAGCCAGCTCAGCCCCGGGGTATCCAGCAGCAGTAGCTGCCGCTCCGTCTTCGGCTTCCCGGTCAAAAGTAACCCCAGCTCCCCGTCTGAACCAGTGGAAAAGCCGGGCTCACGATGGGTTCGTCTCAATGTTGGTGGTACATACTTCATCACGACAAAGCAGACGCTGTGCAGAGACCCCAAATCATTTCTTTTTCGGCTGTGTCAAGATGACCCTGACCTAGACTCTGACAAAGTAAGTAAAAGTCACCTATTTATTTCAGTAAACCTGTACTTGTACTACTACTACTACTACTACTGCTATGTATTAGTAGTACTAGTATTAAACTAGAAATAATATATGGAAAATGAATTGAAATATTAACAATTTGTACAGATTTTTTGGAGTTACTAAATTCTTTGTTCACACAGGATGAGACAGGTGCCTACCTGATTGACAGGGATCCGACATACTTTGGACCCATACTGAATTACCTTCGGCACGGAAAACTGATTATGGATAAAAACCTGGCTGAGGAAGGTAAAGTTTAAATCCCAGTAATGAATAATATAATTGTGTTACTACAACTGAATATAAAATAACGGTCTGCTTAAAAACGGCTAATTACAAACATGTGAAATTTAAAAATGCACGGTCTTATGCTGTTGTTGCCATAAACAGATTTATATTGTGTCAGGTGTTCTTGAGGAAGCAGAGTTTTATAACATAGCCTCCCTTGTAAGGATGGTTAAAGAGAGGATACGGGACAACGAGAACCGGACATCCCAGGTACCTATAACATGTAACACATAGCTATAACATGCATTAAAATAGATAAGCATCCATATCTGAAGCACAAAACCGACTTGGTGTGTGGATTATTGATGCCATGGTCCCTCAGTAACATACACTGTTTTTTTGTCCTGTCCCCTAGGGCCCTGTGAAGCATGTTTATCGAGTACTTCAGTGCCAAGAGGAGGAACTCACACAGATGGTCTCAACCATGTCAGACGGTTGGAAGTTCGAGCAGGTGCAGAGTGCCAAATGTTTTTTTCATATTTAAGTTTATGCTTTGTTCATTTCAATTTACCACTGTGGCCTCAAACATTCTTCAGTAAATTTTTGTTCTCAAAAGCCAGTAACTGGCTTATTACTATAGACTCTACACTCTATACTACTATACTATATGCATTTTTAGACATTTTAATTTAGTTAAAATTTCATTGAATCTCAACTTTGTAGTTTTTTTTTTTTTTTTCAAAGCATATTTTTTAAAGTAGTCTAATCTCATATTATCCTTAACCCTCAACTTTTTTTTGCTTTTTTTTACTGTGTGCTCCCTCAGCTTATAAGCATTGGCTCCTCATATAACTATGGCAATGAGGACCAGGCAGAGTTTTTATGTGTGGTTTCCCGGGAACTCAATAACTCCACCAATGGCATTGTAATCGAGCCCACTGAGAAGGCCAAGGTGAGCTCCCTGCTGAACAAAACCGTTTGCATTTAAGACTTAATTAGCAACAAATATCTGACGTAGTTTTTATAATTCTTTCACAGATCCTTCAAGAGCGTGGCTCACGGATGTAAAGAGACCGTAACCTGAGCTAAATAACATTTTATCAACAACATAAACATTTTTTCAATGAGTTTACTTACCCCTTTCAATCACCACCACCATCATCACCAACCCTGCCCTCCTCTGGTGTGCCTTTCCACAGTGGGAGCTCCTCTGAAGCCTCCTTCCTACAGTGATGAAACACAACCATCACTCGTATATGGTTTGCTGTGAGGCTGAGGACCACTCCAAGGGGAGTTTTAAAAAGAGATTAACAGTGAGCAAATTTTCTCGTTGCAGCTTTTATGGTCAGTGTCTTGGCAGTCCAGGCTACGGTGCTAGTTGTAGCCCCTTGTTTGTGTTGGTGGAAGCACACACAGAGCTACTATCATCATTATTAGTTTCATCATCACTGCACTTTGAACTGAAAGAATGCTCCATCTCTCTCTTATGTTTGGCTATGTTAACTTAGCAGAATTCTCCTCAGGATTTTAAAGGACATAAAGGAATGAAGACAACTCCACTGACTGAGCCATTTCTGAATCTAATCATAGGATAAGTAGAGGCTCAAACTACTGCACCCTTTCCTCAGAGGCTAAAATGTCCAGCTGTGGACCCAGATACAGAATAATTAAACTCAGTTTGATCTCTTTCACCAATATGTTCAGGCAAAATGCCTTACTTCAGTTAACCACAGAGAAAATCTGGAAAATCTTTGTGTCTCAACCCTTTTTTTGTTGGCTCTTTTTGACCTGGTTGAATGGGTTTAGTCCCCACAACTGTAAACTTGGCATTTCAATGTAAAATAAGACAAATAACTCCAAGACTTAACTACACCTGTGTAAAATTTGTCAAGGCATGTATGGAATCTATATAAATATATATAGGCTACACAATGGCATTTTTATGTATGTGTGTATATATATATATATATATATATATATATATATATATATATATATATATATATATATATATATATATATATATATATATATATATATTATATATATATATTATATTATATATATATATATTATATATTATATATATATATATATATATATATATATATATATATATATAATATATATTATATATATATATATATTATATATATATATATACACACACACACAAGAAAGAAAATAATGCAAATGGTGTATTTGTTGATTTCTATATCATAGTCATATATTAACATATATTGGTGAGAGAGTTTATTTAATGTTTAAAATAGTTTTACCAATGGTTTCTCACCGGTTGACACAGGTGTGAGGTTGTGTATGCAGTGCCTCTCTGCTTTCTGCTGTCCATGACTCAATTATCAAAAGCCCACACAATATCTCAGCTACATGTTTCTGTAGAGATCATCAGATATTATAATTTTTAATTTTCTCTTAAATATCTTTTGCATATCTTAAAATTGTAATTAGACACAAAGAAAATCACAGCCATTGCCATTGTTCCAGGGAAGTTGTCTGACTGTCGTCAGTTTGTATGCTGCCTAAAAACATAAAGCAGTTGTTAATCATGTTAATCTTGTTAATCTTGTATTAGCATCCATTGCAAAACCCAAACCATTGTGTTTGTAATTTTACATTCTGCAGCATTTGTAGCAACGCCAGCACAAGCCAAACTGTGCTTCTCACCCTTAAGGCCCTGAAATATCTGAGCCAAATTAACCCATGACAATTAGAAAAGTGAGATGTTTTGTATGCTTCAGTTGAGACTGAGGCAGTCGGTCATAGCCTTTATATCATATTGTCATATTTTTTCTGTGCCAAATGACAGATTACTTGGCTAAAGCATATTTGTTGTTAAATATACATTATGTTGCTGTTTATTTTGTGTCCCGTTTTTACATTTATAACAGCATTAAGATGTGCAAATTTCACAAAAAAAATCCAAATTATTTATAAATGCAAGCAAAAACTACAACTTATTAGCAATAGATATTCATAATGTTATAATGTTGTTAAAAATGTAATGACAGCTGGATTCAAGCAACTTTTTGAGCCATATTGACACATATCAGATGTGTCCTTGTGTACATTGAACTCTTCCATTGTGACTGTGGTTTAAAATAATTTGCTCCCAAAACCAGAGGAGCGTGTAAGCTTTCTGTGATATCATAAATGCCTATCACTGGCATTGAGACACCTTCCTTTGTATTAAAAATTGATTCAGTTATATCAGCATGAACAAAAAGATTATGTTTAAAGAAAAAATAACCCTTACCTTTGCTGTTGTCATGCTTCCTGGCCGTGTTCAGTCAGAGCTCAGACTTTGATGTTATTTCTCTTTCTGTTCCTCTTGAGTATACGTGTGCTGTTTTATTCTACTAATCAAAAGTCTCAATGAGGAGCATTGTTTGCCCTCACTCTGGGCCTTTTTAAAGCACCTTGGATGTTTTTTTTCCCCCTGCATCTGTGTCCAGTGTTGTGCCTTTGACCTGTGTTGTGCACAGTTGTTTTCCCCTCTATCATCCGGTGCCTGTTGTAATCTTAAAAAACAAGGTATAAGGTGTAATATCTGATACAGTCTTTAGCTTGTTTGCTTCCGTATGAGGCAAAAGCCAAGTCAGTCCATCAATCCCATATTTCTACACAAACTAACCAGTTGCTTCTTTTGTGCCAATGCTTTCTTTTGACTGAACACATATCTCTCATACCTGGAGATTCTAAATTTCTGCTTTTATCTTAGTAAAACTCCAGTTTGGCTTTGTCTTCTTAAGTTGCATGTTTGTTTCATGGCAGCGGAAGCTGCCATCGATTATCCTATTTTTAGACATATCTGCTTTCAAAGTCCTTATTTGTTTGCTTTGTGAACCCCGTCATTTGTATTTATCACCCAGTTTTAAACCTTGAAGTGATATATATATATATATATATATATATAAAAAGAAAAGGCAACCTTTTGTGTGCACATTCAGCTCAACCTTTTAGTCAAAAACAATGTTAACAAATCGGCAAAAAAATATATCTTGTTTTGGCACGTGAAACATGAGAGCATGTGTTGTTCTAGAGATTATGGTGTTTTGTACTGGAATTTGTTTGACCTCTGTGTTAGTGAAGCCAAGTTTATGTGATGCATGGAGGGGAGTGGGGAGAGGGCATGGCTCTGTGGTAGGTGTAGATTTCTTGTGTGGAGCAGTGGGTCTACAACTAGACATATTCTCTAATCACAAGGTCTTAGTTGTTTCTGTACATTGTCATGTCTACTTAACAGTAGTTAGGAAATGGCTGACATTGAATTATCCCATTTCAAAGCCCCTAAAATGATATCTTGTATTTTTTATTTTTTTTAATTACCCACACAAAAGAAAATGATTTTTGATCCGCGGATCATTTTGCCAGTTAATCTGTAAACACCTGCATGCGTTTGTGGACATGCACACTTGTACACTCATGTAGATGTATTGAAAAATGTCATCTATTAACAGTTACTTTGTCTTCATTTATCAACAGTATTGATGTCAAATGTGAATATTGTCATTGGAGACTGTGGAGAAATGTTTGGAAGCTGACAAGAAAAACAAAAAACATTTTGTCTGATCGTTCACTTTTATTTATATCACATATTTTGAATTTTGTCTGCCAACTTTGTTTCTTTACATGTAACAATTTTAACAAAACTCAGTCTGGTTTTTAATCATAAAATGTGTCTATGTTTAAAATGTTGTTCTTGGGCTGTTTTTGTCCTACATGCAAATCTCAAAGAATTTTCTAATTTATATCAACAGAACTGTAAATTATAACATATATATATAACATTATTTATTCTTTATTTAACCAGGTAGGTATATTGAGAACATATTCTAATGTACAGTGACAACCTGGTCCCATGTGGGAAGGGGGGGGGGGGGCTACTGTACATTTTTAGTGGTCAGGGAGCAGGAGGAGAACATCCACACTGCCCTGTATGGGAATCAAACCCAGGAAATCTATGGAAAATCTAATTGTGCTCTGAGGCAGGAGTGCTAACCACTCTGCGCCATTACATTAATCTAGACTATTTTTGCCATTTGCTGCAGTTGAAATACTTAACTACTGTAACTTAGTCTTGTGGGGCCCTGTCAGCTGACATTATCCTGACTTTGAACAATACAAGAAGGTTATCTTAAATCTTGGGCAGGAGATTGCTGTGAGATGATGTAGGCCAACTCTCCATATATGTACAGTGTATTTTTGAGCAAATTATAGAAGCCAATGGAAATAATTTATACCTCACAGTTTTGGCTCCACAATACATGAAACAATATGACAGCTGCTGACATGAATAAAAATGTATTGTAAAAACTCTGTGTTGCTGGAAAAGCTAACAAACATGATGTACAGTAGGGTATAAAGTTCATGAGGAAATTGTTAATGAAAAAATATCAGTATTTTATTTCATTGTTTGTTTAAAGATTTTAAAATGTAGCCTACTTTTAGTGTAGGTCCTTTTATCCAAGAGTGCATTCCCAGAACATTAGTAAAAAGTATTTCAAAGCTAATCAGAAGTATTAAAGTAGTAAACACTTCGAAGTGGAAAGAAGATAGCGCTAAACCCGTCACACCTCGTATGTTTTTGCTGTATTCTGTTTTTCCGGCAGGGCTGGGGAGTGTCGTGTACAGCCCCCCTCCTCCACGGCCTGCCTCCCTCGGAAGCAGTCTCCTCCTACCGCCGCCCTGACACGCAGCTGCCCGGGTAGCCAGCAGCTCTCACGGCGGTCATCGATGGACGACGGACCGCGCCTGTGTCCGAGCCGTGGGGTGAGGACGTGCAGTACATACCCCGATGAGAGGTGAGCCAAGATACCTTTTGAATCACTGCTTTTGACGCGCTTTCTCTTTCGTAACCCGCTCATGTTCTAAGTACAGAGCAGCTAGGGTACAATTACAATGGGATGTCAACATTACTGAATGGCAGCTTTTCTGTTTAAAATGGGGTTATTTCAGTAAGCAAGAGTATTATAAGATTAGGGCTGTAAATCTACACCCATGCAAGGTAAAAGAGGGGTTGTACAACTTGAAATAATATCGTATTTCCACGTGAAAGAATGTGAATATGAGACAAGTAGCCTTTACACACAGAGTCCGAGTCCTTATAGTCTATTTAAGTTTGTCACTGGTGGCTCTGTATTACAGTCTCTCATCCTCTAACATCACTTTTATTTATTATTGCAGAATGTAGTCTTACAGCTGCAACTTCCTTTGCATTAATTAATAATTATAACTTTAGGTCAGGGGTTGTGTAACATTTCAAACAGTGTATAATTTGTTGACATTATTCTTTAGGCAAGAGATAGATATGCTAAATAAGACCACCATAAGAAATGAATTGTTTACAGGCTACAGTTAGGTATATTTTTCCAGCAACATGATTGCAGAAGATCTTGCTGTGAGCTGTTTTGGCGCCTTTGGGAAAGTATTGTGAAAATACCAAGGGTACACTATCACAGTGGTGTCTATTGATGCAAAATGTTCACAGGAGCGTGGTGTGGTCATTCTATCCAAGATCTCTGTCAAGTGACAACACACACCGCTGTTTCTAAAAGAGAGGGCCCTTTCTTACCTGCACGCCAAGAAAAACATTATAGTGTGTTTCATAATTTTGTTCATTTCATCTTGTTTTGACAAAGATGAAGCCCCATAGTGACTGACCGATACATATGAGCTTTAACAGCCCAGGGCTACTTTTTCACATTCACATAGAGTACAAGTTGCAGGAGTTGGCTTTTAATCTCTGACAAAGTATTTGATTAAATTTTAAGATGGCCTTTACTTTCTTTTACTCACACACTAAATAAACACAAAACTGATAACAGCAAGGTGAGTCCATTCTTTCACTATTTTACTACAATATTATCTCAATTAATAACACAAGCAAAAGCACATTGCATATTTCTTCAGACAGGTCTGTCGGAGAGGACCAATAAGTTCCCAATATACAGTGTGTCCAAATGTAAATATCTAGTGTATATTATATAATTAAAATCTAACACAATTTTGAATTGCTGTGGGTTTTTTTTTTTTTTTACACACAGGCCCTCTCAAAGATTCCCGAAGCTAAAGTGTCATGGAAAGCAGTGTTTATTACACAAACCACAAAGCTAACACAAGGGGCTTATCCAGACTGCTGCGCTAAAAATGACTCAGAGAAATGGAGTCAGGGGTGTACGAGAGCACTTCCTGCACACCGAGGCCGCTGGTGCATCTGAGCACGCCAACAGTCTGGAGAATGAGAAACTTCATGAGGCCAATGGCAGTGAGTCAGAAGAGGGAGGACCAGGAAATGAGTGCACACACCATACCACCGCTGTAACCAGAGGAGATGCCGCCCCTGATGGGGGTTGGGGCTGGGTGGTCCTGATTGCTACCATCATGGTCCTGGCATTCACCCTTGCATTTCCATCCTGCGTGGGAATTTTTTACACTGATCTGCAGAATGAATTTCATGCCACAAACAGTGAAACCTCTTGGGTGCCCTCCATCATGACGTCAGTGCTTCATGCTGGAGGTAAAATATGCAGACCAACGTTTACATCACATCACATATACATTTGAATCAAGGCTAAGTCTTTTTTAGGCAAATACTGTATTAGACTGAACTGTATGCAGAAAGAGGCTATCTCTACACAGTAATGTGAACTTCCTGTTTTTGACACAGATGTTATATAATCTGCATGAAACAGGGAAGTGCACTGAGCTATACGAAGCCTTGCAAAGTCAATACACAACTAAGGTGAATGAGGTCACTGGCCACCTGTTACTCAGTAAAATGCTAGCTGTGACACACTGTGAACACACTTCTGTATAGAATATTCAGATTGTATTTTGGGGACATGTATATGTGTATTTGAATTGCAAGGTGCTGGCTCTTGTTTGTATAGTCACTTTCAAAATATTTGTGAGTAGGCAAATTATCTCGCATTATCCACAGGACCTTTCTGTAGCGTGTTGGTGGAGAGACTTGGTTGCCGAGCGACCATCATGTTGGGAGGAGTCCTGAGTGGAGTGGGAATGGCTGCCAGTTCATTTACTCAGTCCATCATTCAACTGTACATCACAGCTGGGCTTATTACAGGTCAGCAACAAGTGACAGCAGTTTGTTGCACTTGCTACAAGTTGAGTCTGTACAGAGTTTCAGAGTCTTCTTCTATCTTTCCAGGTCTGGGTTTCTGCTTCAGCTTCCAGCCTGCTGTGACAATCCTTGGTCACTATTTTGTTCGTCGACGTGCGTTCGCCAATGCCATGTCATCCACCGGCACAGCTCTCGGCTTGTGCACTCTCCCTGTCCTGGGAAACTACCTCCACACAGAGTACGGATGGAGGGGAAGCTTTCTAGTTTTGGGGGCTGTTCTGTTAAACTGCTGTGTTTGTGGAGCAGTAATGAGACCCCTCCAGCCTACCAGGTGTCAAGGACAGCCCCTCATGAACCATGGACCACCTTTGCCAGAAGAGTTAAAAAACAAGAAGACAAAGGGATGGTTGAATACAGTATCAAACTATGTGTTGTCTTCACTTAAAAAACACATGGCCTTTGATCAGCTTTGTAATAACTCACGTTACTGTGTGTATGCTATCGGCATCACTTGGATGATGCTTGGCTTTGTGGTGCCTTTGGTGTATCTTGTGCCCTATGCTACAGCTCACGACATGGAGCAAGGTCAAGCGGCAATGCTCCTCTCCGTCCTGGGTATTGTTAACATTGTGGTGCGGCCACCCATTGGCATCCTCTTCAATCTGCCCTGGTTTAAAGGTCGACACATTTATGTATTTTCCGCTGCACTACTTGTCAACGGGCTCAGTAATAGTATTTGCTGCATTGGACCAACGTTTCCTGTGTTAATGGCTTATGTTGTAATCTATGGGTTGTCCATGAGTGTGGTGGGGTCTCTAATGTTCACTGTCCTCATGGACACAGTGGAGATGAGTCGCTTTCCCTCATCCCTGGGCCTGCTCGCTATAATGGAGAGTGTCACACTCCTCATTGGACCGCCACTGGCAGGTAATGAAAACACTCACAGCAAAATTAGCAATCGGTACAAAAGAAAGGCATCAAAAAAGGCATCTGGACTTTGGTTTAAAAGTGAAGAGATTTTGGCCCTCATGAATTCTAAGTGTAACTGGGTTTTATGTCCCTATAGGGATAAATAGTCTTCAATTTAAAATCTAAATCCAGATTTCTTCTTTGACTTCTTTTTTCTTTTTTTTTCATATGTCCTGGATAAATGAGCAACCCCACAGACACAATTGTGTTTCACTCAGATTCAGTGTTTTTGCAATATTTAACAAATTGTTCAATAGTCTAGCCCGGGTACAAACAATGTAGATTGACAAAAAACATCTTTTCTCAAATTCTAAAATACTGTGACCCTGAAATAAGGCATAAAAGGACCATCTTAAAAGATGTTCCACTTCTAAAATGTGGAGGCTATTTGATGATTGACTAAAAAGCCTACATATCCAATCTTGTGTCTTCAGTATTATCTAAACAATACTAGTTCTATAAAAGTTCTACACAAATAGAAACGTGAAGTCTGAAATGTTTTTTTGAAGTAAAATGTCATTATGGTAAGTTAGAAGCTCTTTTAAAGTGCTGTCTCGTCTTAAATTATCGGTATTTTTTTCCTCTTTTGTTTACATGACTGCAGTGAACCATTCTGCTGTAGGATTACAAAATAAAAGCTTTAAGCACATGAGCTAATGTTTTACTAATAGCTGTGAGAAATATTGACTGCTCTGCTGTTGTTGTGCTATTGCAGGAATTCTGATCGACAAAACAGGCCTCTACTCCCCTGTCTTCTTTGCCTGCAGTGCCGTTGTGGCCTCATCTGCCGTGTTTCTTATAGTTTCATTTTGGTGGCTGGACAACAGAGACAAGAAGGCGTCCACTCAGAGCCAGCCCAACCCAGTTGGACATACTACTGATGAAGTTGCTTGCTGTCAGTATAGCAACGTGCCCATCGTGGAAAACAAACACAAGGCCTCTGGAAACGGTGCAGAGCATAACACCAGCGTTTGAGCCTCTGGTTAGACTGTGTGTGACTCAACACACTCTCCACTTTGGGTCAGACTGTTCTGACAGTTATTCCTCATTGGTGTTCAGAACAGGTTTTCTTTTCTGTACTATAGCACAAAGGAATGTTTTACTGCTGCCATTTAGTAAACTCTGACTTTCAGGTACAACCTAACAGAAATAACAAATACTAAACAAAATGCTGTTTTACCAAGGTTGGCCATTTCTGCCTATGCCAAAACCCACAGATGTGCACTTAGACCACAATGTGATTGTACTGTTAATCATATATGCTGCTGATCTCTCACTAAATCTGACTGTATTAAGCCAAGTAATAGTCATTGATATAATCATTTAAAGTAAAAAAACAAAAAAAAAAAACATTTTTTATTGTTATCTTGCCTGATAATCAGTAGTCTAGTAATTCAACGATACTAAGTGTATCCAGTGTACTTAGTAAACTTCTCCTAATGGCTTTGTTTGGTCTTAGGAGGAAAAGTTTTAGTCTGGCAAGCCAAACTTCTAGAGCTCACGTCAGGCTGGGCCAAGCTAGAAAATGTTTGGCCTGCAGTAATTATACAATCACTATCAGAAGTTAAATATGCTAAAAAATATATAGCTTTTTTGCAATTGTTTTGTTGCTCAAAGGAAAAGTGCCTTTTAAAATAACTGTTTTGTACTATACATTGTGCATTATGTAAATATCAAGCCTTTCAGGGCAGATAAATGATATAATCTGTTTTTAAATAATTTAAAGCAGAAGTAACAGACTGTCTTTTTTGTCCGTCTTGTTTTTGTTTTGTATTTCCCTGTTAACTAAAGCACTGTTAACTAAAGCAGTGATTTAAAGCAGTCACACATTTCCTTCAAACAAGTGCAATATATCATAATATCAAACACAAGCCAGTTTTTGCCTGGTCCAACAAAAGAGGACTGAACAGCAGAGAATTTATTAGTTTGTTGTAAAGCAGAAGGACTGGGGCTGCTATGTTACTGAACAACATAAAGTCCTGTTTGAAGAAAGTGATTTCTAACCCTCATTCTATTACAATATATCACTTACTTCTGCTTTAAATGATTTGAGTAGTTTATGTCGGGCCATATCCTTTATGTGGGAATTAACTTTGTTGAGGATATTGAAAAACACTGACAGATTTCCCACTTGACAAAATATTAAAATGTTAATTTGAAATGCCAGGCTAAATGATACACTGTTGTCTAGCTAAAAATATTTATTTATATTATAATCAGGGAAAATAAATATTAAATACCAAACTGTCTTTGCTGTTTACTGTTTTCTTTTTGTGGAAATAATAAATGATGTTCCATGCCGTGGTTTTGTTGTTAATTACTTAGTAGTGATAGTTTAGTATCACAGTTTGGCATTCTTCCAGTTTGGGGCTACCCTATTTTCTATTATCAGACTTATGATGTCTTTATGGTCATGACCCAGAGCTCATATAATAGGTGAGCATAGGAATGTAGGTCGACCGGTAAATCGAGAGCTTCGCCTTGTAGTTCAGCTCCTCCTTTTCCATCGACTGCATCACTGAGAAGCTGCACGGATCCGTCTGTCAATCTCCCGTTTCCTTCTTCTATTTGCCCAAAATAGAGGACCCCAAGATAATTGAACTCCTCCACTTGAGGCAAGAGCTCTCCTCCAACCTGAAGGGGACAAGCCACCCTTTTCCGACTGAGAACCATAGCGCTTCACACTCTGCTGCAAACCGTCCCAGAGCAGCTGGGTCCTGGTTTGATGAAGCCAAAAGGACAACATCATCTGCAAAAAGCACAGACGAGATCCTAATTTTATTTAAAATATGTTTTTATTTTTCAAAAGAATGTAGGCGCTCTATTTAATTTATAAGCTTACAGCACCTGAGAATTATGGTAGCGAGTTATAATAGTTACGTTCGTGTGGTCTGGCGCCATCTTGTGACCGAAAAAGACACTACAATCTGAAACTCAACCTCAGAACACGTCGATTTTTTTGTTGTATTTTTAGTTGACTAGTTAAGAAGTAAATTATTTAGAATAATGATGTTGCTTGCTAACACGTCACATTTGAGTGTTTTTCTTTTGTTTGTAAAAAGCTTAAGCCAATATATCAGGTCAAATTGAAAGTGAAACCAAAAGTAACTTCGGGTAGACTGATGGCAACGTAATTTTTACCGTGTCTAGTTTTTAGCAAGATTATTGTGCGACAAGCATACATTTTTTCCCAGTAACTGTTGTAAATGTCGCTTTTCTTTGTTTAGTTTCTTAGTACGCTTCGGCTTTTTAGCTAAGCAAAGTGAGTTAGCTTATAGCCTGGTGTGTAGCCTGGTTAGCAGACGTCAAAGCAAGCTATACACCTTTGGCCGGCTTCTCAAGAGACGTAAGTGCAAACTAAAAAAAGTCTGCTAGTTTTGCACGAATAATGATGTACACTTGGACACATCAGGGTGTTTCCAACGACTTGATGCTTTCACTTTGTTTGCAGCGTGACTATCAAGTTCAGAAGCTGAGAAACCACACGCACATCCAAAGCCAATGGGCCTGTGTGCCGGAACCAGAAAAACTCACGAGTAAAAAAGACGTGGACTATCAAGTACAAACATGAGGGAAGTGGCCACATATACCGTGATCATCATCCTTTTAGACATGGCTTTGGGTTGGGCCCACTGGACAGCACTGCTTCTTCTCAAGTACTCCAATTGTGGACTGACAGGTGTTTGGGCTTTTGGGGCAGCTAAGTGGATCAGCCTGTATTACTTAACCTATGCACTGGCTGATGGCAAACCCGAGCCAGCCTTGAGAAGGTTGATATCCATCTTGTGCCTGCTCTGTCCTGTCATTGAAAGTGGAAGGATGCTAATGTCAAAATCTGATGCACCATACACTGGCCCATCACCAGACCTCAGTAAAGTGCCAATGAGCACATTTTCCTCACTGTTGGCCTGTCTGATCTGGGAGAAGGGCCTTTGTGATGAAAAAACTACAAAACAAAGGCCCAGAGTAGTTGGTTCCAGAAAACTGCTCCTGAGGCTTTTGCAGTTTTTCAAACCAGATGTTTTTTACCTCATCGGAGCGTTTAGTTTCCTCATCGTAGGCGTCATCTGTGAGTATCATCCAAATGCATCTCTTTCAACATTAGATTTGCTCTTGTACAGAGTAATCATCTGCACTCAAGTATCAAAGTAGGCCCTACAGTTCATTTTAGACAAGTTGAAGTAAAAGTGGTTAAAAAAAATTGTTACTTTAGTATTTGTAACAAAGTATTAATTGAAACTTTGTTAATATGTTACTAAATAATGGTATTCTGCTCTTGTATTTGACAAAATGTGGTTGAATTAAATTTTTTGTTGTTACTAAATTCTGATTGTCCTTACAGGTGATACATTCATTCCGTTATTCCAAGGGGAGGTCATAGATATGCTCAGAGGTCCATTGGTTCAAAGCAATTTCCACTATGGCATTACTCGGCTGGCACTCTTCTCTCTTGGGAGGTACATAATTCAGTTCGACAACATCAGAAAATCTTTTTTTTTTTTCCATGATTTGTTTTGATTTTAAAAAAATGTTCCTGTTGTACCAGTACTCTGTTCTCTGGTGTCCGAGGAGGGTTATTTTATTTCAGCCTTGTTAGGCTCAACAGGAGGCTAAAACATCTGCTTTTCCACACACTTCTGCAGCAGGAAATGCAGTTCTTTGATGAGAACAATTCTGGTAAATTTAAGTAAAATGTTTGCAATTAACAAATGATGGAGTTTTTTTTAATACCGTTTCTTTTACAGGGCAACTGTCCTCTCGCCTGCACGCAGATGTGGACAGGATGGGCCGCACAGTAGCACTGAATGCCAATGTTTTGGTTCGGAGCACAGTTAAAACCTGTTTAATGCTGGCCGTAATGCTTCAACTCTCTTGGGAACTCACTGTTCTCACTTTTATAGAGATGCCTCTTTTGGCTCTTGTACAAAACAAATACACCACATTGTCTACGGTAAGAATTACCTGAGAATGGTCTAATACAGAAACAGGTTTCACTAATATGAATTCACTGCTCCACAAAAAAAGAAAAGATCCATAACCTGCTCCAGTTATTTTTTTTAATACGTGTGTGTATTCTTCACCAAACAGGAGCTGAAAGAGCAGATTCAAGATCATCATGCTCAGATCAGGGAGTTGGTTTTCCAGACTGTAAGCGGCATCCAGACAGTTCGTAGTTATAACGCAGAGGATGTTGAAACAAAGAGGTACAATGAGGCTCTGGAGCAGCTGCGGGCTGTAAAAAGACTTTCAGGGATTTACAGTGCAGTCTTTGGTTTACTAAGGAGGGTAAATATAAATAATTTGCTGTAAAAATCATTTCTATTTTTATTTCAAATTTAATTTCTCATGTTTTCCTTCCTTTTAGATGGTCAGTCTTGGGATAAAGATACTCATGCTGGTGCAGGCACATAGACTAATCTCAGCCGGACAGCTCAGTGTTGGTAGTTTTGTGACTTTTTTGTTGTACCAAAAGCCCATGTCATACAATTTGAGGGTAAGTCAACTTTCCATATACAGTGCAACTTTATTGTTTTCATTATTTTGTCATAAGTACTAACAACTACATGTGGCTTGTGCAACAGGAGATAATGTATGGGTACGGAGAAACTGTTAGCACTGTAGGGGTCATATCAAAAGTGTTCAGCTATCTCGACCGGGAACCCAAGTGTAAGAAAGCGGGAGACTTGGCTCCTGAGAAGCTGGAGGGAGAAATAGTTTTCAAAAATGTCTCATTCAGTTATCCCTCAGTGTCAGCGGACAAACCAGCAGCACTGAAGGTAACCCAGTGAGTGTTAAAAGGGATTGCGATGTTTGTGTCTTTTTAAAATGGGATGTAACTTTTCTGCAGTCGGTTTCTATGGTGCTGCGTCCAGGAAAGATGACGGCACTTGTTGGTCCGTCTGGCAGTGGAAAGACGACCTGTGTCAGTCTCCTAAAAAGGCTGTATGAACCACAAGACGGAGAGATCCTGCTGGACAAGAATCCCCTTCATAAATACAATCACAAATATCTCCATCACAAGGTGCATATAACAAAAGTTAGTTAATAGACTTGTTGTAGCTGACACATACTGGATACTACTGTTACTCGGCGTCTAATATGTGTTATTGTCTAATACAGGGAGTGCAGAATTATTAGGCAAGTTGTTATTTTGAGGATTAATTTTATTATTGAACAACAACCATGTTCTCAATCAACACAAAAAACTCATTAATATCAAAGCTGAATATTTTTGGAAATTTTAGTTTTAGCTATTTTAGGGGGATATCTGTGTGTGCAGGTGACTATTACTGTGCATAATTAAGCAACTTAACAAAAAACAAATTTATATTTATATTTAAATTTATATTTATATTTAACATTGCGTGCAGCAGCAACCATAGCCTCCCAGACACTGTTCAGAGAGGTGTACTGTTTTCTCTCCTTGTAAATCGCACATTTGATGATGGACCACAGGTTCTCAATGGGGTTCAGATCAGGTGAACGAGGAGGCCATATCATTAGATTTTCTTCTTTTATACCCTTTCTTGCCAGCCACGCTGTGGAGTACTTGGACGCGTGTGATGGAGCATTGTCCTGCATGAAAATCATGTTTTTCTTGAAGGATGCAGACTTCTTCCTGTACCACTGCTTGAAGGTGGTGTCTTCCAGATACTGGCAGTAGGACTGGGAGTTGAGCTTGACTCCATTTTCAACCCGAAAAGGCCCCACAAGCTCATCTTTGATGAATCCAGCCCAAACCAGTACTCCACCTCCACCTTGCTGGCGTCTGAGTCGGACTGGAGCTCTCTGCCCTTTACCAATCCAGCCACGGGCCCATCCATCTGGTCCATCAAGGCTCACTCTCATTTCATCAGTCCATAAAACCTTAGAAAAATCAGTCTTGAGATATTTCTTGGCCCAGTCTTGACGTTTCAGCTTGTGTGTCTTGTTCAGTGGTGGTCGCCCTTCTGCCTTTCTTACCTTGGCCATGTCTCTGAGTATTGCACACCTTGTGCTTTTGGGCACTCCAGTGATGTTGCAGCTCTGAAATATGGCCAAACTGGTGGCAAGTGGCATCTTGGCAGCTGCACGCTTGACTTTTCTCAGTTCACGGGCAGTTATTTTGCGCCTTGGTTTTTCCACACGCTTCTTGCGACCCTGTTGACTATTTTGAATGAAACGCTTGATTGTTCGATGGTCACGCTTCAGAAGCTTGGCTATTTTAAGACTGCTGCATCCCTCTGCAATATATCTCACTATTTTTGACTTTTCTGAGCCTGTCAAGTCCTTTTTTTGACCCATTTTGCCAAAGGAAAGGAAGTTGCCTAATAATTATGCACACCTGATATAGGGTGTTGATGTCATTAGACCACACCCCTTCTCATTACAGAGATGCACATCACCTAATATGCTTAATTGGTAGTAGGCTTTCCAGCCTATACAGCTTGGAGTAAGACAACATGCATAACGAGGATGATGTGGTCAAAATACTTATTTGCCTAATAATTCTGCACTCCCTGTACTGTCACTGAGCACCAGACCAGTAGATTTTGACATTTTAACTCTTATCTTGAAAGATGGCGCTAGTGTCCCAGAATCCTGTGCTGTTTAGTGGTTCACTGAGGTACAACATAGAGTATGGCCTTAGGGAGGACAACATTGAGAAAGTCATAGAAACCTCAAACAAGATCCAAGCAGAGTCCTTCATCTCAGATCTGGACAATGGATACGACACAGGTGCAAACGCAACAACACAAAAAGAAAATACACAAATTAGCTTAATATGTTTATTATTTGAGTAGTTGTTGTGCTTAATATAATAAATGTCTGTGACTGTCTTTGCAGATTTGGGCGAGTCTGGTGCCAAACTGTCACAGGGACTGAAACAGAGCATTGCCATTATGAGAGTTCTGGTTCGAGAGCCACAAATCATAATTTTGGATGAAGCCACCAGTAAACTTGACATTATTGCACAACAAGCTGTAAGTAAAAATATAAAAACACCAAAAACACAGCATATTTAATGTTAGGCCTATCTTCTTTGAACAGTTATTAGATGTTGGCTGGGTCACTGTCTCTTTGCTGCAATGAATGTTTTCATCTGGGGTCAGTGTAGCTTTACTTTAAAAGACACCAACTTTAACAAATGTTTTTTTGGGTGTACTAGGTCCTGCAGGAGATCCTGTCTGTGGGTCGCACAGTGCTGGTAGTGGCCCATCAGTTAAAGACTGTTGAGAAGGCAGATCACATTATCTTTTTGGAGAAAGGAGAAATCCTTGAGCAGGGCACGCACCAAGACCTCATGGACAAGAGAGGACGCTACTATTGTTTAAATAAAGAACTGTTTTTAACATAAATGGAGAATGGCTACTGGCTGTAGGAGGTTTCGCTGTAGGAGGTGGTGTTGGTGAATATAAAACATTTCAATGTTTTATATTATAGAGATAATTATAGAAGTTTGATATTTGGATTTTATCCAAGAAGAAAGTGCGATTATTGTGGCAAAAGCAAGGTATTTAAGGAACACTATGTGACTTTTTGCGTTCAGAAAACAAAGCTGACTTTAACTCTCACAGCGCTGGGTTCTCTCTGTATCTTGTATGTTTTGGAGATGTTTGAGGAGTCTGTGTATAAAGTAACCCGTGTGCTCCGTGTCTATGTAAGTGGAGTTATTCTGACTTCTGAGTTTATATGAGCCTATTTTTATTATGTTTTTCAACACATGCATTTACTAAACTGCTTAACATTTTTTTGTATTAACCAGTGTCTTAGAAGGTTTGCCTGTTTTTACCCGTTTAGTCGATAATGCCTTTCATTTTACGGTGTGCCATTGTTAAAGGCAATAAAAACAAAATGTGGATTTTTAGACTAAAATGATTGATCTACTTATTGTTGTTATTGATTATTCTTTTCTCTCAAAACCATCATTGTGGTTATGAGTTAAAGCATATATAACTAGATTTTACAAAGGTTTGAAGGTTCTTTTTGTTGTTTACTACCTGCTGTCCTGTAGCGCCACCTGCTGGATTGAGGACACACAGCTTTGTGATAGCGTTGGATCAAAGGTCCGTGCACTTTTTTTCGGAGAGCTCCACAGTGGTGTCCAGCAGACTGCCCTTTGTTTCCGTCAGTGCGTCTTGTGGCAGCAGAGGTGCACTGTTTGTGTGGAGCCGTAGAAATTTGAAGCGTTTGCAGCAGCAGAGGGCGCGGTGTTTGTATCTGCAGCTGTCCCCACGATGTTGTTCCCGAAAGTTGCCCTCAGTTCTCAGTCCCTTCGAAGTAATTTAGCTTTTCCCAAAGGTTTAAAGGTTCTTTGGAGGCAGTGGACACGTCATCCTGCGTTATCTGCAACAACAAGCCGGTAAGGCAAACTTCTTTCGTTATATCTGTTTATTTTAAGAAATTGTAAGTCGATACGTCTTCAGCAGCTTGATACTCTCCAAAACAACACCAACTCATCTCAGACTTTTTAGACTCCTAGTTCTTAAGGAAATTCAGTGTTGCATAACAAACCCATGTGGACCTATATTTTTATGGATGAGTATTACATTCTCAGCTTCCACTTTTTATCACGCAGAAAGACGCTGCACAATACGATCTTTGTGATTTACGGTGATTTCTTTAAGTTTCTGAACGACTTGGTTGCAGAGGAACAGAAAGAAAAGGGCGGAAACCAATGCACCCTATAGGCTTCAGCAGGATGTAGGCTGTAGTGTTTATCTCGTGCATTCTTTTTCAGATAATTTATAGGAATAAATCGATGTTGCATAAAAAATAACAAGCCACGTTTAAAGTCTGCTTTAAGTATTTAAACTGTTAACATTTCTGCAGAAAAAGCACTATCAACGATCAATTATGACCTCTGACTCCAGAGGTCACAGGTCAAGAATGAGCTTGAGCTGTCATCTTTATATTCTATTTATTTTTTTCACATTGCACTAAATATTCAATGTAGCCCTATAAATCACATAAAGATATTAACATGTAAATTGTTTAACCTTTTGTGGTTGAATGCATATAAATCAAGGCACTTGTTTGTATTAATCTGTGTGAAAGGTGAAACTCCTGTTCGACTTGTTTGAAGACATATCTAAATCCCCTATCTAAACAAATGATTCTGTAACGTTACATTTGGTACACACTGGCCATGACATTATGCTTTCATGCAGAGGCATCCATGTGGACAATCCTCCCATCATCCCCACGCTCACGACAAGCTATGCCCACGGCACGTCCAGCACATCTCTGCTGCACGCCACCATCCCCGAGATCCTGCTCCAAACAGTGGAGCGAATACCTGACCGAGAGGCTGTGGCCTTTCTAAAGGATGGCGTTCGTAAAACATTCGCACAATTCCAGGAAGATGTAAGTAATGCACTCTGTACCTGTGTCATGATGTCAGCTGGGGATTATAGTAAAACTTCAAGTTTGGCTCATCGCCTCATTGTGCAGACCTTGTACTTTGTGTCAGTGTCAATAAGCTTTAACTTAACCCTTTTGTATCTTTTTACAAAGTATCAAAACAGACTGTACCTTTCATTAAAACAAAGTGAATACAGAGTGAATGTGGTAATTTATTTTAGAAAACTGTAACATTTCAGTGGCTGCAAAGTGACAACTGTTATAACTGTGACTGTTTTCATTTTAGGTGTTGTCTTGAGTGTTGTTATGTCATTTGGTAAAACATCATAATACTGACTGCATCTTCAAATGCATTAAAAGTGATTATGAAGTGATAAAATCACTTTCACAGAGATTGATTTATATATCAATCTCTGTGAACTTTCACCCTGTGTCCTCGAACAGTGTTGCTGGGAAACACATTGAGCTATATGGTCCATGTGTAGGCCCTAAACCATTTTATTGCAACAATAAAAACGACTTTTTCACATGTCATCCTGTGAATGCCAGAGATTTCAATTATATTAGTTTTTGTCTTATCTTTTTAATATATAATTTATGAAATATTTTTGTTGAAATCTTACTGTCAATGACTCACAGTTGATGAACAAAAAAGGCTAAGTAACATGTTCTTACCGTCTGCTTTGAAAGAGTAACTTGCTACAGCTGTGCTAATATCCCTCTGTTTCTGCAGGTGGACCAGGCTGCCGCTGGCCTGCTCGCCATTGGTCTCAAGAGAGGAGATCGGCTCGGCATGTGGGGACCCAATATATATCCGTGGATCCTCTTCCAGTTTGCCACAGCCAAAGCTGGCATCATATTGGTCAGTATATTTATTCATGTTGGCATGTGAGTGTCTCCTGCAGAATACAGACTGTTGTACTTCTTCACTACAGGTGTCTGTGAACCCAGCGTACCAGGTCAAAGAGGTGGAGTTTGCCTTAAAGAAGGTTTGTAATTTGGAATAATGTGCTGATATTTCATTTTCACTTGTTTGTGATTACAAGTGCTTTATTTGTCCCGCTCCTCTTTGCACAGGTCGGCTGTAATGCAATAGTGTGCCCCACTCAATTTATCACTCAGAAATACTGTGGGATGCTCAGGGAGATTTGTCCAGAGTTAGAGACCTGTTCCCCTGGAGCCCTCAAAAGTGCACGGTATTGGTCTAGGAGGACTAAAACTTCTGTACAAAATTCAGAAATCAGCAGTTTTCATTTTTGGACTAGTGTTCCATGACAAAAAGTAATGTTGCAAAGCATTATTACAGACATTGTCATTTCCTCTCAGGCTGCCAGATCTGCGCTCTGTGATTGTTCTGGACAGTCGACAACCAGGAATGTTTCATTTTGACGATGTAATGCAGGCCGGCGACAGCCAACATAAAATGCAGCTTCAGGATCTGCAGAAAAAGCTCTCATTCGATGATCCCATTAACATCCAGTTCACTTCAGTAAGTTTAGCAGGATTTGTGGCAAGCCGACACATTACACTCAGATTTGATGTTTCCATTTAAGAAAGAAGAAACCTCTATGACATAAAACTATACTTGATAGACTTAGTAATAAAATAAGGGTTTAACAGCTGAATGCACCACTAAAGATATGTTAAATTATCATTGCATTGTAATGATGTAGAGATTTTTGAAATCGCCTACAAATCTTACTTTATTAGAATTTGATATCTTTCACCAGGGCACAACTGGTACTCCAAAGGGTGCCACATTATCTCATCACAACGTCATAAACAATGCCTTCTTTGTTGGCAGACGAATGGGATATGACTGGAAGGTGAGGGTACCACAAAACATTACTCAAAGGTCATAAAGAGACAAAGACACTAATCTATTTCAGCTCTCTCTCACGCTCTCTCTGCACTACTCTTCTTCTCTGCAGCCTCACACTCGGATCTGTCTCCCTGTGCCTCTGTATCACTGCTTTGGCTCTGTGGGTGGCGGCATGTGTTTGGCTGTTCATGGGACATCTCTTGTGTTTCCCTCGCCTGGGTATAATCCAACGGCCAACGTCGCATCTCTTGAGAGTGAACGGTAATACCGCCAATATTATATACAAACTATGACAAAAGTAAAAGGTGTTCAAAGTAAAATCAGTTAAGAGAAAGGGTCATTGAAATTACCTGAAAATGTCCTGAAAGAGAGGGAACCCTGAGTGGTACATACTGACCAAAACATGTGTGGGTTGCAGAATATGTCAGAAAGTTACTATTCTACAATCACTGATGATTACATGCAGTGTTTTTTACTTGGACAGGCTACAAAACAGACCTAATTTGACTTTCTACAATGTTGTGTAATCTTTTACCACATCCTCTATTTTTGGAGGAAAAAATGTTCCTCCATAAAAGATATTGATTTAGTTAATTTGTGAATGAGTCTTCCACATTGGCAGAAACGATTAACCTATTTTGAATACATTAGCATTAATCTTTGGGGAAAATGCTCACTGATGAAGGCTTTCAGGTTAAATTTTCCAAAAGTAGAAAGAAAACTGCTACAGACTCACTGATGTAACGTTTGCAGCCAAAGAGCTCAGTGTTTGCTAAGGGAAGTCCAATCTGTGCAAACGGGATGACCCAGATTTCCGTAACTTCCTAGACATTTTTAATAATTAAATTAAACTTAAAAGGCCATGTAAGTCCAAAAGTGAAAAGTAGTAACCACTTCAGCTGACTTACTGGTTATACATCAACAAATAAAGAGTGATCTATTATGAGAAAAACACACACAATAGATGTCATTTGTAAAAGGGAAAATGACTGGTCTGCAAACTGTGTAGGCTGAGAGGCATTTCTGCAACCTTTTCGAGCACAATAGGTTAGTGTATCACTGTTAAGACCTAATGTCTCTCTTTGGAAGGAAATTGTGGAGGAAATATGAGATTTCAGAAAAGTTTTTTTTTATTTTACATGTATACTCCTCATTAATGAACTCATGTTTTAATATATTTATCTTTTGTTACTTCAAAAGTCATATTTTATGAGTTAGTCATACAATATATGTTTGTGTGAGAAACAAAATAAAAACATTTTCAACCTTAGAAATAGACTTAATGACATCACTAAGCCTCTGTTAGTTTGTTTAGGAAATTATGTTAATTATTTCAAAAAGTTTTCTATAACAATATCAGGTTTGTTTTCTGTACATTTTGCACTGACGCTGTCTTCACTAGACTGTTTTTTTCGCTGCTGATACATATAGGTGTACAATGGTCTATGGGACTCCCACCATGTACGTGGATATGGTAAACCTGCCGGATTTGGCAAAATATGACTTGTCATCTGTTGAAGCAGGTGAGAGGATTCTCACAACTGATGGGTTATTGTCACTCATTATGGGTCTGACATTTCATAGGGAAAGAAAATGCCTATTTTGGCCAATATTATATTTTAACATTCTCTTATAACATACAATAATTCCTTGTCTTATGGTCCAATTCTTTTTTTTTTCTTTCTGGAAGGGATTGTGGCTGGTTCTCCTTGTCCTCCTGAACTTATAAAGAAAGTGGTATCTGTAATGGGCGTCAAAGGAGTAACAGTAAGTCTGTAATAAACATAATACTCTTGCAACTTTTAGTTTATGGCCACAAGAGGGCAACATTCTTAGTAATAATCTGCTTTCCATTTATCTGTATTTTTGTTTTAAGCCCTTTTTTAGAGTTTTATTGGATGTGAGCCACTTACATGGTCCAGATAAAGACTTAATAAACACAAGATACATAAAAAGGAAACAACCCTGGCATTTTTACTGCAGATATTTTACTTATTCAAGTGAGATGTCAACAAACCTTTACAGAATTAGCTCAGTGTATATAATATGAAAAATTAAATTGTTAGATTTGGATCCATTTCCTCTTATTTACATCTTTTGAACATTTAATTTCACCTCAATGGTGATCATTGGTCTTGGAGGCTTAAGCTTGACTTAGTTGAGCATATACTATTAACGTTTAAGATGTTTTATTAAATGGCAAGTGTTTGCCATTTAATTATCTTAGAATTATAATGGGGTACATTTGGAAACTTGTTTGTTTTCTTATAAACAGACCAATGTTTACTTTGACTTGTTACAACTGTTGAACGATAACTTTCATGGAAGACCAAACGAACATATTTGGACTGGAACTGATTTTACTCATGGATCCAGATTATGTTTTCCTTATGTCTCCGAATTGAGTAAATCTTCAATATACAGTATACACAAAGGAACTAATAAAAAACAATAAGATATATAAAGTCATAGGTCCATTTGGTTGTTTATAAATTGGCTAGTTTTACATAGTGCTGGCAGATGAATACAACAGTCCTAAAGTAGGATGAGAAAGCCTGGCTGTTCTTCGCACATGTAGCCGGTCACCTGGACAGGCTTGATTTCCACGTCGCCTGTGGAAAAGGCACAAAATGAGCAGCCAATAAAAATTCTTTTGACCTGAAGGCAGAGCGCTGGACGCCAGGGCCAATGTGGAAACGGTTCAGACAGGGACAGAGCAAAGAACAAAGAGCTGTGGCCGGGAAGACTGAGGTGAAAACAAAACTGTTCAAAGCCAATGACAGGCCTCTCCTAAACTACACTAACATTTATGTGGTTGCGCCTGAATTATGTATCTGTTTTAGACTTAACTCAGGTTTAGATTAAATGAATGAAGAGCATAGGGAGGGACAGAACAAGGTATAGTGTTATTGTTGTGAACAGTGCAGCTGTGTCTTTTTTGTGCTTCATATCAGTTACAACAGCACTTAAGTATCATCAGATCTGCATTACACTATGACTTGAATTGTTCTGTGTCGGAAAGTGTTATGGTCAGGTGAGTATATCTAAAGCAGAAAGAAATTAAAAGCATTTATATTCGGTCCAAAAATTTAACTTTCAAGAGCCAAATAGACATTGTAAAATCACCATTACATGTATTCCTATTATTGTGCAGTCCATGTTTAGAAGATAATCCAGAAATATAGGTACAGATCAACTATCCATTTTGATTAGTGACTGTTTTTTACCCGTTCATGTTGCGTTTAAGGGCGTGAGCCCTTCTTGGCTCTCCCTTGCTTGACTCTGCAGCCACTGAAGACAGTGCTGTCTCTAACCTGCCTGCCCTTCTGCTGAGGTGGAGAGGCACATAAAGCCTCTGGGCGAATATGGCTGGAGTCCATCCATCTATAGACAGAAAAACACAAATAAAGTAGGGATGTTTTCATGTGTCGTTGGGTTGAAAATGTGCATTCTGTTGTTTTCCGTCTTACTTCCTCAGTGGAGAGAGCTGGCACGTGCAACTCCATGGGTTGTTGGAGAGGGTGAGGTTGGTAATTGTGCCATACTCTAGGCTTTTCGGGAGGGACTTGAGTTTATTGTTGTCCAGGTGAAGAGACTTGATTGCTGTGACACCTGTAAATGCTCCATCGGAGAACTATAGAAAACAGATATTGAACACAGTTATGATTAGGAACACACTCTCACGCTGACCCTCCTAAACGCCCTTTGGCTTGTCTGTGAGAAGCAGGGGAATCTCTCTAGTGTTGCCTTGCAATGAAAGCCTCCTCTCATCCTTCCTTTTCCCCACGCTTATGCAAACACGGAATATCCCTGCCCTCCTTTTTCACTTCAAGGGTGCTAAAAGCTTCAGAGAGGTGCAAGCTGGACTCATGTGCGTCGTGTCAGGTTTGAAAGACAAGGCTTTGAACAGTTTGGAAGAGCTGGGCTCTTTTGGAAATTTTCACTGTAGAGCAGCAGAGGGGCTGGTATTTTGAAGCAATGGAAGATGGATGACGTCCAGCATGGCTGAGGTGTTTTCACTCTTTCTGTCGTCTCTCTCCTCAAGTAGCTTCTCTGCCAGGAAACGCTTGCAAAGGACCCAATTGTCCGTTCAAGTAATGAGATGGCAGGCTAAAAATACCGCTCTTCATAGACCTGTGGAACACCCTGCCTCTGTTTACCTGTCTCAGCCCTAACCCCTCCTGACCTGTTTACGGGACAAGTTTATCCGCCCCGCACAAGCCGAAAACATAACACTTGTGGAATAATTAGACTTGGACATGTTTGGCTTAAGTCCAGCAAACAAAAACACTCTAAAAATATCTACGTTTGGCCCCGTCCCATGCTGCTGCTTCCTAGCTTGTGTATTTTACAGTTTGCCCCTCTGGGATGCCTTTGTACTGTAGCACTCAAATGTTAGACTTAATTTAGTCTTTGAGCTCGTGTAGTGCACCTATTCACAACATGGGCTTGTCAAAAATGGAGGAGTTATTATTAAATAAGTATTTAGGTACAAATAGGTTAATTAGACTGGAGTCAATGGGGCATTTTACTCATACATCACATGCAATAATGCAATGTAGTGTCAGGTTTATGTTTCTTCTGACATGGACTCACCCTCTCTAGGCCCATGTTGTCCAGGTGTAGTTTCTCCATGTAGCGCCCAAAGCTCTGAAAGGCCAGGTCTGGGATGGTTCTCATGGGGTTCCTGCCCAATGTGAGCTCCTCCACCACACGCAGTTTGCTCATGGCAGTGATGGGGTATGTGGACATCCTGTTCCCGTCCAGGTGGAGGATGGCCAGGTTCTCCACGTCGTCCAGAGAGCCCGGCTGCAGCGTGGTCAGCGTGTTGTTGCTCATGTGTAGCCAGCGTAAGTCTTTGGCCCCTGTGAATGTCCCCTGTCGTAACTCTCGTAGCCTGTTGTTATTGAGCTGCAAGATGAAGAGGTTGATCATCGGAGAGAAGAGGCCCTTGGCCAGTTCGCTGATCTGGTTTCCGTCTAGATACAGGTATGTCAGCTCTGTGAGGTCTTCAAATGCCCCAGGTTTGATGCTGTTGATCTCGTTGTTGGACAAATAGAGGTAGATCAGCTTCTTGAGCCCTTTAAAAGCTTGGGAACCGATTTCGCGGAGCTGGCAGTGCTGCATGTGCAGAGAGATGAGTCCTTTACTTTCACTGAAGGCTTCAGTGGGAATGCTGCCCAGGTTGTTCCTTTGCAGGTTGAGCAGACGCGTGGCATCAGAAACTCGAGGAATTTTCTTCAGTCCCACACTGTCACAGATAACATGCAATAAGTCTCCGTGGCAGTGGCAAAGGTTGGGACACTGGCCCGGGGCTCCCCTTACTGCAGGGCCCAAGACCAGGAGACAGGTCCCCAGCAGCAACCAGCTCACACAACGCATGCTGTAAATGCACAAGAGGTGCTCCTCAGTGAACTTGTCCGAGATGTACTCCACCCTTTAAATTGAGCCACACCGTAGCAGAAAGAAAGTTTGTTATGGGTGTGCCTGAGAGAGCACTGAAAGGTGAGTGAGTGAGCAAAGGTGGGCAGTGCTGAGAGACATTCACTTTGAGTGGAGGATGGCCAGTCAACAGTGCACACAGCACTATTTATAACATTTACTTGAAGAAAAAAACGAGGAGGGCTTGTCAGCTGGTTGAGTGAGAGGTGTGCAGAAGGAAGTTAAATGTCAGAGTTTAACCCTAAACGAGTGCCAAAATGACACACCTACTGTAAATACATTTGTGCTTGGACACTTTGTTATTGAATACTGAAACTTCCCCAAATTCACGGCATGACTATGGTTGGTTTGGTGCTCAATGACCTTTGTATCATTGTTTATGATACATACACACATACACACAAACATACATGTATATATGTGTATGTCAAATTCAGATGTACATGAAGTAACGTAGCATAAGGTCAAGTCCAAGCCCAGGCTCCTCTATTGTTATTTTCAGTCTGCGGTGAGAGAAAAAGGAGCCACTCCTGTGCGGTCGTTTTATTACCTATAATAGTCTCCAGATGTTTGGCGCGAGGGGTTTAAAATTATAACAATAGCAACGGATACTTCCATAATCCCAGGAATGAAGGTTTTACATGCCACTTAACGTTCCTGTGTGTATTGTTTCTCTTTCTTTAAAGTGGCTGCGTGATTATGAAATAGCCACAATCCCAGTTTATACTGTATCTTGTTTTTATGGTGGAGCTCATTAGTCTAAGTTATTTTTTAAAGCCTGTTTCTGGCTGGAATGGAAAGTCTAAAAAATATTTGGAGCCACAAAGCAAATGAATCTCAATTCGCATTACTGTGCCTTTTCATTTAAAGTTTTAATTTCCTCAAGTTTGTGGATGGTTTCCTGCAGGTTGGTTCAGGTAAATGACAGATGGTCCCAGCCAAGTTAAAAGGAATCTAGAGTTTGCTTACCAAATCTAGCATTTTATTGGGAATATCATCTCTTCTCTCATTTTTCCGTGTTTGTCCATCCCACATTTACTCACACAACACACAAATGTCTTTCCGAAAAGTGTGCCATTAGACAGATCAGCACCACATACTCTACTGAATACAGATCATAGGCAGGTTTGAAGAGCCGAATGACATTGGTTGCCTTTATTGACAGAGATTGCAACCGAAAATGAGTGAGCGCAATAGAGCTCAAAATTTTAGAAATGAGCCCAAGCAGTGATTGAGACCTGGGGCACTTTTATGTTATACAATATTCCTGGTGTGTTGTTGCCTTATTCTTTCACCAGATCGGCTATGGCACGACAGAGAACAGCCCGGTGACGTTTTGTGGCTCCCCTCTTGACAATATGGAGAGAAAGTCTGAGACAGTCGGGTACATCATTGACCATATTGAGGTAAGAAAATGTCTTCCAAACACAATACTGGCATGTCACTATAAAACGATTTTGCTCTGTGAGAAATCTCTGTAATTAGTTATATTATAATTTTAATAACAGCATGTGAATGGCTCCACAGGCTAAAGTAGTGAACCCTACCACTGAGCAGATAGTGCCACTGGGGTCGTTGGGAGAGGTCATGATCAGAGGTTTCTGCGTGATGCTTGAGTACTGGGGAGACGAGGCCAAAACAGCAGAGTGTATCACAAAAGACGGCTGGTACAGAACTGGGTGAGTATTCATCAAGGTAACAGTGCCATTTTTATGAACTTACTATTGCCTACTTTTCCAAAGATTTTCTCACCTGTTTGAATAATATAGATGTTTGTGGCTGGTGTTTGATTCTTAGGGACATTGGCAGACTGGATGCATACAGCTATTTGAGTATTGAAGGCAGAATTAAAGATATGATCATCAGAGGAGGGGAAAACATCTATCCCGCAGAAATTGAACAGTATCTTCACACACATCCAAAGGTCAAAGAGGCCCAAGTAAGTACAAGAAAATATGTAACAATGAAGTATTACATTACATGACCGTGTATTTGCTGAGCTACTTTATGTATTGTTGAATTATGTGTTTAACAGGTGGTGGGTGTGAGGGATGAGCGTATGGGTGAAGAGGTCTGTGCTTGTATTAAGCTCGTTGATGGACAGGACTGCACACCAGAGGAAATCAAAGCTTACTGTAAAAATAATGTGAGTCCAACATGAATTAACATGTATGTAATAAACAAGATTTTAAGTTGCATTTATAGGGAACTTCTGAATTACTTTTTTTTTTGTTTGTTTTACAGATTGCTCACTTCAAAAATCCTCATTACGTACTTTTTGTTACAAGCTACCCACTTACAATCACTGGAAAGGTACTTTCCCAAATCGCACCATCACTTTGTCCTTAAAGGACAAATCTAACATAATGCATCACAGAAAACACTGTTTTAGTTTATTTACAGGCCCAGGTTTAAAGAAAGTGGACAGATCAAACCAACGCTATTTTTAGCAGCTTCTGATGATGAGGCTTAGATTCTGACAGAATAAATTGTTTCTACTCTTATGTTCTCATGAGATGCTGGAGAAAGTAAGTTACTGTAGACATGTGGTTGTGTTTGAACGGTCATGCCTTGAGCGCCCCAGACAGGAGGGAAAAAAAGCAATTAGTTAGTCTGCACGCAAACCATGTCATGTTAGATTAATTAATAGAGAAAGGTGGCACACCCTAGTCCCATCACAGGACCAACCATCAATCGTAAAAAGTGACTGCTGCGACGGCCGGATTTAGACAATGATTTGTCCAAGGCTTGCTTTTATACAGTACAAGTATTTAATATTCATTACATTCAAGCTCCATAGATGAAAATAGTAAATGTATAAATCAATTAAATATCCTGACATAGCAGCCCATAAAATCCCATATCTGACATTTGACATTCTGTTCTAAAGAAAGCTATTACAGCTAAAACAAGTATTCCTTCTCTTTTACTTTGTACATTAGCTAAAACAGCCATGTCATAATTTTTAATAAAATGTGTTTTTTCATAGTTTTTCTCTCTCTCTCCCTCTTTTCAGATCCAGAAAATAAAACTCCGCGAGCTGGCAGAGGCACAGCTAGGACTGAAGTGACAATAATACATTTACAGTAATGTATTCAGAATTTTAAGTTTCCTTATGCTTTCATGAAATTCAGGCATTCATTTGTCAGCCACATACCAAGCCATGTTATGTGCCAAATACTTAGTAATGTGAAGCAATTGTACTATTTTTATTAAAAATGTAAATCCAAAGTTCTGTGGATCATAGATTTTATTATCCAGAAACCTATACAATATTTCTTATAACACAAAATAACATTTTACTGCTTTATTTAAACCAGGCATTGGGTGGTACTCTTTTTACGGGAAGGACAGAGGTATTTTATTGATCTCGCTGGCAGGTGCTTACCTTTTAAGCCACTGGAATGTAATTCGGAGACACGCACTTACACAAACATTGATTTGTTCAGTAGGAACATGAGAAGACTGCGCAGTTTAAAATGAACAAGTGTTACAGACCCACACTTTGACTTTGACCCAACCAAACCTGTAAAGAATTTCCTCTCGAGTCAGACTTGGTACATGTGTCGTCCACCTGATGCTGGGCTCAAGGATTGGATGTCGTTTTCTGTCTAGACCTGAAGGACTCAGCCCAGAAATAGCTCTTTAAAATCCCAAAAGAAAACAAACAACACTCATTTTGATGGAGAGCACCGGAGTGTATTTAAGATTTTTTTTATTTTACATATTTTGGGCTTGAACAAAATCCCTCAGGATGTGGTATTCTCATAGCTCAAGTGTCATGTAAAAGCCTGCCAATTAAAATTAACAAGTGCAATGGAATTTCCCTGATATTTTGTCAGTCTGAGCCAAAAGAATGTACTGTACAAATGGGTTTAAAACAAAGAAACCTTGGTTTTTTTTGGATAGTTCTCGCTACATAACTAAACTTTTTTTTGTCAAGTGCTGTTTTTATACAACTTAAAATACTTGCTACATCAATATTTAAACAGTTTCTATCTTTGTATGAAATGCTACTGCAAGGCTCTACTTTTTGAAGGTTGTAGACATTGCAGTAAAGACTCACAGTGAAGGATACAAATAGACACCTTGCTTGTTAATTCAGAAACTTCAGCTCAAAAAATTGTGGGGACATTTATATTAAGGAGGACACTAGACAGAACATTAAACAAAGTATATACCATGACAGACCAAAAGATCTGAAGATTACAAAACAGTAACACTCTCATAGAAAGCAAGCCAATGCCAACAGTTACACAGTGAGCAGTTAGTCCTTAGGCAGTGGTATCCCGAGTGCTGTCTGTTGCTGCCCCTGCATCTGCTGCTCTGCCTGTGCCACCTGCTCCTCACTGCAGCAGTCCTGTAAAAACACAGAGGCCAGGTTTCGCAGACGAGGACTTTCCGACAGAGTAAAGCGCATCATGCACTGCAGTACGGCCGGCTTTGTGATTTCAAGTTGTGTGCCAGTGGTTATGAGGTTTATGAGGGTAGTGATGGCTGACAGGACTGTTTCTTCATTTCGACTCGACAAACAATTTGTGACCAAGTTGATTCCATCGTTCAGTACAATAAATTCTCGAAATTCAGGCGCCATGCTGAGGTTACACAACCCTCCTAAATAAACAACACAAACCAGTTAAATGTGATTTCTATAAAACAGACTTTGCAAAAAATATCTGTCTGTGGAACTTACCAATCCCAAACTCCACAAAGTTCTCGTTCTCCTCCGTCAACATGTCCAAGAAGAGGTCAGTCACCTGCAGATCTCGTAGATACTCAAAGTTTTTTGGGTCATAGGAAAAATTTGCCAGATTTGCCAGCACTTGCTCTTTTGCCTCTGGAAAAGTGTTAACAAAAACAAAAGCCATTATTACAAAACGGTGCACAAATAAATCAGAGAAGTTCAGAAAAGTCTATTAGTTTATCGGGTTCTAACAATATAATATCAGATATTATTGCAGTCACAGTGTATGTGTGTATTGTATGTTTCTTAGATAACTCCATACACTTAAATCACAAAACCTACGTACGTATACATTTGGTCATGCACAACACTTTTATTTCTGTTACGTCTGAATGACTAAATCGTCTTTTGTTTTCAAACTATCCACTCCAGATGCCTTGTCTTACGCTTAACCCAAACTATTATTTTTCCCTCAAATCCTACCTTCACTGTCTGTGTCCTGAAATTCAGTGACCAGGTTCTGTAAATATTCCAACCGGTCAGAGCCTTCGGAAGACTTCTTCGACATTTTTTTTAAATAATTTCACATTATACCATCAAAACCAGCGGACGCTACAGCGCATTGATACGAACATAAAACCCGCTGGTAAAATAGTTCCCACAGAAATCGCAGCTCGTAAGTTTTACAGTTCCGCTTAGTGTTAGCGTTTTTTAACTGTTTATTTACATACAATTTTATCTTGAAATATTATTTTTACATAATGCTGTGTATATTATATTTTTTAGCATAGCATTTCTTTTTTAAATGGCCATTTTAGTTTCTTTTCCTACATTTGTGAAACGGAAGTGGTCGTACGTGACTTACTGGACGTGTTATCAACAAGGAGGTCAACACTGCTCATGCCTGAAAGGTGTGTATGTTAGAGTTATCTAATGGTAACTTGAACGTTCTTATGTAAATTGCAACTCTGTTCGATCTGGGACAGTTAAAAATGAAGCAGCACCAACTATCGGCTCGGAAACGTCTTACCAAACCAATCCTGTTTGGGACTCTGATTTTGGGACTGGCCACGGCTTTCATGAACAGGTGAGGCTGAGGTGACCTTATACGGGTCTGTTTTGGCTTATGCACGTCCTGTCATGCTTAAGCCTCACGAAAATAGCTATTTTAATGTCACCAGGAGCGACCTATGTGGATTCCTTTTAGTTTACAGTAGCTGTAATGGTCCAGTTGTACTTGGACCTGACTGAGCAGGTGTTTTAACAAATAAGAGCTGATCAGCAGGTGTTGAAGGTGTGGCTTTGAGTTAGCATAAATGTGACTCTTTTTAGTGTAGAATGGGGCAAACACCGGATAAGCGGTAGAAGATGGATGGATGGAACTTGTAAGCTGCAACATACACCAAAATTAACATAAAACAACAGTACAGTGTTTAAACTTGTTTTCACAATATTATGTTGCAAAATAATATTACCTAAATACCTTTTAAAATCAGTGCAAGTCAAATGAGTATTATTAACACAACAGGCTTTATCCTAGAACATATTGAATCCATTATTTATGGTCATATCTTAGTGTTTTTACAATGTTTAATCTCCTAATACCTTCCTGCAGGCACTGGTTCTTCGAGGATGTGGAAGAAATCAGGGCTCAGGAGCGAGTACGAAATGATGCCAGGAGGCGAGAGGTCATAGAGCGGAGGGAGAGGCAGCTGGCTGAAATGGCAGAGAAGAAGAAAGGAGGAACTCAACAGGACTGAGAATTATCCAGGCCAGGCATTGCCTCCTGGACTATTACAAATCGCTTTGTCTTTTGGGACATGGACATTGGTTGAACAAGCTGTCAGATGTTGAGGTGATGAGTTTTGTTTTACATGGTCAATCTTTTTAATCATGTGTTGATGTCAGGCCTGTTGTAAGTAAATGTCTATGAAATATGAATGAACATGAATGTATAGAACTCATTTTCCCTGTTTTATATAAAAATAAATTTTGCAGTCAAGGTAGCTTTTCCATTGTAATAGGCCTTAACACTTAACACACGTTTTTCAGTCTTGGTATACTATGGTCTTGGTCATAACTACTTGGTTATAGTAAAGTAATTCTAAAATACATGTGGATGAATGAAGCGATAATTCACAGAAATTAATGAAAGGCTGTTTATGATCTTCGTGTTAATGTGCTAAAAATATAAAATTCTTAGCTTCTATTTGTCCAGCAGAGGGCGGAGTTTCCAAAAAAATCTGTAGATGAGTAAGACAAGCCTTGACGTTATGCTTCATATCAGATACAGATACGTAAAGTTAGATATTTTATTAAAACATGCCATAAAATCAACCCAATTCATAATAAATTAAACAGACATTAATAATCATGACATATTGCACTTGAATAAAAAACAAAAACAGACATTTTACACAAGGTCAATGTGATCATTTGCTGAATAGTGCACAGAACTAAAAAAAAATTGTGATTAAAATGCCAGCACCATAAAGACTGTTGAATGTATAAAATCTGGCAACACTATGACAGCACTCACTCTGATGGAAGTCTGTAAATAATGATCAACATGACCAGTACTGTATAAAGGTCACATAGTTTAGAGGGTGAGAGCTGGTCTGTCACAGGTAATACAATGTGACTTTTTGACACTGAAACCAAAAGGAGATCACTGTTATATTATGTTTCCAAATAACCATTTTCTAATGTTTCATTGAGGGATACATATATGTTTAGCAAAGACCAGGTGGCACAGTATTATTTTGAGAATTATGCACATGCTAAAATATTAAGTCCAGACCCATTCAAAGAAAATGTTAGTGCACTTTTATCATTGCTGTTTTGAAAAGCTAATGTAGCAGGGCCCTTAAGTATCCAGCTACAAGAACATTAAAAAGTCCTCTTAATACAGTGCACAGTACAGCTTTATAAACTCATTACTTTCCAATATGCAAATACTTGACCACATGTACTAAATGTTTAGACAAGGACCCACAGTTACAGAAAGTACAAGCACATGTAGAGTCAACGGACGACTGGAGAGAAATCCCAGTAACAGAACATTTCACTTTTACAGTTTTGTGTTTTATCTTTATCTGGGATTAAGTGCTCAACATGAATTGTGTTGTACAATGATTCTTTTATTGAGTTGGAATGTGGTTGTTTGCGATGCTGCTACACAGCAAGGGGCACAAGGCCTGGAGCGGTGGCTGTTGGGGCAGTGGTGATGGCTGTGTGGTTTCCAGTGTCGAGTCCTTTCAGTGCCCTGCTGCAAAAAAATAAAAGTTAAGTTTAATTAACTACATTTACTTTCACAATTTAAGAAACAGCACCAACACCAGCTTTTAATCCACTAGTACCAGAGGTAAAGAAGCACAACCCAACATTCAGCTACAAAGCAGTGTATTGCTGCCCTCTCTGGCTCAACTTTTCAATGTTTCCTCTATGACCACAATAAACCGTCTGAGAGTCTAGCAGTTCAAATGGGTCCTTACCCAATGTCAAAAACTAAGATTTTATTCCTTCTTTAAAAGATCCTATTTTTTGTTTCTTAAAGAATTTCCTGAGGATTTTACACACAGTTAATTTTGACTTGCCAAAATAGACACTCAATAATCAAGTTAAACAACTGGAGGTCAGCAAAGATATACATTTCAGCATAGTTTTAGATACAGGATTAAAACTACTGATGATAAATGGGACATACACAAGGTCATTTACAGCAGCTGTTGCTGACACAGCAAAAATAACTGACCGAAACAGTGGGTCACTTTGTCAATATGTTCTCGATTTTCCTAATTAAACTTGTTTGGAGATCACTGCTATTAGGTTCAGGCTATGTAAAGAATAAAATTCTTCTGCTGGTAAAAATAGACACTGTCCGCATAAACTGGAAGGAAGTCTAGGAATGGTCTGGACTGACCTGTTTAACTACTTTCTCTTAGGTCACAGCTATGCATATGATCATCAGACTAAATAGTTTTGGTCTGAGTCATGGTCATGGAGAAAAAAAACTATGCATGTTAGAGACGAGGTGATGTTGCATTTGCAGCACTATACTCAAGACAATTTAGACCTCCATAAGCCACCAGCTAGTGGCTAGTTTGTGTGCTCAGTGTGCAGAATCTGTCTCATGTTAAAAAGAATAACACTGAACAACTATTTTAAAATGAGATGTGTCTGACAATAACAACTTCCCCTTTTCTGTTTTCTGCTGCTAATCCATTCAAGGACCTTGTTACATCACCAGGACATAATTAGAATAAACTAAGCTTAAACTAAGTAATACCAGATGAAAGGGAAGAGAACCACTAAAGGTCATCTCACCAAAAAGGAAAAAGATACCAACACCATCACATACTGTATCTAACACCACTACAATCAAAAAGTGGTCAGTGGTGAGGATATAACTAACTAAAACAGCTTGTTAAAATGAGCAGCAACATGCAGCACCAAAACACTGAGGTAACACCGAGGACCTTTGACTGTGACTGGACTGAGCGACCAATATCAAGGCTGGGAACGTGACCATCTCTGTCCTGCTGGGAAACAAACAGCTCAGGCCCAACATTCACATCAAAATGCTAAAAAAGTAAGATTTTGGTATTAAGATTTTTTTTTGTTTACTGTTTAATGTTTGAAAATATTGAACAGACTAGACAACAGGTGTTGAAAAGGTTGGAAATGTAACTCACGCTTTGTCAAAATATGATGTATGAAGCAATTGTGAGAAATTGGTGTTGGCATTGAGCACGTTGCTGTTGTCGAGACCGTACGCCTTCCTCGCCTTCTGGTCCCTGGCAAAATTCCTGCATGCAGCAAGCTTCGACTCCAAAGCCTAAGGGAGACACAACAGAGCATGACTCTCAGTTTCCCTGTGAAGAAAAATGGACTACAAAGACATGAATGTCATAGTGTGAGTGGGACATGAAGGGACTGACTCACCCCTACTTTCCGGAGTAAATCACTGACAATGTTGAGCGCTGATATTCTGGCAGAGGGAGTCAGTGGGGAGTTGCTGCCGTAGCCGTTTGATATTGCTGCAAAGTGAGTTTAAAACAGCACAGAAAATAAAGCAGGTGTCTCAGTGGCAGAACTTAAAAGAGTGGAACAGTTCACCATTTTACATTTAAGAGGCTCGATTCCTCAAGCACTTATTGATTTTTGTTCTCATCAATTTGTATTGCTCATAGTTAATTGAAACTAAGTCCATTCTTATTTTTTTTTTGTTTACTATTCTTGTTATTTTAGATCTGCTTTGGGTTTTCTCTTGCTATGTGAATAACGTGTGTGCCTACTATTAAAATTCCAACATATAAAGCCAGATAGTTCATTGCTGACAAATACATTGATGAAGATGAAGAATGAAGAAATGAATGAATGAAGACGATGAAGAAAAAAAAAAAGAAAAAACTGTGCATGAAAAGATGTCACCATTGTTGGACTGTACCTGTGTTGGCAAAGGCATTGTCCAGGCCTTTGCTCAGTGGGGTAGCGGGGAGGGACAGGGACGCCTGCACAGCACTGTCCATCTTTACATTGTCCTGTGTGGGTGAACTTGGAGCGGACATCCTCAATACATCGGTCTGCCTTTCCCGCACAGCCAGCTCCTGTCGCAGGTCTGCCATTATCATAGAAGAAAAGGTAAATTAACCTTTTAGAAAATTCTCCTGGGCTGACAAAACACATCAAATTATGCAAATGTTTGAAGGAACAAACAAACAGGCAAATAATTAAAACACTGGTAATAATCACCTCTTGCTTCATCCTTTAGTCTTTGCACAGACACCAGTAAAGACTCTTTCTCATCTAGTTCACTCTCTAGGAAGGCGTTCCTCTCTATGGCCTGGTTTAGACGCTGCTCAAAGTTCTCCAGAGACACAATAGTAGCACTGAGGAAAGAGAGGCAAGATATGAAGAACAAATCTAGAAAAATCCATTTATGCCAGAACCTAATGATAATGATACCTGATAAGTTTCACAGCAATGCATAACTCCAATACTGATTTCAATTCAATTCAAGCTGGTGATCAATTGCACAAAAGGTGATTTGTTAACTGGAACAAGAAACTGCTGCTCTGGCAAAGCTAAGGTCCTGACTGGGAACATTTCTTTACATATAATATTGTCTTTGAACGTGGCCACCAACCGTTTGGTTCTCTCCAAGTCATCATTGGACTGCTCTAGTTCTCGGACGTATTTGTGCAGCTGTTCCTTGATGCTGCGCGTTCGGCCAAGGTCGTCCTCCAGCATAGAGATCTGCTTGTAGCTCTGGGAGTACTGCTGCTCCAGCTTGTCCTGATTTAGGGAAACAGAGTCTGTGAACATGTCATGTACAAAAGTGGTGAGAAGATTTTTTTTTTTTTTTTTTTTATTACTCTTCTTATTTTACATTGCCAATGTTGCATGTCATTTGTGACCTATTTACTGTAGCTCAGGGACAATCAGCTCAATACTGTCTGACCTACATCTGCTCGTGCTACGCTGTCTAAATCAGCCTGAGTCAGTCACGCAAAGACCACACCGCCTGACTAAAAAATACACACCTTGCATGTTTGCTCACACAAAAGCTTGGGCTCAACTGTTGTCTTAAAATAGGTGAGGCAACCCGTCCTTGTGGAAATTTTGCAGTGAGACACAGACTGATGTATTATTTATGAGGGCCATAACGATCAGCTGCAGAAGTATACAGCCATCTTGGAACAGGCTGAGATGGAAAAGTGAGGTACCATCGAGTTTTATGAGAGATAAACATTTAGATTGCACTAGATTCTCAGTAAGAGTCAAATCTATTATGGGACTACACTCCCACTAAAGCAGTATAGATAAATGTCTCTGGGCTTCAGCAGACTTATTCAAAACAATGTACTGTATTGTTCTTGTAGCACTATCCATCACCGTTTCGTTAGATGTTGGGCTTTGGTTCTGTCACTCAAAATTACATGATGGATTATGAAAATTACTTTAAAAGTACACATTTTAAAGATATCAACCCTATGCACCTTATCATAAAAGTTACATCGTGTTATTTGATGTCACACTTTTATGTCTGTACTGCCTAGTTCATTCTTTTAGCTTTTTTTTTCCTTCTAAAATGCTATAGATTCATAACCCCACCATTACCTTGAGCATTTCGGCCTCATTCTTTAGTCTGTTGTTCTCCGACTGCAGGTCCTTTATACGATGTTCAGCTTGTCCCAGCTGTGCTTCCAGTTCAGCCTCAAGCTCTCGGCTCCCCTCCTGAAACTCCAGCAGCTCCTCCTGAGCCTCCTGGCAGCTGTGGGCCGACCGTGAAACAGGCATCAGACAACAAGTCAGGACAGAAAGAGGTCGACCTGTGAGCCTCAGTACAATTAAACTTGAAAATTTCATCTTGCAACTGGCTTTGACCCAGTTTTCATTGGATATCCTTATTTGAAGTCAGGCTATTGCTATTGTGGCTGGTATAATTCACCTTTATTCAACAAATTGAGAATAAAAATAGCAATGAATGACCCTTTCCTCCATAACATTTACACTAAGAATATATATTCCTTTATGAATTAATGCCAATGATCATTCAACTTTTGAATGTGTCAAATGAACATTTCTAGCAGTTATGTTTAGGTTAGTGCCAGAAACATGTTTCCTGACATGAAGACATGTGACCAGTGCTTCATAGAAGAGCTAGTTATGTAAGTGTGTACGATTAAGGGTGAATGCACGCAGACGGACATGCACTGCGCTATAAATACTGACTGAATAACCTTCAACATGTGAAGCTAAAGAACTGAAGATTGGCTCAAAGCCAGAAAATCTTTTAACTAATCCTAGCCTTCAGCCTAAAGCAGAAATGGCTTCCAGGTTTGACTTGTTATTTTTTTCTGCATAATAGTGTTTCTTTTGAACAGAGGGTGAACTACTTTACTGTAACCAAAGTTTAAAAGTGTTTCTCTTCAAAAGTTATTTTATTGCCTTAAAGCAAATTTGTATTTCTTGTATCAAAAGCCTTATCAATGTAGCAAATCTTTAATCAAATGTCATTAAGTAGATGTACATTAGAGACAGATTTCACTTCAATCAGTGCAAAACCACATCTAATGGTATAATCATACATTTTTATTTAATGGCACCCAAGGACACCTTACATCACAAGCAATTAAAAACATAAAAGAAAAATTATACAAAAAAACCCAAGGATTACAGTGAATAAGCAGATTTGAACAGATAACTTTTGATTTGGGATTTAAAAGTGTTAATAGAGTCCAGTTGATGGATATGAATAAGTAGTGAGTTCCAGAGTTTGGGGGCAGCGTGACTAAAGGCCTTGGCCCCATAAGTGTCAAAGAGCCAGCCAACATAACATGCCTGTTGACATAGTTTTCAATAAACGCCATTGAATCTGAGGTCTCCAACAGAGCAGTATACAATACCTGGATTTCAGCCATTATACAACTGGTGGCCTGAAGGTAGATCAGAGGCTGTTACATAATTGGGTGTGGGCCCAATCTACGTTCCTTTAAAGCTATTGTGTATCATCTCTGTTAAGTGAAAATAAAAATGAAACATGGGGGGAAAAAAAAAAAAAAGAATGTTTATTATATATATAAGAAAATATAAAATGTAGTCTCACAAAAATGCTAAGGAAAGGACAAAGACCGTCTTTTTTGGTAACAGAAACAAGATATAACAGGTAACAGGATCTTGCTGTGGTGGGAGGAAAAAAATAAAAGTGTTTTTTACACTCCTCTGTCATGTACCTCAGGAGAGATATTGAATATCTGCATTCGTGAGTGAACAGGCAAGATTCACTGAAAACCTCTCTTAGAAAAACACACAAGCAGGAGATAAGTACGGTGTATTCATTCTGTAGTGAGCTACCTTTCCCCACAGAGAGAGTCTGTAGAAGTTATTGGATCATTTGACACAGTGACTGTACAAAAACAAAAAGCCTTACACAAACTACCTGACATCTCCCTTGGACAGACACTAGACAGAGCTAAAACAGGAGCAAGTGACCTACCTCTTCTTGTATTTGAGAGACAATGCTTTCCAGAAGTCAATTTCCTCATCTTTTGAGGAAAACTTTGGTATCATATCCATGTCCATTGCAAACATATCTGAGTAGAATAGAGATTACAAATTAGTAGAAGAGATACAAAAACAATATGGTTATTTACTTCAAAATTAATTTTCTGCTAAAAGCGTTACTTTAGTGGCCTCATGGCTGCAATCCAACCTGTCAATGGTAATATAATCATTTAATCTTGTTCATGCTTGCCATGTTCAACATTTAACTTCAAACATTTTCACAAAACATTAGGCAAGATCCTAATGTTTTGTGAAAGCGTTTGAAGCCATAAAATAGAGCTATGTTTTTTTCTCTTCTTAATAAGCCACTTAGATCATTTTTATTTGAGTGACATTTTCACATAATGTAGTCACAGACACTTGATTTTGAGTTTGCTCCGTCAGCCAGTGAAGACAAAAACCGATCCCTCAGAGGTATCATTTGGCCTGCAGCCTCATTTATCACATTGACCCAAAGTAATTGATGTGAAAGTTAAAACCATGCAGCGAACAAAGAGATACAGTCCTTTGCCTAAATGAGATACTACTGTTAGCATAATGGTCCCTTTAATTACTACACAGTCCTGACTTAAGTAGGTTAAAGACAGTCAGGCATTATGCTCTAAAGGTATTTGAGCCACTCACTTTCAGAGACTAATGCCAACAACAGCTTTTACTCGGTTTCTATTTTGAAATTTCTCATAAACCAAGTCAACAATAGAACACATCAAAGAAGGTACAAGGATGTAAGCCAAGTTATAAAAAAAAAAGGACAGAGATTAGTCTACCTGTTAATCCTTTACAACATTCATACTGAAGACATTACCCTGCTTCCTGAGCTTTTAATCACTGCCTACGTCTTAGATTTGTTCAGTGAATGCAGTACAATTAGAAACAACAAAAACAGACATCAAACAGAAAGCTGTTAGTGTTTAATCCTACATTTTAATGACAATAATGATGTGTGTAGTCAGTCAGCTTGCATGTATTTTCAAACGCATGGTGCTATGTAATGGAATGGCAAGGAAATGAGAAAAGTGGAAACTAATATGATAAATGGAGAGATAAAAAAATAAAAAGCAATAGAAAAGAGGTCAACAGAGGCTTTTCAAAATTTCACTTCTAGAGGAAGCAAGGCGTGTGAACCCTGGCAAAAAGAACAAAAACTATGAATTCTATGAGCCAAACACAAATGAATGAGTCCTTACAATACCAGAAAACATACAGTACCCTTTTAATAATTTAAAAGCATCATTACAGTTTTGTAAAAAAAAAATCATTTAGTTTTATATAACTTACATGCCTTTGCTAATGATTGAAATAAATAGAAACATTAATATGTCAGATCTCATATTTCCACAGAAAGGGGTTTCATTCAACCCAAGATAAAGTGGCAGGCTACTGCTTATTAATATAGCCAAAGCCACCAAACTCTAACAATTCCTCTAACCCAATAGATAGAGACAGACTGGGCTACAAATGAACACAGCGCTGATCTTTGTTAGAGTACATGACAATGACACAAGCGTTAATTTGCTGATATGTTGCTGAGGTCAGCTCAGCTGTCAAAAGTGGGTGCGGGAAGCCAAATAAGCGACCCACCTGTGGTCTATAAAATCTCGGACATTTATGCTCATGTAAAGATAGCTGTAGTAAAAACGAATATTACTGGTGATATTTTAGTTACCTGTACATTGCCTCGTTCAGTGGTGTTTATCGGTCCATTTTGGTCTCTGAACTGAGCAGCTGAGGCCGAGCGTCTCCTCTGATTATCTCTGCCTGGCTCCGCTTCACACGGCTTTAACCCTTTAACCACTCAGCCCTAAAGCACAAATATTCGTTTACGCCTTTCACAAGAGTTACGTCACTGTTGCGCTTAGTAACAATTCCACGCATATAATAAAGTGCTTCATAAAGCTACGTACGGTAGGCCGAAACAACGGAGCTGCCTTCTGAAATAACAGATAATGCTTAATTTCTATTTCTATTTGAGGGTGGAAACCGATGGGTTCAGAGCGGTTCAGTGTTGCACGGTGAATGCGCATGACACAAACAGACACCACATTAGCAACAAACATTAGCGTCACCTGCTGGCCATGGACAAGACTTACAGCTTCTATTTACTACTACGGCCTCCCGAGGACTGGAGAGTCCCTTTTACCAGAGCCCCATTCCGCTATTTATATCGAAAAAGCTTCAGACATTGATGGAATAACTTAGGCCTATATCTAATGCTGATAAAATACTATAAATTATTATTATTATTGTATTATTTATTTTTGCAAATGTATCGACTGGTTAAAAAAATGTTTTCAAGCCGTCTGTGTAGAAAAAATAGTTTAATCATCTACTTAAATTCACATCTTAAAGAACCACGGTCACAAAACCTAACGTTTTAAATGTAAATGATCATGATAACGCATAAAAATACATTAAAAAGTAACAAAATAAATACATAGCAATTTGCAAATCATAGAATTGTAGCCATTCTTTTAGTTTAGCTTAGTTTGAGAAGGTTACTTGCATGATCAATGGTGGCAACAGTAAATTTACCCATGATAATAAAGTAATTATAAATTAATAAATTAAACAGTTGGGTGCCCCAGAAGAGTACAAAAAAGTGCTAAATAAATGCATGCCATTTATCCAGGACTAGCTACAGATGAAAATTATCTGTTAAGCTAATCTCTGCTTCGGCTTAATGTACATTGTACGCTGTCCTAAAAAAAATTAAATAAAAAATACATTTCCATTAAAACTGAAGTCGGTGACGCCTCCTCGCGGTGGCTGTTGCCTGTTGCCTTGGTAACCAGTTCTGCGCAGAGACCCAAACATCCAGAGGAGGATCATGTCTGCAAAGGTTGCCACAAAAGCTCCGGCCTCGGCTGCAAACCACAAACACTCAGATGAAGCGACAAAGAGCCACACACGGTCAATGCTCCATGTGTCTTTGGGAAGAATGAGAGAGGTTTGTGCTAATGACGCTGAAATATCTTAGGCATAAGCTACTGGTTTTGTCAAAGCTTTTCACATTTTAGCAAAAGGCCAACATATTATCAAACAAAATACATTTCTTGTCTGGATAAACTTGCAAGGACAGTTTTGTCACTGTAGCCTATTGGTCCCTCACTAAAATACACACTCTATAGCTCCTTTATAATAGGCTAATCTTAACAAGCCCATAACCCATATACTTTCTCCTCCCACCTGCCAACCTGAAACACAAGGAGTCTGGGGTTTTGTGTTGATGTGTAGGCCTAAATGGAAATGCATGAGGCTTTTGTAGCATCTCTGTAACAATAGGTTTCTAGGTTATGAGCTTTATAAACACTGGCAAACAGAAGCACTCACTTGAGCAGTGAAACAGAGAGGGACACAGAAGTCAGATGGACAGTTTGAAGGAAAATCACATTAAAGTAGAAAAGAAAGCAGCAAAACATGGAACTAGTTTATTTGATTGTATTATGGGAACAAATAAGAAGACAGAGGAAGAAGAAAAGGTTTGTGTAGAATTGAAGACATGGGCGGATCTGTCATTATAGTTTCTAAAAAATAAAAAATAAAAAATAAAAAATCTTTACTATCCTTAGCTTTGATTACTGTGCTAAGTTTTAACTGACTAGTTTTTTGTGCACTTATGCTTTTTGTTATCTTGTGTTGTTGAAATTGCTTCCATTGTTTTCCTCACTTGTAAGTCGCTTTGGATAAAAGCGTCTGCTAAATGACTAAATGTAAATGTATCACAGTCTTATGTTTAGTCACCAATAGTGAAACGGGCATTTTGTGAGTTCTCACGGAAGATTGGAATTCTTGTAGATCTTTGAATTTTAATTTTGAGCTTAAATGTTGTAATAGTGTTACCCTACAAATGACTATATGGCTATTCAGAACTTTTTTTACTTCTAACATTTCTCTGTTTTTAGGTAATTTGGTATTCACTTCTACAGGCCACTGTGTGTATATTTACACAGTAATATATATTAACATGCACAATTATTAGACATGGAGATTACATACATGCATATTTTACCATTGTTGTAAGATGCTATAGAAGCTCAGAAAGTGACAAAATTTAAAAAGATGTATTAACCCACTATTTTAGTTATACACAATGCTAAACCATTCGAATATACTCTGAAGTGTGCCTATTTAAGTCAGTATTTCTGTCCTATATCACTGTATGTGCTGAATCTGACATAATTGGATTTGACTCAAATCTCAAATTCTTTCCTTAAGAAGTTTACAATAGACATTTGGACTGTTTGGTTTTACAATTAGACTTTCCTGCACTGGACTGTGAATAAAAAAAAAAAAAGAATAACATGGATAAAGAAAAACATAATTTTTGTTTACTGTCTTTCTACAGAAGATCCTGCTGCGGCAGCTGATAGTGACTGCTTGGCTCCCCAATGGTCTCACCGACAGGACAGAGCTGGCAGGTCAGCCCAAACTCACCAGAGCACAATAAATGGGATACATCGATGTCAAATTTCCAGTACATAAGACACAGTCCCATTTTAAAAATTGTAAATGATTCCCTTTAACACCAAGTTGTGATTCAAGGACAAGTTAAGTGTGCTAAAAAAGACATATTTTTGGCAGCAGTTAGAGTAAACAAACCAAGGCAGAACTAAATATCTTTGAAATAAAAAGGTTTTCTCCTTGTGAATGGATAAAACTGTTCATGTGCTAGGATACAGGCTGACAGGCTGTTTTGTTTAATTGCGTTTATAGCTTTCACACCTTTGCTGTGAATGAGTCTGTCGGGACACTTTGTGAGAGCTTTAGAGGCATAAAGAATTTGCTCATGAAAATAAAACCAAAGGCCATCAAACAAAGCACCAGTAATAGTTGGGGCTGCACATATAGACATATAGCACTGTCTTATTAAACTCACATATGTAGTTCTTTTTTCTTTCTAAACTATGCTTCTCGTTTTTTGAAGATCATTATGAAAAACTAAACTTACAACTGAGCAGACGGTTCCCGTTCAATCACATGACGGGGTTGCTCTTACTTTATCCATCGTGTCTGCTTCACGTCATTGAAGTAAGTGCAGCTGGCATTAGTTATTAGATGATGACAGTTAGACCTGGTACTAAAGCTTGTTGTGTGCTCTCGTTCAGTCGTCCAGAGAGGTTCTTGTCTCAGTTTTGGAAGACGTTGTTGCGCTGCAACAGAGATCTGACTGGTAACGTTCCACAATCAAACAACAATATATGCAAGCCACATTTTTATCGTGTCTCATTTTACTGTGTAATTTTTAAAGTCCATTTACACATCTACCTCTAATTTCCTATGCCTAGTACATTGCTGAAAGCACCAAAGATTGTATTCATTGCACATAGTCCTCAAAGCAGGCTGTTTCAACAGTGGAGTTACAAGGTTTGTGTATTCACATTCATGAAACAGATGTTTCATAGTTTCTCCCTGACTGAGGCAGGTGATTGTGCTTTTTAAAGGTTCTGAATGTAGCCTTAGACCAGCACGATGGGACTAAAGAGAATGAGGCGGAGCCCACGCACTCTTTAGTCCACAAAGTTGTGTCATCTCTGAAGACTATAGCCAAGCACATTGAACAGTCAAAGAAGGTATGTTTATTAAATTCTGTCTGTAAAATCTTAAAGAAGTCCCTCACTGTTTGATGGTTTCCAGGTTGTTGCTGGACCAGCGATTGATCAGTCTGGCATTTCCCCAGATGTTTTGGTCAAGTTGTTGTCCCGAGAAGAGCTCCAAACACCACAGCAATTTCTGAAGTTCTACAACTCACCTTTACACATCAGCATTGAATTTGGTAAGAGCAGCTCCAAGTCAACTTGTATGTAGGATTTAATTGTATTCTGCAGCAATGACACACTTAACTTTGAGGGTTGCAGTGATGGAAATTTAAGGTAAACAATAACAATTAAATAATTGCTTAGACTAGAAACATTTGAAAAAGCCTCCTCACGTACCATTTACCAGTAATTTAATTTGTCACTTATTTTTTAACATTATGTAAAACAACCTCTTGTTAGCTATAAGTTAAGGTCCCAACATTGTTATTTGGAGCAATAAGGTCCTTGCAGTCCGGAACATTGAGAATTTTATATAAAGTAGACTTTCTATATTTTCTATAGACTGTATCTTTTATAATTTATTAGTTTTTTTTTTTTTGTTAATGTGTCAAGAAATGAAAACATTGATAATTGCACATTGGGAGACACATTGGGAATATTTTACAAAAAAATGTATTCTGTCTTCTGCTAAAGGACAAGTCAAACGAAGTAGCTGCCTGACCACAGTCTAGTCTTTTAATAAAGACCTCAGGTAAGAATTATAGCTGCAACGGTTTGTTCAGTTGCTACAATGGTTTATACAGTACATCATTATTTTCTTGCAGGTCTGTTTTCACTGTAAACCCTGTTGGACATCATAGTCCATCATGGATTTCTGCGCTGTGACCATTGCTCACTGTAAATTTAATTTACTTTGTAAATCAAGTGTTTTATGTCCCTGCAT